>CM057817.1:8011986-8611986 GCA_030067965.1 Latrodectus elegans | reverse complement strand
CCCTGAGCTTTAAAAAATTGTGTGGTGAAGTGGATAAATAAAATGAAAGTGTTTTTTTAAATTCTGAATTTTACTTTGCATATTTCTTTTAGTGTTAAAAATAATTCGTTTTTAATAATATTTTATTTATAAAAAAATGGTCGAAAAAAATGAAATCTTAACAATGCAGTAAATTATTTTTCTTTTTATGAACTGTTTTACCAGTCCCTACAAGTTCGCAAAAATAAGTGCCTACTGTAAATGAAAATTTTCAAAATCTTTAACTTTTATGAATATACAGCAATATAACAGAGTAAAGAGAATGATGATAAACCTTAAAAGTTAAAAACATTTATAGTTAATAACTTCAACAAACTTTTATTTCTAAAGTTCATTACAAATAATAAATATTAATTAAAATCTGAACAAAGCATTTCATAATAGATACAAGACTTTCAACACATTATTTATAATGATTTTCAATAATTTCAAAATTGATTCCTTAAGTTTATAGCAAATATTAAAAATATTTACTAAAATCTAAACAGACATTTCAAAATAAATTAGAAGAGTATCAAAGCATTATTCATAAACATTTTCAATAATTTCAAGAAACTGATACTTTAAGTTCATTGCAAATATTAAATATATTTACTAAAATCTGAACAAAACATTTCATAAGGGATTAGAAGAGTATCAATGCATTATTTATAATTATTTTCAATGATTTCAACAAATTGATTAAGTTCATTGCAAATATTAAATGTATTCACTAAAATCTAAACAAACATTTCAAAATAAATTAGAAGAGTATCAAAGCATTATTTATAATCATTTTCAATAATTTCAACAAACTGATTCCTTAAGTTCATTGCAAATATTAAATATATTTACTAAAATCTAAACAAACATTTCAAAATGGATATAACTATCAATGCATTATCATTATTTTTTATAAAAAAAGATAAATAAATGCAATCTTTCTTTAAGTATTGCATTTCCAGTATCTTAGACAAAGAGCTTATTAACTGTTGCACCTAACAAAAATAGACAGCAGCATGAAGATTTTCTTCATGAGATTATTTAAAGTTTAAGCTTGATGAATATTACGAATCTGATTTTTGTTGAAAATTTCATTTGAGTTATGGATTCTAGGAATATATTTAAATTTTTCATATGCATTGTCAGCACCTAATTCCTGTTCCTATGGCCATAAATGTTCCAAATGTTCCACCTCCTTGAATCATCATTTTCCCAACACTCTGAATGAGTTCTCTTCCTCGAATACCATACCTAAAATTAAAAATACAATAGTAAAAATTATGACAGATTTATTAAAATTTATTTATCTTTAAATAAGATAATGAATAACATTTTTTGAAAACTAAAAACAAAACTGCAAATTATACACACACAATAGAACTTCTTGCTATTGTGTACCACCAGACATATAGTGTATCTTTATGTCAACAGAAAATTCGATAATTATGTCCTCCTTTTTCATACTGTATCTAAATAACATCTAAAATAAAAAATTACCATGAATAATTCTAAAGTTTTTTTTTCCAGTTTACTTTTACAGTCTTTAAAATTTCATATCAATATTCTAGGTTTTTGTATTTTTTAAATCTTTCAATAAATTTTCATATTTCTAAGTTATTTATATATACAAATACTGAATATATATTGCTTTTCCAGAATTCACCGGTTATTGAAAAGACACTTCCAACCAAGCAAATTAAGCAATTTATTTTTAGCCTTTATTTTATTGACCAAACAAATTCACTGAAATTATACGCAATTTTTACCAAGAAAGATATGGAAAGCATATTTTAATACAAATTTGAAAAATTTTATATCTAAATATTAATATTCAGTGAATTTTATACACTATAAAGAAATCAGAAATGAATAGAAAAAGGATCAGTTACAAATTGCCGATCTTATACATAATGATCTTGTTGGTGATTAATTCACTTCACACACATAAATTTTAATAGTATATTTGTCCCTGTTTAAACTGAAAGATCATAAATTTATCGTGCATAAACTAGATATTTATTTTAGTCAACAGATATGCATACAACAATCTAATATCGATTGTGCTTCCAACTAACAAGAACACTAAAAACTAATACTCAATTAGGTTTTCAGAGAGCTTCATTAAAAATTTTAAATTTAAAAAAATAATAATAAGAAGAATTTTTAACAAAAAATTAATGCATCAACGTAAGTAAAATTTCTAAAAGTAATTCACCATATTTAAAGAGTCAAGTTAAAATTCCAGGAGTATCAAGGGCGCTTTAAAAATTTTTTTGAATTTCATGAATTTCAAGTAGTCACATTAACCCAGGGAGTTTGTGATAGGTTAAAATAGAAACAATGACATGAAAAACTAAATCAACAAGGAAAATAACTAGCTAAATTTTTTCTCAAAATATTCTTTAAATATTTAAATTTTAGCCAAACACTTAAACAAAATAATTTTGTTAAGAATTAAAATATTTTAAAGCATTTATAAAGGAAATCTACCTTTAATGGTTAATATATATATATATATAAAAAAAATACACTGGAACCAATATCAATTAAATTAACCTCAGTATCAATTAAATTACAATTTTAAAATTGGATATAATAAAATTAAGTATCTTTTCTATGAAAAAGTTAAATTGGAATTATTATTTTCTGCTCCTTTACGCAATTACAACAAATAAAACTAAACAAATAAGTATACTAAATTACTTTAAATAACATTCTAAGTTAGAAAACATGTAAGATATCAAATTTTTAATGAAAATATTTTTTGAAGTTAAATATATTAAATCTGAAGAAAATGTTTTTTCTATTAGAAAGATATTTTTTGGAAGACTTTATATGCATTTTGACACCATGTAAGAAAATCCCATATTTTTAAGACTAGAACTTTAGAAGAAATGGGGTTATGAAGCATAATAGATATTTATGATATGATGTAAAACAAGTAAAAGATTGCAAAAATAATTATGATTTCAAAATGCTTTGAAAGGAAAGTCTTCAGTAAAAATTAATTTGAACTTTAATATGAATACTCTGTGGATCAACATAAGTAAAACTAAGGCTAAAACTAAATGGAATTTTATAAGTTAAAATAAAGTGAAAATAATATAATACATAGGTATATTTTTCTTTTTTGATACATCTTTCAATTACCTCATAGAACTGATTTAATAGATTAAACTGTGTGATCTAATGGTTAAGGAAATGTTCCTAAGTACTAAAAATACATACTTATTAATTACTTTAAATACTTGTATATTACCTCAGTGCAGTGAAACCTCCAAAAATAGCACCACTAGCCAAGCCAACACACATGCCAATGCCAAATCCCAATTTCATCCTATCAAAACAGCTTGGACCTTGAGAACATGAGCTTGATGTGATTATAGGCATGTTTACCTATAAAATAATAATCACAGTTATTGTTAATTTAAAACAATCTGAATGTATTCCATACATTCTGCAAATAACAGAAAAATAAATGTAAACAATCATTACATAGCTAATCATTTTAATAGGTAAATTAATAAAGTTTCTTTTCTTGCAAGGGGAGTAAAGCATTTCCTAAATTGATAAGAATTTGAAATTAAACATTTCAAATAAAAAATAGAGTTTAAAGATATAAAATTTATTAATCTTTATATTAGAGCCATTATTGTTGTGGCCTTGTTCTACATGATGTAGCAGAGGTCTAGACCAAGTGAATGAGCATATGAATTTTCAAATATCATAAATAAGAGAGGACTGTTTAAAAGATCAATTCTAACTAAACCAGAACCAAGTCAATATGTGATCAGGAGAGGTCTGCAGAGATGTATTTCAGATGTCTTTTGTTTCTGATCAAAATGCATATACCTCGTGAGTCCATATGCTAATCTGTTAATGTGTGGACTGAATGACTTAATCAGTGCTGATAGTCAGGTCACTACCAGGAGCCTGCTTACTATACCCGGGGAGATTCGGAGGATAGTCAAAGAGTGATATGAAGCGATAATTATATACAATAGCAAAACTACTTTTATACCTTGAATAAAATGTTGAAACACATATAATACAGATTTAATTTTTTACATTAATTTATATCAAAATTATTAGAATTTGAGACACCTAACATTTTATTTTTTGGGAGTTGACTACAGATAAAAGGCATTTCTGACAATTTTTTACTAATTTGAGACCAACTCATTTCAATTAAAAATATCAGGTATGATTTAGAAAAGCATAATTGAACAACTATCTATCTAAAAGGAGCATTATGGTCACAAGCCGCCAAAACTAAACAACAGTTAAATGTAACAAAATTTAATAATTTTATAAGTAATGAGAAATATTCACTGCTGGCCAATGGCTGAGTGGTTAGCGCTCCAGATTTCCAGGAGTCAATCCCAAGTTTGAATCTCAGTTCGGCCATGGATGTTTCTTTCTCCAGTGGTCCACTTTATAAATGGGTTTGTGGCGGTATAATGTGGGTAATGCTACTCACCTCAGAGACTTGGTTCATATGCACCCATTGGGTATCGATAATTGAAAAGCAATTTTTTCAGTCTTCTTATGGTGAAGGGTTAGTTACCCAATGCCTGCCATTATTGATAAAAAAAACTGTACTAAAAGCATTTTGATTGCCAAATATATGTTGATATTGGTAAAGAAACTAAATTAATAGTCCATTACTAACTTTTGAAAGAAGACAATTATAATTCGAATATTCACATTTGTATTTGATGAGTGGAAATTTCTTTATGATAGAAGAAATTTAAACAAGGTTAAAATCATGTTTAAATGTCTAACTACTTCCATTTTCAATAAAATTATTGAATTTTATTAGATTACAATTTTAATGTCAGATAACCACCATTTGTTTATATTTTTCATAATTCTATTATTAAATGTATTAACTGAATATATTTTATTTATTTATTCTTTGTAATTTTTAAATTTTATGTTAGAATTTTTATTACCTATAAATTTCAGAAATCTCTAAATTTCATCATATTATAATTCTATAAAATACACTTTATTACATCTTTATTAAATGAAATCTGAAATTTTTTCTTTTCTTGTAGTTTAAAAACCTGCAGAAATCTATTTAAAAAGCATTTATTTATTTTTAAATAAATATTATTAAATTGAATAGTAACTAAGAAAATCTATTTGGAAAGTCTTAAGTATGTTGATTTATAATTGCTATAAAATGTCAGGCTGTTCATTTCTTTTCAAATACTTTTCTAAATTTCTCTCTATTTTTATGTGCTTTTATATCAACACAATTAATGATTATGTTCTTATATGCCATTCAGGTTATAATGCCAATTTTTCTCCCATTTGTTGCTATTATTTAGAAAGAGCCAATTTAAATTACTAAGGTCACGGAACCGAATTTAGATAACTATGTTACCATAACCTCAATGGAAAAAAATGATTATGAGTATAATGGTTACTGTTAACAACTATTTGCATTTCATTATAATAACTATATAATAAACAATATTAATATATAAAAATGAAAAAAAAATATTATGCTTTCTTTCAATTAATATATTTGTCATCAAACTGGTTTTGCATTTTGAGTATAATTTTCAGCAAACTAGTTTAGTTTTTCAGTGAAAGTTTTTTTTCCAAAACAGCGGACACTTGGATGATGAACCTTTTGCCACAATAAGGGCAGAAACTGTTACTTATTAGTCATTACCCAGCGGGCCACTGTGAACCAAGTCACGAAGGTAGGTAGCGTTGCCCGAACCATACCACCACAAGCCCATTTATAGGGTGGGTTATATTCATACATCATCACAGAAGAAAGGACAGCAAAACACAGAAAGAACAGAGAAAGAAAGTAACATTCATACCCGAACCGGAATTTGGACCCACAGCTCAGGAGTCACGAGCGCTAACCACTCAGCTATCAGTCAGCTTTTCAGTGAAAGTAAAAGAACATTTAATCTAAAGAAAATGAAGGCAGTCATAATTTATTTTAAGCTCCTTTTCTGGGAAAGTAAAAGAAGCTTAAAATAAATTACAAATGGCTTCATTTTCTTTAGATTAAATTTTTGATATATACCATTATTGATAATATTCCCCACTGTAATTTTTTTTAAAAAAATTATCAACATTACAAAAATTAAAGAAGTTGTTAACTCCTTTTACTGTGTAGTGATTGGGATACACATATTTTCAAACAAAATATACAAAATTAAACCAGTTTTGCAACAAAGCATAACAAACATTTATCTAAATATTATAGAAATAAAATTCATTTCACGCATTCAGCCCGCGCTATACATAAGTATAGGCACGCTTTCTCTTCCAGAAGTAAGGACTTGCTACGCAGGATGAAACTTCATTAAATATAATAGATCTAAGATCCAAGAAAAAAAAAAAAAAAACTATTTTTTTCATTACTTTTAAGTATGCCTTCTTAAGTATCCAGTTGTCCTTTTTTTCATATCTTTTACTGTAAATATAGATTAAGGGAATCATGATACAGAAAAATTTCAGGCAATTGATGATAGAATTTTAAAATCCTGGCTTAGTGCATAAAAAAGTAACTTGCGAAATGTAAGATTATATGGCAAAATTATTCACTGATGCTAAAATCATCTCTTAAATTCAGCAATAGGCAAAATAAATTTGATTCAAGACTAATTATATTATATATACTATATAATTGATGAAAACTAGGTAATAATGATACAACCTAATTTTCATCAAACATTCACGAAAATAAAAAATAAAAAGAACTTTTATTTTTGCATATAAAAGTGTTTTCTAATATCTGTTATTGCTTATTTTTCTTGCCATTACATAGAAATCTCCTGCATTCAGATTAATATCAATTAAAGTCTTTTAGTATTTCACAAATAGCACATTATAACAAAATTTCAAAATCTAACACAAAACTAATATGCTTTCACATTAATTGACTCTTATTTTCTTTGCTTCACCAAATATTTGCTTATAGAGAGCAACTAATTATAATACACTTTCAACTAACCACAGAAAAATATTTCCTTAGAAAGAAAAATTCTATTCTAAATATTATTTTTAAACTTGGATCAAAATGCTGCTTAATCTATTTAATACCAATTTTTTTAGCGTTAATTTGTCACGGAAAAAATATCTATTAAAAATTAACAAGCACATTAAAGAAATTACATAAGTAATTTCATTAATAGGAAAAGTTAATATTGTTTATCAATTTTAAAAATTATTGGGATAAATGTTTATAACAAAATAAATCCAAGGAGTTACAGCTTGCACATTATATGCAACTGATTAAAATAGTTTTTAACTATCCAATTATTAAAAGTAAATAATGAAATCAGTACAGTATTGATATAGAAAATTTAACACAGGTGAACTTATACCTAGTTAAATATATATTGACTTTAATATTAAATTAATATTAAAGTCAATATATATTTAACTAGGACACAAAATACATAAACTGATGATATACAATTTAAACCAGTTACACTTTTTTAATATCTTTATAAAATTGATTAGGAAACTATAATTTTATAAGATTTGAGGTTATAATCTTATGATCTCTTATATATATATATATATATATATATATATATATATATATATATATATATATATATATATTGTAAACCTTGTTTTATACATCAGAATAATTATGAGCATAACAAGAGTATTTGGTAATTCATGCTTCACAATTAAAATAAACTATACTGTAGAATTAAAATATCACTCTTCTGAAGGCAGTCATATTTTTAATACTAAGATAGCGAATTTAATAACTTGGGACAGAGTCAGAAATCCAAATGTAATTTACTAACCCTTTCATACAATAAAAATCCATCAAGTCATCTTCATTTAGCTAAGAAATTCCTGTTTATCAACTCTGTTTTGAAGTAACAAAAGACAAGATGCTTAGCTACTAAATAATTAAAAGATTTTAGAGCTAGAAATATTATTTTTTTTACCAAAATTGAAAAAATGTATAAAATTGTCTACAAAGGCAAATTTAGAGATGTAACCAGTATCTTTATATGTACAAACTATACACATTTCAATGTCTATGAATGGCAAAGAAAGTGAATAATTATATATAGTAATATATTTCATTTCCTGATACACTTAATTAAAATAAATTCTGCATGATAAGCCTAAAAAATAATAAATATATCTTGATATATTTATATCAAATGATGATTATATAATATACTAATTGATAAGTTTTTAACTAACATTTCTGCTTCATAACAAATTGAAACAGTTTTTTGTAGTAATATAAATCCCTATATTTGACATCAATTGGTATTCTAACATCTAGATAGTTATAAAAGTAAAGAATTAAGATAAAATTTCAGTATACAGTAGAATTCCAGCTATATGAATTGTTGATTATCCAAATTGCTTTCAGAAAAATAAATTAGAGTGGAGAAAAGAGAAAATAGAAAAAACTCAAGAAAAGGAAAGGTAAGAGAAGATGTCATTTTGAAGAATTCAAACACTTGAAAATTTTTACATGTTCAGGAGTTAGTGCAGAAGCTGTAGGAGAATGGATTACAGACCCTGGATTTCAAATTGCAAATTATGGTAAACTAATTAAAGTGTTGATGCAGACATCAGCTAGTAATACATTCCCCAGCTTTGAAGTGGACAGAGGGTCAGCTTGAATGGGACCACATGCAAATCACTGTCAAGCAGATAATTGACTTAGCTACTACAAAAATGGATGAAGACATGGAAAAAAAGTTATTCTGACTAAGGTGTTCAGCAAGTAGTTACTTTTACTGACAGCATTATACATACATACTATATTAATGAACAGCCTATGTGTGTAAGTACTTTAACATGTAAAAGTGCTGCTTTTTTTCATTTAATTGATATAAAGTTATTCTTCTTTAAAAATATATATATTTTTAAAATATATATGTTTTTCCCTCATTTTTTCATCACACAACTGTTAATTAAAATGATCCATTTTTTGAAAACTCCAGTTAAATTAATATTTCATTATCAGAATGGGGCGCTGTCCCAATTGAATAGGATAATTGTAATTTTTTTTTTTTGTATGAATTGCCAGAATCAATTTTACGAGTCAAAATACGACTTTCCTGTTGAAATATATAAAATAAAATTTTTTGAATGTAGAAACAAAATTTTAAGAAAGCTTAAGGCTTCAGTTTCAAATGACTTTAATAAATAAAATTATATAGTATAAAAACAACAATTTTTTATTTAAGCTGTATTCTCAAAAGTTTGATCTAAAGTATATCTATTGCCTATCACTATTGTCCATTAATGATGGAAATGAGAGTATTAACTGATTACAAAATGAGGATTAATGAAAATTTTTATTTCATGAAAAAAGAAATTTTTTAAAATACATATTTTTTTAATTACTATAAAAATCTTTAAAATTTATACACAATCGTAAAATCTGTACAGGACAGTTGATAAATAGCTTCTATGTTAAATTTAATCTTAGATGGAAATAAATTGCATACATTTTTAAATAGAAAATATATCAGTAAATAACAATTCTAAATAAATGTTTACTAACACATAAAAAAATTAAATAAGAAAATATGAGTATTTTTAAATACACATCTGAATTTTCATTTATTACATGTATATGATTCATATTTACAGTAAGCTTTTCCAGAATTAATTAGACCTGGAGTTTAAAGTGGATTTCAAATCACTACAAAAATTCATGGCCAAGGTGGGAGTGCTGCATTGGGAGAGTTTATTCCCATAATTTAACAAAAGGCAAGAAGATAAAAAAAAAAAAAAAAAAAAAAAAAAATTAAAGATTACCAAATTTAGCTTGTTAATGTGGTTTTTATGGAATTTAAGCAAGAAACATTTAATACACCATACTATTACTTTTATCTGTTTTTAATTAAAAATTCAAAAAAGGTTTAAAAAGAAAAAAATGTGAAGACTTAACAACTCTAATTTCCTTCCATGGGAATTTCTTAAACAAGAAATAAAGAAATAATATGACTTAGAAAAACTCCTAAAATCAATATTTAAAATGTATGTTGCAGCATATTTTACACAAATAAAATAAAACTTTATAATGGATTAAGATTTTTTCTAGGAAAAATTTTCTAAATATTTTGAATTTTTAATTGTTATTGCAATTTGTAAAAGGATAGTCTGAAAATTTTTACTTGAAAGCTGATTTCATGTATATTTTAAAGTGAAAATTTGCAATTTATTTAAATAACAAAATCTTATACAGTTAACAGTATTTAGACCTATTTATTATAGTTGATTTCTTACATCAACTTCCTTTTATTATTTACTTTTTTAAGAACTGAAAACATACCACAAAAGAAAACCTATTTTTTCCTCAGAAAGCAAGCATTTTATTGACTCAGATAAATCAAATTTTGTGAAATGAAAATCAAATATAATTTAATGTTTTTAAATCTGCACTAATTTTTACATCCAGTATCTGTTAAAATGTCAGACTTCAATATATTGTATCATTTTCAGAATTTGTATCTGTTTAAGACTTAGATACAATTTCAAAGTTTGAGAGTTAATTTTTTCAAAGCATTCATGCATTAACTATATTTAATTCTCTAGAATGCAAAATGCAAAGTTCAGTCTTTAAAAGATTTTTTTGTTTTGTTCTTATAACTAAAATTAGAACCAAGGAAAACAACAATACACCAAAGAAGAAAAATCACAATAAAAAAAAAAAACTTATTCTTTGATAAGAAAAATGCCCATATAAATTTCTTGTAATGCTACACAGTTCACATGTTTTCACTGTGTTCCTAACCATAATATAATGAATTTTTCTGCCAAGATATACTATCATTTGCTTTATCACAATGGGTGTTTTATATTAGTTGAATGTTTTGGGCCCACCTATGTTTGCTTTATAATATGGCTTCTAGTTAGATGTTTTGTCCATAACTTTGGTATTCAACTACAGTTATATTAACTAGACTATTTGATAAATAGGTTGAATAAAACATATTCATCATATAACAGTTGTATTCTGAATCAAATGCATCAATTTAATACTAATTTATATCAACTAATGCACCAAAATTGTCTTTAGAGATGCAATAAATGTTAGGCTATATTTTTCACCTTTATTTTCTAAAAAATTTACAAAATTTAAAATTGATAAAAGTAGGAGATGTTTTAAGGCATGCACACACAAGAAGTACATTATTTAATAATCAAAACTGCATAATATCAAGCAATTACTCGAGATCATTATCCTTTTAAAAAAAGGTTAAAGAAGTTTTACTTTAACAATTTTCTTTTAAGGAATCTCAAATGCCTCTTGTAATACATTTTTACCAATAAATATTAATCATGGAGCTTATATCAACATTTTTACAACAATACCACCTTATTTTTGTTTAAAAATAAAAATGTTCTCTTAACATATTTTTATTTAACTTTTTTCTGTTACTAAGAAAATAAATCTAGCTTACAGTAAATTTATGTTAAGCTGTTATTTATGAAATTGTTATAAAATAACAGTTTCATGATTTCATGACATTAAATATTTTTTCTAATTTTTCTTATAAAGGAGATTGAACGGTTTATTTTCTATCTATTTCTTTCAAGAACTTTTAATTCCATCAAACAATTTATAAATAATTTTAGACTAAGAAAGTTTATATTTTTTTCTTGAAACTTATAAGAAAATAAAAATGAATTTTCCAATATTTCAACTATAAACTGAATTACTTTACCATTTTTATTAAACAAATTTTACATTTTATAAATTTAAACTTCATAAAACAATTTTATGAAATTGAAAAATTTCATAAATTTTCAATTTCATAAAATTGTTTAATCATAAAATTAATCATAAAATTGTATCATAAAATTGTTTATTCATAAAATTGTATGAAATCATAAAAAAATTTCATAAATTCATTTTAGAAAAATTGAATAATTTTTCTAAATAGATCTACATTTTTAATAAATCTTAATTGTTAATTTAATTTCATGAGCTGGAGGAAAAAAATCACCAAACTGAATACCAAATTAATCCATAAGACTTTAAATTTCAACCTACAAATATATCACTAGATATAAATTTCAACTATATGAAAATAACAGGGCTTTTAATTTGTGAGAATACTAATGTTCAATGAAATAAAGTGCATAAATTTTTCGGTTATTTATTTTTCTTTTTTGTTCAAAAATTAAGTTTGAAAGTTAAATATATTCTGTAAATGATTAACACAGCGCAGCAAATATTTTAACCAACAAATAAACAGACAAAATCTTGTCAACAACTCAATTTGAAGAAAACTGTTGCAAGATAATAATATTCGGTTAGTTATTTTCACACAGATTAATAAAAATCTAATAAAATTTAAAAATTTTTTACGAGAAAAAGGACAAAAAAAAATTACAATAACAATGCAATACACGAAAAATAGAAAAGCATATTTGATATTCATGCATTCATCAAAAATATAACATTTTTACGACTTATGACCGGCATGATGAAATATCACATTGTAATTTCACAATCAATAAGATAATCCCATATTTATTTCAACAAAAAGTATTTAACTTTATATATGAGTAGGAACATTCTTACTTTCTATATATATCTAAAGTATTTATAAAATCCAAAGTTTTTAGAATACAAAACTTACACAAAAACGGACACGGAAAGACAACCATTAATGTTTATATTTAAGTTTTTTAAGTTAGGTTCTTGAAATAGGTTCTTACACTGCCAGTCGCCTAATTTTCTGTTACATTGAATTGAAGTCGTGAATGGCTGAGCTGGAAAGACTTCTTCCAAAAGAATCATGCCACACCAACGGGAAGATCAACCCATTAACTTTCACATAACTCATTAACTAAGCCTAGATTCATCATTACAACAGTTTCTAATGGCGAAAATCACTGTAGACGCACCTTAAATGAATTTTTGAAAAGCTTTTCATCGATTCTTCACATTGAGTTGACGCTTAAGAATGTAAAAAAATCAGATAACTATCATAATTCAGGTAAGAGTTTACAATCTACATTCAAATAAACTGTGAAGTGAAATTTAATCATCCTTTCTTTAATGTCAACTGATCAAAGAAATTTCTCAGGCTTCATTTTTCGATGCTTATATAAGTATTTTATATCACACTGTTTAAAATAATTACTTTAAACTTTGTGATAGACTCTTTGGAAATGTTCTGCCCTCCAGGAAACCCGCACTTCTTCACATTTCAAGAGGCTCTCCACTCCTGGAGATACTTCATTTCTTTATTGGACTGCATGACTTATTATGCGCAACTTATTGTCCAATTTCGAATATATTAACTTGAACAGAACTATATATAGAAGCAGATATGTTAATTTCATTCTCGTTAACAAATGGATGCTTTTCAAATAGCGCTATATTGAATGAGAGGATTAAACTCTCAAGAATGTATCTTAAAACATATTTGCAATTTCGTGGTTGATAAATTGCGGATGTTGAGAGCTTAGAAATCATTATTTTAAAAATGCTTTTTCTTATTTTAATTTAAATCAATAAAATAGCTAAATAAGGTGACAAAAGTAATTTTTATTGATACAAAGCATGGATCAAAGTTCCAACGAAAGCAAAACTGATAATTATACACTAGCCATAGCGTGCTTTGACATCGTTCGAAGTACAATAACCCCCATATTCACTATTAACCTAAACCTCGAGGTTTACCTGGAGTTCAATTACCATAAGGTAGCAGCCTGAACCGAAGAATTAGAAATTGGTATTCACCGTTAACCTGATAGTGATAGTAGTTGAACTGTTGGTTGTCAACCCATGAATCAGATATGATCGCTCATTGGTCAAATTAGTCACGTGATTAAATACTTCCAAAAATGTTATGTAGAATAGTACCAAATTACTTTCGTAATTAGTAAACATATTGACGAAATCATCTGCATTTCGAAATTTTTTCTTTTTAAATATTTATTTCACATATTATAGACATGATTACAGAATTAGGAAATTTATTACTCATTTTTTATCCTATTATTCCTTTTAAATCTCTAAACGCTAATATAATTTTGGATTCATAAATTTTATACTGCCCAAACTTTAATATATTTTACCATATTTTATATATATATATATATATATATATATATATATTTACCATATTATATATATATAATATCCATTAAATTTTTTACAGGAAATAATTTTGCTTACCAATTACTTTGTATTATTCTTGCTTAAATAAATATTAAAATATAGTATCCTTTAAAATTACATGTAGGAATTATTTGAAATATGGTCTTAGATGTAACTTAAGAATAGTTCTTAATGCAATACATCAAATTCAATAAACAATTTTTTCCAAATATCATGAAGAAATCAAAATTTGCATATATTATAAACATATAAAATTTAATTAAAATTATTTTTTTGATCTTTCAAAATAGTACAGAAACAGAAAGTTTAATGTATTTTTTTAAAAGGCAAAACTTATAATTTAAATTATTCTTTGCTCCCTTATTTATGAATAACAAAACCAAATACCTTACTTCACTGAATCACTTTTCAAATATATAATAGCAACTCAAGTAAAATAAGGCATTTAGTCAAATGAGAAATAATTTCTTATATAGCTAATAAAACTCTTAAAATATTCACTATTTTAATTATGTTGTGATTGCTGCTAATATTTTTATAGATATAATTTTATTATTTGTTAAATATGATATATGAAGTAGCAAGAGTAACTTCAATATACACAAAATAATATATATATATATATATATATATATATATATATGTGTGTGTGTGTGTGTGTGTGTGTGTGTGTTAAATTTGCAATTAACTCACGAGATAAAAACACAGAAATAAAAAATGTAATTCTTAAAAAGGACAAGAATAGTTGGGTGTAGTTGAAATTATGTAATAATACAGGTGAGAAATACAATAGCATACTAATTAGTATATGTTAAATATGCGTATATGGTATCTATAAAAATGAAATATATTACATATTTCTAAATTCAGAGCACTTTGACAAAGAAAACCTGGATTTATTGAAAGATTAGTGTTTCCCCTAGAAAATGTATGAAAGCATTTTTAAAATATCTTTGTAAAATTTTATGATGTTATATGTTCAAAATTAAAAATTTTGGCAACCCCTTCAAATAAAGAAAATTACATTTAAGTAATCAAATAGAAAATACAAATTTTTAAGTATGTATAATTCTAAAAATATTGTAAAATGCATAAATAGTTTATAATTAAATCACTAGGTTTTTTTTTAAAAAAAAATAGCCAATTAATTAACTAAAGATAATTTTTATATTTTGTTATGTATAGACAAAATTTTTTAAACCACTTCTCATGAAAATAAAATAAAAACAATTTATTTTAACACATAATAAGAAATTGTAAATGTCAGAATTTTTTAAGTAAAGCTTCATTACCATCTCAACATAACAATAATATATATATATATATATATATATATCTGTAAATAGAAAAAAAATACAAAATACTACTTTGATATGAAAACTGGTTCTCAGGAGTAGTTCACGACAAATGCTTCATCAAAGGGAAAAAAATTATAATTTAACGTGAAACATATTTGACACAATTACAATTACACTACAATTCAGTGTAAGATTTGGAATGTCTTAGATTTATAATTCTAATTTGCAGTTTTACATTTGTGGTTAGTATATGAAATTTATTTTGTTATATTTGATTCCATTGTATATTATTACACATTGGAATTGTTATAAAATAAAAAAAATATGGTTAGTAATTTTATTTGGTTACATTTTGTTACAACTGCTCATGTTAAAATATTGCTACATTTTTCAACATTTATGTATCATCCTGTTGAATATACCTGTGAAAAAATAAACATCATTTAATGATGCAATTTAGCACCATATAAATAGCAAATAAAATTTTTATCTATTTGTTAAAAGGAAAATATGAGTAAACTGCTTGGTATTTCCTTCACATTTTGAAAAAAAAAATATGTATATTAAAACTTGCAAAATTCTTTGACATACTTTCATGAGGGAAAAAAGTCTACTGGATAATATGTAAGTAACCATTTTTCATGTTTTCTACCATTCAGAAAGAACCAATTTACACTGATTCAGTGTAGAAAAAGTCCCTTGATTTGATGAAATTTAATTCATCTTAGTTCAGCTTTTTTGTAGCGGCCATATTGTTAATCACATCTTGGCATCAAAATATCAAGGGGTACCAGATGTAAACTTTTATCAACACAAATTTGGGGTTGCTTACTAAATTCCAATCTTAATATCATCAATTTGACAAGGAAAATTTTCCAAATATGACAATTACTACCATACTTATGTTTGCAAATTTTTTCCACAGTTCTAAGTTTATAAATTGCATTTAGTATATTAAAAAAATCAATAATAAGCATTACATTGCAACATTCTGTAATCCAAGTCAAATTAATATATTAACAGGCATAGCAAATTTACAAATCAAAATATAATTCTGCTAAAAAAAGAATTTCTTATCTTTATAGAGGAGTTGAAAATATAGAAATTAACTGTACGATTAAGAAATGATATTAAAATTTGTTTTAATTCAATAAATGATTAATGTTGTTTCTTTTATACTGCAAACCTATCAATTAGACAATAATAATGCTATTTAATGAAAGTAGTTAATTTGCTTTTACTGTTTCATAGTCAAGCTTATTTTATAAGTTTGACTTAGTTTTTATTTATAATAGTTTTTTAGTATAATAATTAAAGTTTAGTTTTTTTTTTATAATAATTTTTGAAAATATCATTTATTGATGTGATTAAAAAATATTACACATAATTATGGATACATAGCCTTAATATCAAAATTCATTCATTGTTACTATAGACACATCATGGAGGAATTTATTAAGATTCCTGAAAAATTTGTGGAATTTATTTCTTGATAACATGGGAATTAAGAACTCACCTTAATTCTTACACTGTGGGCTAATTTACAGAAGTAAGTAAATATGGCTTACAGGGATAGCCAATGTTACTCAAGAGATGGTATGATGGTCTTATGAACATAATGCATTGAATCATTTCAGGAACCATAGCATTCTTTAGAACAGTATTGTTATGGATACTTACAAGCCACTTTAACGCAACATTTTGTATAGGTAATAAGTCTGCTGATGCCATGATTGCACACAATTTGAAAAATATACTTTTCTGTTACGAAACCTTCCTGCATCAATTCCCCCAAGTGAGATGATTGGTATTCCGTATAATCAATAATTTCAATCATACTGGGAAACTGGGGGAACATGAAAATTGTGAAAGAAATTTTCATTGATCTGCAAAAAAATGTAATAGTTAAAATCTTTAAAAATTACTAATAAAAGTTTATTTAATTTCAATAAGTTCAGAGAGAATTAAATATAAATTAACTGTAGTAATATAATATCCCTACACATAATTATATTTGATAAAAATGTGCTGCCAAATAATACCATTTATTAACTAATTTTTCAACATTTGAAGGAGGAAAGAGTTGTTAATTTATAGCTATAATAGATAAACAGTTATTTCTTACAACGTTCTAGTTTTTTTTAAATTAAAATTTCCAAGTTTTTATCATAAATTTAAAGTTTGCAGTCGTTAAAAATGAAACTGTAAAATGAAGTTTAAATAAATGTATATAGTCACTAAGCTACAAAATTTGGGGACAATTTTTTTCACGGAAATGGTTGACAGAATAATGCATAAGTAACAAAGTTTAAAATAGAATTAAACACCCACACATTTTCATGTAATTCTAACTAGGTATTAAAAACCATGCTCTTCCCTTAATCTACTCTTTTATCTATTACATCTTTATTAGACTTACATATATTTATCCAAAAGGATCATGAATGTTTTTGTAAATTAAACATTTCCTTCATTAAACATCTTAACAATAGAAGGCAATCTAGTGAAGACAATGCTATCAGTAAAATTTTAATATAATGCGGTCGCAAAAAAGCAATAGCTTTGCTTACTTTGGAGAACACTTTTGAAATTGTTGATTGGCTTACCTCTGCTATATCACCAAATACAAACTAGAGAGAAGTGGCGACAGATTTGTCCGTACACCTCTAGAAAAATATCTTCATTTGAAGTAACAGTTTTGTTGTAAATCAAATCTAGATATTCTTATATCCAGATCTGGCCAAGATTTTCGTCAAAGATTTCGCTTGTGGATTTCCACTTCATCCTCTTTCAGGTTTCTTTTTAGGTCTTATGTTCCGTTTACAACGTTCTAGTTCTCAAGAAACTCTAAGCGCTGCAGATTATAACATAAATTAGTGTATAAAATAATTATCGTTAAATTACGACACATTTGAAATTTGTTTCGCAAATAGTAAACATTCAAAAGTACAAAAAAGTTGAATGCGCATGATCACTTATCGCATATATAAATTGGACATGTGCAGTAAGGTTTATCATTGCTGAATAGGAAGGCATGGTTCTTGAACTAGAGCCAGATTTTCGCCTTGGTTACTCCTCCTGAAGCTGATAGTGAATACCGTTTCAACTTTGACCCGGGATTTCGAGGAGCGGTCGAGGTTGACGGTCAATACGACCGCAAGTAAAGCTCACACATAGAAGAAGTTCAACATATGAAGACATTTCTCAAATTTGCACAGCGTCAAGAATTTTGTTGTTCATCTCAGTGCAGGCTTCCCGTGGCGCGATGCTATAATCGTGGTTGCCTCAATATTTTATTATGTTAATGTTGTGTTTTTGAATTTATGCAATTATGTCATTTATTTGAGTTATATTTACATGCTTCTCTTTTATTGTACTGTGTAAAACTTCTGATCAAAATCAAGCATCAATGCTTTTTTTTTTTTTTATCAAGGCACATTATTTTTTATATTCCTAACTATCTTTCCCAATTTCTAAATGGAAAATATTTCTTTTCTCTATACTTAAATTGCTTTCACAAAAACAACTGAAAAAAGTAAAAATGTCTTTGGAATAAAAGTTAAATGAAAATTTTTTACCAATATATATAAATTCCTACTATTTTACCCTTAACATGAAGATTTTAACTGCCGTTGTCCAATTTTTATATGTTAAATTTCTTGGTATGTTCAATTCTTGTACATTAAGAGAATAATTTATTTTCAGCATATACTCATAGATTTTCTTGTAAAATATCAAATGAGCTATAATTAAGCATGCGATATAAGTAAGTATTCAACAAGAATTCAAAAACAGAGTGACATCTACTAAGCAATGACCTTATCAAAACATTTACAGTCAGATTAAGATTAAAATAGCATTTTTAGATAAAAATGTCATCTTCATAAATGTTTTTGAAATTATTGTTAAAAAACAGCAAAACAAGAAAAAGGAATTTTGTTTGAAAAAGCATGATATATATATATATATATATATATATATATATATATATATATACACACACACACACACACAGTGTTTCACGCTCCAAAGGCGCAGGTCCGAGGTTCAATCCTTGGGTTGGACAACTCCGACTTAGCCTTTCATCCTTTCATTGGGTCAATAAAATGAGTACCAAGCATGCTTGGAAACTAAACACTGGGGTTTCACGTTAGGCTCACCACTTAACTGGGACATATTCTACGCACCCCAGGGCTCTCGGTTATGAAAACAGTTGTGGGCACAGTAGGCTTTGGCCTACGTGGGCTGTCATGTCATGTCACGGAGTTTAGTGTAGTATATATATATATATATATATATATATATATATATATATATATATATATATATGAATAAAATTATAGAATGCATTTTATTAATTATGTGAACAATTTTGATTATATGTATTCATTATCATAATTAAAGCATAACTGAATCATGGTAGCAGATATTTTAAAAAAGTGCTCTGAAAGCTTAAATCCAGTTCATAGCTGAATTCGAGATACAACTGAAATAGTTATATATATATTTTTTTTTTCTACATAAGAAGCGCAAAAAAGTGTAATCAACACTCAAATAAGTAAATAAAACATACTTAAAATGAACTTTCGATTTTTTTGTTTTTATACATATATTACTATATGGCATTAAAAAAATCACGTATTGTAAATAATTAAACTTAAATTTTAAATATTTGACTTCAATTTTAAAGAGTAAATTACAACCAATTTTTATAAGGAAATAAACTGCTTTTTTTCTGTATGCTCTTACTGCACCTGACTTGAAAACAATGTTAATTACTCAAGTGCAGTGTTTCGAATCGCATCTTAGGTATAGATGCTTGTAATGGGGTTCGGAGTTCCTTTTAAGCTCTAGGTCTTGGTCTAGTTAGCCATCGTGTCCATTAAATTACCGTGGAGTGACAAGTAAGAAAGCTGTAATTTTGTTTTTTATATTATATCTAATCGAGGATGAAATTTAATGTCCGGAAGTGGTTTGCCGAGATTTTAGTTTGTTAGATTATTGTTGTTACAAGTCATTTCTATTGTACAGTTTTGTAAGTATAGTTTTAGGAAAATAAATCTTGTTTTAAAACTATTGTGAATTGTGTTGTGTCATTATTAGAAATAATGACAGATAAATTTTAAATTATTTAATAATGGTTTTGCAATAACTAGAAAATAATATTTACATATTTACAAAGGAATATCAAATAATAATCTAACATCGTTTTAGAGAGTCATAATTCAAAGTTAATGATCGTTTAAAATCAGTTTGTACGTCTTCATCTCGGCTCTCCTCGTCGTTCTCTCTCTGCCTTTATATGTTCGGTGGCGAACTTGATGTGAACGGCCCTGTGGTGACGCTTTCAACCCCACACTATTTTTGTCAGAAAGACAATTTATTAAAAGACATGTTTAATATTGCGCTGTTTAATAATAAAAGACATGTTTAATATTGTATTCTGTACACAATACTTTAAAGCATTTTCCTTAATCTCAAGACTTAATTTTGTAAAATTTACAAAATAAGAGCAAAAATCAAACATTTAACATACAATTATTGCTCTTCTAAAAACAATTTAAACTAACATATATTCTTCATAATTCATACAATTTGTGTGTAAGAATTTATTTCTGCTGTAAAGTTTTTAAATATAATACATATGTTTCAATATAAATGAATCAAATGTTTTGATGAAATCACCAGCAAAAGTAAATTTTATTAAGTAATTTATAACTATTAAAATGTATTCAAATTAGTGTTACATATATTAATAATCATAATGAAATCATAATTATTGTTATACAGCATAAAAAAATGTGTTTGTGAAACTCTTTTAAGTATCTCATGTCATCCAAGGTTCTATAGAGAAGAAATTGTGTCATGCTAGTGTAGTTTGACGTCTCTTATTGCAAGTGATTACTTTAAGTATTCTTATGTATAATTTTATGAGCTATATATTAACTTCTAGTTGAGTTTTGCTTCAGGATGTATTATTCTGTTGCCACTTTTTCATAAAATAATGTTAAGCCATATAGGATTTGCATGTTTTTTTGTCTATTTTTTTAACCATTTTTGGAATAAATTAGAAAGAACACCAGATCTTTTATTAATTTAACGTGTTTAGAAGATCATTATGTATAATATTCCATTGTCCCATATAATATCTCTGATTAAAAAAAGCTCATTAAATCCAAATTTTATGAAGGTCTTACGGAATGTAGTGCAAGATGAAATAAGGTCTCTTTCTGTCTGTGTATACGAATGGGGGTCTGTCTGTCTATACAGCATTGTGATTAAAACAATTATGTTCTTTTAAGATGTTTCATTTCCCAATTATTTGAAATTATTTTTACACAAAGAAACAGAGGGTCTCAGTAGCCTAGTTGGTTATGGGGTCGTTCTCATTATTGGAAGGTAGTGAGTTCGAATCCCGACTTAACTGAAGATCTACCGTGTTGCTAAAGGCGGCTGGAGCACATTAAAACTGGGTGTAGTCACAATGCACTCCAAGTGAAATGATACCTCTGGGGATGTCAGGCCAATTATTGAGGGTCTTTTGCTTGATCCCTGTTTCAAAATCACGATGACTCTACTCAACTGCTTCTATCTTCAAAGTGGTACAGTCCATCTCAGGACTAGGTACAGGAAAGCATGCTGGTAAAGAACACAAAAGAACAGATAAAGCTTATATTTCGTTTTTTTTTTAGAGTTCACCATAATCTACATAACAAAATAAAACGTAGTAATATTTCATGCAATTTAAGCTTTATTCATTTTAAATTGCCATTATATCTTTATTTGATATATATGGACAATTTTTAATTCAGTTTTAAGATATCTTTCATTAGTTATCATACGGTTCTCAAATATTTAAATGATAGAAACTTACTCAAGGACCTGATTTTGGAATATGTGAAAGGATGAATGAAAATAACTTTGCCTCCAGAAATGTTTTTTATAAATTTTGTTTTACATCCATTGATAGTTAAACTGACTTTTGTAAAGTACTACTTAGTGCTTCAAATGGTTTTCCTTTAGATTGAATAACAATGTTGATACCATCTGAAGGAGCCATAGTTTGTAACAACTTGTAAAATATTATTCCTCATAATGTGTGTTTAATTCTAGTTTTACTCAGAGACAATTGAAAGGTGCTATTGAGCAAATAAACATACCAGAGCATTTTCTAATCTTAAATTTCCTTATATGAGAAAAAAGCCAAAAACAAAATATTATTTTATATAAATGAAACATTTGATATAGAAAAGCGCAGTTCTAGTTAAACTAATAAGCTTGGTAAGCATATCTACGCTATTTATGTGTTCAAGCAACCTTCCTTTTTCATGCTGTTATATGTTGATTTAAAGAAATATAAATTATATATATATTTTTTGATGTTAACGCGTCAATAGATTTTAATTTAAGAGAACTACAAATATAGTTTCCGAAAATGAATTCTATTTGACACAGAAGTCAGTTGAAGAAAATGTTAGAAATTACATGGGATATTTAATAGAGTTATGACTTTGTAATTTTACAAAGTACTTTTTGAATACAGCCCTTACTTGCAAACGATTTTGTCGTGCAAACTTGTATAGATTAAAACACTTGTATATATTAGAATTATATATATATTTCACCTTTTTTAACATAAATCTTCATTCTCTTTTTGAACTCTTAATTTAATTAAGAATGATGCCTCTTCAAGTGTATGAAGTTTATAGCCATAAAATGTTTAAATCAATCCCTTGAAGGTACATATTTTAAAATAGACAGAAAAATTAATGTTTGGTAAAATGAAAACAATTTACAGCAATGTTACTATTTTAAAAACTTATTTCTCTAAGAATTATTAATGTTTAGAATTATTAAATGAATGCGCATAAATATTTTTATGCGTCTGTATTTTGTCTTCAGAATTTCTTTTAATAGGGTATATTGCAGTTGGAAATCAGTAAGTAATGAAATTATTTGTGAGTTAATAACTTTGACAGAGTTCTTGTCTATTATTTTAAAATGTTTTCCCTCTTCATTTTTTTCGAATATTTTCTTACCACAAATAGGTGACACTGTGATAAAAAAAAAAAAAAAAAAACTTTAATTCTTTTCTGATGAGTAACTAAGGAAAGTTACTGAAAACAGGAACCAATTAAGTAATGAAATTAAAATTTTCAATATTTACTCTAAAGTTTATAGAAGAAAAGTATATGATTGCAGGAAGTACATTTTTATAGATTATGTATAAGGTGTAAGAATTATTTATTTTCATAATTTATAATATTTCTGAAAAATTAAGATATAAAAATAAGAAAAGCAGTAAAGGATGAGATGTAAATGAAACTAAGTATACAAGAGAGTATATTTACAAAATAGTAAAGTAAACAGAGAAGATATATATTTTTTTCATTTGAATTTTAAAATCCAGAAGGATTTTCAATATAATATATTGATAACAGCGTTATTGAAATTTCCACAGTTTTCTTTTCAATAAACTTTACTAAAGTAAAAAGTGATCCTCTCACATTATTGATTGAATACAATAATAGAATATCTTGATTTATACAAAGTCACTTCTAAAGCCAACTTTTTTGTATTGCATATTACTGAGTAAAATGTGTCTTAAATTAGTGTATTTTAATCTCAAAATTCTAATCTAATCTCAAAATCTTATATATTTGTATGTAAAGCTGATTAATGAATGAAAGCCGATGACAATTTTAAATTTTCAAATAAAATGTGAGCATAAAAAATCAATTTACTTATAAGAAACAATCTACTTTTATTTTTATACGTTTTGTATAGTTTTTATAGTAAACTCAACATAGATATAAATCATTTTTGAATTTCACAACTTAATACAAGATTTTCTCAGTAATTGATAAATTCTTTGTATACGCACATGGGCACATACACATATATATTACATTTTAAATTTTTATTAAGTAAAAAAGGAAGTTTTTGTAGAAAGAATTCTATGAGGATCTACTAAAAAAGATTAATTAACTTACAGGAATAAGATTATGACCTAAATAAAATCGCAATCATCAAAATATTTAAAAAATAATAATTGAAAAAATAAACTTTCCAGATTATTGTAACTTTCTTTGATAAGTATATAATAAAAAATATAAATAAAACAATTACACAAAAATAAGTAAAATATGATGTATAAATAGCTACAATATCATAATAAATATTTATATATATCAGTACAGAATAATTTGATGTGCAATTGCTAATTATTCAAAAATCCTGAATTTATAATAATTTCATTATCTTTGTGTAGTATTTAATTTAAATAAAAGAATGACTCTCGTGGTGCTTAGTTTTTTCCTGTAAAATTGTGCATTTAGTTCTAATTATAAATATATTACAAAAACTTTTTAATTTATCAGTTAGCATTTATTTTCGTATAAAATATATAATAAATAATACAATGAAGGAGAAATATAATTGGAAAAAATAGACGGCAAAACCTATCCATATCCAAAACATTTATGCGTTCCAACTTGTCGTTCAATTTAGATGCTATATTATTCAACAAACTGCTGTGAGAGGAATTTGAACTTGTGTTCTGAAAAGGAAATAATTGCATTAAGAAAACAAAATTATGGTTATATACACATTTTATAAATTAAAATTTCTTAATAAAAGCTTTAAGGTAGTAAATTGCTGGAAACAAAGAGAATGAAACGCTAAATCTTAAGCGGTAGAAGATCTATTATTACTCCAGAAGTTAAAATTGTCTGCTTCATACAATTTTCAGCTGAAATCCAAAAGCTTCTCTCATAATGGCGGTACTACGTGTAGCAATAGCTGTAGTAAATATTCTCCTAAACAACTATGGCACTTGCATTTTTTAAAAGATTTGTCATTGATAATGAGCAGAATTCCCTGATCGTCAGAAAAGAAACAAAGCAAAATTTTCCAAGCAAATTGCGTTGACTTATGTGCTTTTGAAAGTAGGAAAGCATTATTACTGCTTAACCGTAGCTAGAATCGAAAATAGGACACTTATCATTCTGTAGGAAATGAACTTACAACAGAGTCAAGGTAAGATAAGGATTTGACATCTTTGTGAGTATTTTCAGTAGGCCATCTTTTGATATCTGCTATAGATAATATTTCAGGAAGAGTTATTTATAAATAGTATGCTGTGTGTGTATTCATGTATGACAAAAGCTAATAACTAGTATAGTTCCAATCATTCATCCAAATTGATACCCACGTAGAAAGGAGAAACACAGATCAGTCTTCTTTTATTTAATAAATTAATTATTCAATCAAAATATATTAATGCCAATTCAAAGCATAGTAATAGAGAAATCAATCTAACATTATTAACATTGTGGTATAATATTTGATTTTGTTACAAAAATATTATATATATATATATATATATATATATATATATATATATATATATATATATATATATATATATATATATGTATATATATACATATATATATATATATACATATACATATATATATATACTATATATATACATATATATATATATACATATATATGTATATATATATATATATATATATACATATATATATATACATTTATATATATATATATAAATGTTTAAAGAAATATTATCCTTTTTCCTTGGTCAGAGAGAGGAGACTTCTTTCCGATGATAAGGAACCGCATTACTTGAAGACCTTTTCTTGTAAATAAATTGCCCTTTAACGGGCACATTTCCATAGAGGACTCCGATGCAGGATGTGTAAAGCGACGGATTTACTAAACAAATGAATATTGATTCAACACATGCCTTTTAATTTTTTTCACTGAAGGAGTTCATTGATGGTAGAAGGGTAGATGGAGGTGTTTCTGGAAGGGGTTTGCATATTGAGACACCTAGTGACACATATGATTTTAAGAACAGAAATCCTGAATGCAGTTCTTTTTTTAGACCCGAACTTGTAGCAATCTATGAGGGATATTTCTTTATTGAATTGTCCACAGAATTGATCTTCAAGTACATTTGAATTTTATCTGATAGTAGTGACTTCATTCAGCATCTTTCTCATTGGATGATTGTTGTGCATGGGACAGGTCTGAATGTACTTTTTCTTGTTTTTCGGCTATCAGATGAGCACACAATGCACTTTCAATGGGCCTCTCCCATATCAGTTTGAATGGTAACGAAATCACTGATAGTTTGGCCATGTTCGCTTCTGCTGACACCCTGCATGACAATGTCAGCTTTACTTACACAGAAACCTCCTTAATAAAAAAATTGAATTAAATGCACTTTGGAGAGACCCTCCTGAGCATACTTGGTGCTTTGGGAAAAAAATCCTGTTGGTGTCACCAGCTCAGGTTTTAGAGGAAAAATGTAAATGGCTGTCTCATAGCTTTTCGAGTGGCCACATCAAATCCATTACATATCTTCAGGGAGAGAGAAACTTCCAGGAGGGTCAGTGGTACAGGGCTGGATAGATCTGCCCTGGCCATATTCTCAGGTACTTGGGTTTTATGGTTTCAGAGATTTTAAGAGAATCATATTTGTTTTTAGATTTCTTAAATGTTTTGGGTTTCTGGAGATGTGGTGCAGCTTTGCTATACCAGTTGGAATTAGAAAAAACACACACATACATACACAACCACCCAACACACACACATATTGATTGATTGATGTAAATAAGTACAAAAAGTCTGGTCATTTATAACATTCGTTTCAGGGCACCTTAATAAACTATACAGGGTGGTTCTAAATTGTTTTTACAAGTTAAGAGGGGTGAGAGTACTGATGCAGACAAGCAATGATTACACAGGAACAGAGGGTCGCATACCACACTGAGAGGCTGAAAAGAAGAAATAACCACCTGAATTTAAGACAGTTTTGAGTAAGTAAATGAATAATACCAAAAGTTCCACAACCACATTTGTTGTTTAGTAAAGTCCTCACAGAAAATGCTCGAAATGCCGACTACATGTATTGTTACACAATTGACACCAATAAAGGAAAGACTGATGCACCCTCTCAAAGATTCATGCTATCGTGTTAATTTTGACCACCGCAACAACGATTCTAGCCACGAGATCTTCATCTGAGTCTACAGGCATCTCCAACTTTAAAGATTTCACATGCCTCCCAGAAGAAAAAGTTCAGGTGAGTGGGTTGAGGTCAGGTGAGGGAGGAGGCCAAACTACAGGTCCACTACATTCAATCCATCGTGCTTTGTTTGTTTGTTTGTCGCTCAACGGTCATTTTTTGCACACGAGGGCTAATTAGACCGGGACCTACGGCTTAAAGTGGATTCCGAACCACTACAAGCATCCATGTCCAAGGTGGGATTCGAACCTACGAACTGTTGAACCGAAGGCAAGAGAGCTACCAGTTCATCGTGCGGGATATGTGTCATTCAAACTGTTACGCACCATGATGGGAAAATGAGCCGGGGCTTCATAGTGTATAAGCCACATGCCTCTCTGGATGGGAAATAGAACAGCCTGCAATAAACTTGGAAGCACTTGTTCCAAGAAGATATGGTATGTTGCGCCGGTCAAATGGGCTGAAATGACGTAAGGGACTACCAGGTAATCACCAAGGATACTTGTCCAGATGTTTATAAAAAATTTCTGTTAATATCTACCAATAAAAGCAAAAGGTTGCTTCTTTTCTGTGTAAATTTGCACACGGTAAATAGGTGATAGATTCTTGATGCGTTTCTATCTTCCTCTTTCCTGCCTCTCAGAGTGGAATGCAACCCTACGTTTCTATAAAATTACTGTTTGTTTGGATAGGTACTATTATCCCTCTTAATTTGTAAAAACAATTTAGAATCACCCTGTATAGTAATAGTTGATTAAAGTGCACTAAGTGGAATATTATTACCAGCAGCGACTAGCACAGTAAGTGAACATGTTATTAATCAACCATTAAGTTTAAATGAAACCTATTAAGACCGCGAGTGGTTTTAAAACTAAAATGTATCAATAACTATTGAATGAATATTCTGAAGTTCAAACTTCATCCTATTTTATAAATTTCAGCACTGCATCTCCCACTAAAATCATTCAGTTATTACAAAGCTCAGAAAAACATTTAGTTCGATATTGTATCAAATCAAATCTCATACTGAAAGAATAAAGTTATACATCACCTTTTCCAGCTCAGTTCTCTTCTGGTGGCAAAGAATAGCGATGACTGCTGCATATTCTAATAGACTGCAAAATACAAAACCGATACAAACTGAAAGCCATACATTCAATGCTACAATATAGGATACACTTGGTAAAACTGCAGGTTTTGTAATTATAGTTAGTAAAGAGGTCACTCCTAAAGTCACTCTTGCCGGAACTGCATCTACGGGTATCCAGAAAGTCAGCATAGACATCGAAACAATGAGAATGGTTGGAATGTAGATGTTGATCACATAATATCCCGATCGTCGTGTGAGATGAATGAGTCCTCGCAGGCATGCAAATTTACCTAAAACAAAGAAATATGTAAAGTATTTAATTCAATTTAAGGCAAAACGCGTGTTAATTACGAAGCTTAAATTTTGGAAATCTTTTCATTAAAATTACATTTAAAGTGTTTTCACAGTTGTTAAAATGATTCCTAAGACAACTATAAATGGAATTTTTTATTTCAATATAATAGATGTGATATATCTTGGAAGACGGGATAATCTTCACTTAAATAAAAATGAAAGTTTATTTTAAATTTCTATATACCACACACACAGTTAATTATAAGATTTTTATATAGTCACATAAAGCGCATTTTATTGGGTAATATTAATTCGAAAAATGTTTTAACACAATTATAAGAGATGCTTCTGCGTGAATTCTTTTCCACTTATACTATTTTCTTTATCAACCAATGTTATAAATTATTTTCTTATCTAGATTATGAAAAAGAGTTCGACGAAAGTAACATATTAGAAACATTCAACTATCTAAGAAGCTGTAAATTATTCAAATACAGTAACCTTCGACTCATTCAAATTGCATTTAAATGCATTGAAAGGCAGTATACTCAATGAAACCATCGATGTATCAGATTCCCACATAGACGCATGAAGTTTCCTAATTTAGAAATATACCTTTCGCTTTCAAAGAGTAAAAATCATAGATTACTTTTAATGTCAGATCATTCCTTGAGGACACTATATATTTTCAATTGAAAAAAAATTTAAGTACTTATTTAATTGCAAAGAAAATTTAAATGGGTTTTGTGTGAGTGTAGTAATATATTAAATCAAATCTAAATTACTAAAAAGATACATATACATTAGTACCTCAAGTTTGACAGGAGCTGATGACTTTGAAAACTAAAAGTTTTCAACTATTTTCATGTACATATTAATATTTCTATAAAAATTAAAAGTTTATTTTTGACAATTGGATATTAAATTTTAATTTAATATTAATTTAATAAAATTGAATTTGAATTTAATATTTAATGTCACTAAGCAGAAATTTTTGTAATTATGTTTTTATTCAGCTAATAAAATTTTATTAAATATTAGAATAAATATTTACCATGTTTCCCCATCATGTGCTCTTCATTGCAGACTGAAGTTTGTGGAGGTTGGAATTCAAACTGGGGTAAAATTATAAAATCTCCAACAGAAAGTGAATCCTTGTCATGCCAGTGAAGATTCATTTCATTTAAAGTATGAGTTACTGAAAAACAAATTGTACAATAAAATCTTAATGAAAAAAGTACAAATAACATTTTATCATTAAGAATTTTTTTTAAAACTGATTTGTTGGTCAACGGTTTTATATGGCGTTTGTTAAAATGGAAATCGAAATATAAAAGTAATTATAAATGAATCATTCATCAGTAACTGGGATCGAATTCGAGCACTTTCATTCTGAAGATTGCTGCCCTGTTACGTGATTCGTCAGGTGGATGGATAATCCCCGAAAAGAGAATTTAATTAAACCATGTTTTCATGCATATACTGAGGAATTTTTATTTTTTAGAAATATAGCCCTGTTACTGGTATATGTGCAAACCGAAAAATTGTGTTTATAAATTTTATAAACACAACAAATATTTTTATCTGTCAATATCTTAGTATCTAATTTTGTGAATAAAGAAAAGTATTTTCAGTGTAACTGATAATACTTTTATTTTATATCATCGGGTTAACTGTACAAAAAACAGTTTAAAATTACATCAAAATAAACTAACGAGTTTATTTAAATTATTGAGTTCACAATTAAGTATAACAGAAAAATGTTAAAAATTATATGGATCAGAATTATAAAGGTAATGAAATCATAAAGTTTTTTAATATTAAGTCATTTTTATAGAACATAGTTTGCATGATATTATTTATTAAATTCAATTTATTAAGACAGTTTACTGAGAGAAGTTTCGAATTTTAAATTTAATTTAACTTTAAATTTCTTAATTTGATTTTATGAAATGGAAATACATCCATTTTTTTTTCAAGAAATATTGGCAGTTATGCTTAGTGAATATCCTATAAAGGTTTTATTTCTGCATTTTCAGACAAGTTCATTGACGACTATTTTATTTACTAGTAAAAATTTTTTTTATGAAATTTTACACTTAAAATTTTTTAATATGTTAAAAAAATTATCACTACTCTTAACTTTATTGATTATAAATAACAAATTGTCATGAGCAATATTTATCTTTTCAAGAAATGTATTTGGTAAGAAATGCTTGTACTATCATTTTCAGAACAGTAATATATATTCTGAATCCAGTAAAAGATTTTCTTTCTGAAGAAAACAAAATTTTCTAAAGTTTTGATTCTTTTTAACACACTTTTTGTTGGTACATAAATGCAATTGTGACAATGTTCTTAAAATTGGAATTACAAAAACAATCAATGCAAAAAGTTCCTGGAGCCTGAGAAGCTAATAGGCACATCGGCAGGTGGTGGATAGCCGAACGTCCTATAGGAAGGACAGGATAGCCTTAAATATAGAATCAGATGCCGCGAACCAGTTCCCGAAACCCTGGTGTTAAATTACCTGTGCATAGGGCTATTTGGCACCGCTGTAATGGTGTCTTAACGGAGCCTCTAGTTGCCTGGTGAACTTCTAGAGCTTTTTTGCCTTGCCCAGTAACTGAGGTAATGCTGGGTGGACTGTTGTATTACCTGAGCCAATTAATTTTTATCTTATGGTTGAAAAGACAAAAGTAATAACAAACCTTTCTGCATTTGCAGGTGAAACCTCTGAAGTAGACCTTGCTGAAAAAGACAAGGGAACCCAGAGGCAATCTAGCGAAGGGGCAGCAATGAATCCTTCACAGGAGGTAAAAATAAGCTCCAAACCATCTTCTGGTGAGAGTCAGGAAGCTTTAGCTAATATGACTGACTCTCTGACCAGAATCAAGCTTAAAAAGAGACTTTCTGGATCCCAGAAGAAGAAGCTGGTGAAGGAACGCAAAATCGCCGAGGGGACTTGAGTAGAAAAAACCAAGGCAACCAAAGGCGAGAAGCGTCCCACCAACCTGGGGCAAAGCCGGAAAGGCTGCCAAGAGAGAAGAACCTGGGGGATTTACCTACAGGACGGCTCTCACGGCAATCAAGATGGCTGCGCTAATAGAAGGCCACCCGGAAAAACGGCTAACAGAGGAACAGGCCTCCGACCTGGAACTCTTGTTAACCGAGTAAATAGGAAGGAATGAGGAGGGTTTTGCCCCAACTTCCTATCCTGTAAACTTGAGAATGGGGCACTTATTGTCAACTGTGCAGATATGGGGTGCTCAAAGTGGCTGAAACAGACTTCAGTGACATAAGCCTCTGGCAGGAGCAAAAACTCTTTGTGGGTGAGGCAAGGAAAATTGTCAGAACCACCAAGATAATTGCAAAACTGCTGGAAATCTGCAGTAAACTGGAGCCTAAAGAGGTCCTGAGAAAAATCGAGGCACACAACGGTGGGGTCACTCCAACGGAGTGGAACGTTTTAAGCATCAAGAACGACCCATCTGGGCAGAACATCGTTCTTAGTGTACCCGAACTGGATGCTTTAACACTTGGTGCAAGGGGATATAAATTTCATATCGGACTTCACCAAGTGCAGGCAAAAGTGCTGGACAAACCCGCTCCTGCTGATGGGGGTGAAGGTAGTTCAAGCTAACGTCCACCACAGTAAAATTGGTACCACTAACCTCAGTAAGAAGTTCCTTGCTGGGGATATACATTTGGCCCTGATTCAAGAACCCTGGCTTGTTAGGGGGAGAATCAATGGCTTCAAAGGAACTAAAGGTAAGCTTATCTATTGTACCAATAGTAACGCTAGAATTTTCCTACTTTTACATAAAAGCATTGAGGTTTTACCCCTTTCTGAATTTATCCTTAAGGGCCTGACAGCTGCGAAAGTCAGACTCAATATAGAGGGAGGGAACAGAGAAATTGTTTTTGGCTCTGTGCACCTGCCCTATGAAGAGATGGCTCCACCTGACCATTCGCTGCACAAGTTCATGAACTTTTGCAGAGACAACAATTTACAGGTAGTCCTAGGACTTGACTGTAATGCTCACCATGTTGTCTAGGGAAGCACAGACACAAATAAAAGAGGTGAGTGCCTTTTAGAATTCATTCTAAACTACGTGTTAGATATTCTAAATGAGGGCAACGAACCTACTTTCATTACTTCCAATATATCTGAAGTGAACCCCTACTATAGCGACAACGTTAATTAGCAAAAATGTCAAAAATTGGAAAGTAGATAGCAGACCTTCTGGTTCAGACCCTCAAAACATCCATTTTGAAATTTATTTTAATGTGTGTCTGGATCGCATGTTCAGAGACCCAGTTAGGACGGATTGGAAGAAATTCCAGGAGGATTTGACTGGGTAAGTTGAGCTCGGGAACAGACCTATTAGAGATAACTACGATCTAGAAGTCACAGCAGATCTTCTGAACAGTAGTATTCTAGACTCTTATCATAACAATTGTCCTATTCGCACTAGGAGAGCTAAACTCCAATGTCCTTGGTGGAGTGACTCTCTAGCAGCCGAAAGGGCAAATGTTAGGAAACTTGTTAATAAAGCTATGAAAATGGTGAATGAGAGAACTATAAAACGGCCCTCATGAATTATAACACACTTGTTAGGAAAAGCAAAATTAACTCCTGGAGGAAGTTCTGTGAAGAGATAGATTCTTTCTCTGAAGGAACTAGACTCCAAAAACTCCTCAAAAGGGATGAACCTATTTTGGTTGGCACCTTAAAGGACAAGGAAGGTAATTTTGCTGCTTCGGGGAAAGAGGTTATGGAAATTACGACCAAAACCCACTTTCCAGGTGCGAGATATTTATAGCAACGAAGGGGAACACTGCATTGGCTCTTTGCAAAGAGTCAATAGTGATCAATGGATCATCAGTAAAAACATTGTTAACTACAACAATGTTAAATGGGTAATCTCTGCCTTTAAACCTCTAGAAAGCTCGGGGCCTGATGAAATTATACCCATTATGATCAAGAAGGCAGAGGAGGTTATCATACCAGTACTAACTAGAATTTACAGAGCTAGCTTAGCATTGGGTTATATACCAAAAATATGACAGAAGACCAGGATTGTTTTCATTCCTATACCTGGCAAGGACACCTATGACCAGGCCAAGTCTTACAGACCTATCAGTCTTTCTTCATTCTTTCGTAAAATTATGGAGAAAATCATTGATCGGCATATTAGAAATTACTTGGGTAGTAACAGTACCTTGCATGCTCTTCAATTTGCCTATCAATCCGGCAAATCTACTGAAACTGCTTTACATCAGCTAGTTTCTAAGATTTAAACCACTCTGGATCAAAATGAAATTGCCTTGAAAACTTTCCTCGTCATCCAAGGTGTCTTTGACAACACTTCCCATCTATTCATCCTCAATGCATTTAGAGGGGCAGGGATTAATCAGACCCTGTGTACTTGGATTGAGGCCTTGATTTCGGATAGATGCATACAAATGAGCATCTTCGGTGAATAATTTGAAAAAAAAGACTACTAGAGGTTGTCCTCAAGGAGGTGTTCCCTCACCATTATTTTTGGAACCTAGTTGTAAATAGCCTTATAAAATATCTAAATGATAGGGGCTAATATACGCAAGGATATGCTGATGACATTGTCATCTTTATCATTGGCAAAGATTTTGACATAACTTGTCATCTCATGCAGGATGCTCTAAGTTATGTATGTCAATGGTGCATGGATAAGGACCTGATGTTTAACCCTCAGAAAACCTACCTTGTACCTTTTAGACGCAAAAGGAAACGGGAGGGTTTTTTCATACCAAGACTTTTTGATATTGAAATAAATCTGGGCATTTATTTAGACCAAAAACTCAGCTGGGATAAGCACATTGATGATAGAATTAACCAAGCAAAGAAAATCATTATGATTTGCAGGCGAATGCTTGGTAAAAACTGGGGTTTACATCCAAAACTGATGTTTTGGATGTACACAGCTATTGCCAGGCCCATTTTTACATATACCTGTGTGATCTGGTAGCGTAAGGTGGAATAGAAGACTGTGATTAACAGACTAGGAGGTCTACAAAGACAAAAGAGGTCTCTGCATCACAGGAGCAATGTCCACCGCACCAAGCAGAACATTGGAAGTTATGTTGGATCTGACTCCCTTAGACATCTTCATCTGTAGCACTGCCAGAATGTCTGCATACAGAATGAAGTTAAGAAAACCAATGGTATGACCGGCCTGTTGCCAAAGGGCACAAGGGTATTACCAGGAAAATTCAAGATCCTACTTTCTTGATGCCCTCGGACATCATAGAAAAGTCATACATGTTTGAAAGGACATTTACAATAGTTTTTCCAACTAGGGGCGAATGGAACAACAACATGTTCGAAACTAAAACAGGAGATCTAATCTGGTACACAGATGGATCACTGAAAAACAGCCTCTCAGGACTGGGAGTATGTGGCGTGACACCAAGAACCAGCTTATCTGTAAGCCTTGGGCGATATGCTACGGTCTTCCAGGCAGAAGTTTTGGCCATTATCCACTGCTTACGACTACTAAAAAAGAGAAGGGGCTACCACGGTAAGTAGATTCTCATTTTTAATGACAGTCAAGCCGCTTTAAAAGCGCTCAATTCTTTTGAAATCAAATCTAAAATGATTTTGGAATGCAGAAACCTTCTTACAGAACTGGCAACTAGAAACAAGGTGATTCTTGTATGGGTGAAAGGGCACAAAGGTATCGAAGGTAATGAAAGGGCTGATGAACTTGCTAAACAAGGATCGTCTTTTGTTCCCATCGGTGCAGAACCTTTTTGTGGGATCAATTTGAAGACCATAAAAACCAATGTTCTTATATGGGAAAAACAGAAGATGTAGGAAACTTGGCTCAACACTCTTGGTTAAACCCACGCTAAAAGTATGATCTATGGATCATCAGCGAGGATTGCCTCTGAAATTCTAAGATGCTCTAGGCAGAAGATACGTTTAATCGTAGGCTTCATAACTGGGCACTGCTATTTCAGAAAACATCTCCATAAAATGGGACTGTTTCAGTGAGATCCTATCTGCAGGAAATGTCATATGCAAGAGGAAACGGCCAAGCATATCATTTACGAATGCGAGGTCGTTGCCCTCCCTAGATTAACTTCTTTAGGCATCATCCATACTAGAGAGCTAAACCTAGACTCCATTAAAGAGTTATCAGACTTTATTAATAAAGTAGGTGACCCGAGCAACTGGAATTGGGTTTGGAGTTAACAGTAAAAAATTCTGATAAAAGCAGAGGTGCCCAATGACATACAAACCCAATTTTAAGAAGAAGAATGCAAAAAGTTAAAGTAGTAATTTTAAGAAGTACATTCACTTCCAAAAGTTAAACAATTAGAGGAAAATGTTAGTTTATGGAAATTAGTTGGAACTAGAAATTCTATACTTCGCTCAAAGGTAGATGAAAGTGTGGAAATATATTGCATATCAGCCAACCATAGTTTTGTATGGAGAAAAAAATCAAAAAGGCATCCTATGAAAAGCCAATGTTGAGTAGGATTAAAACAGTATTATGTAAGTGGGAGGGGGGATAAATAAGTTTAGAACTTTGGTAAAATTTATTTTGAAAATTCACCATACAATAAAGTTTTATAGAAAAAAAGACATATTCTGAGTTCTAACGGGTTATCAGAATCAATGGCATAAGACTGTCAATTACAAATAATACTTGTTTCATCTGCTTTCATCAATCTTTCATTTAAGGATTATAGAAACAATTCCAAATTAGGCAAATATTTGTATCGGAAGACCAATGTCGGTCGCCTAAAAATAATGACCCTACTAAGATCGATTTGTTGTTATCAGTATCAAGCGGAAAGGCGAGAGAATTTGAAATTGCACAGCGTATAATCTACAATTGTTTAGCGTATAAGGTTAGAATAAATCGTATATGATTGTAATAAATTGTACGTCCGTGTACCACTGGTTTGTATTCAATTATTCATCCAATCTATAGGGGCGTTACTAAATTGACACTAATAACAACTCAAATAGATTTTATCTGGTGGATTCGAATTTCACGGATAGATCAAGATTTGCTTTTCATTCTAATGATGACCAAATAATGATAACGAAATAAATTAAGTAAACTCAATTTTCACAACAATTTTAAATATTTTGGAGAACGTAACTATTACGTATTCAAAGACGTGAATGCGACCCATTTCCAAGTGGAATTGTGATCCAGGAAGAGAATTCGTTGGCATAACCTACCAATCAGTTAAACTACAGATAAGATGAGGTTTGTGACGGTCGTACGGTATCAAGAATTGATTAATTTCAATAGCATTGAGTCATGAGATATCACGATATTCTATAGAAGTTAATCCAGTTTAAGAAAATAACGTTCTTCCTCTGAGGGCTGTCATCGTGAATGAATACATGGAAAAAGAAAGAGTGTACTTTGAAGAGTGGCTGGAGTAACATGAATCCAGTAAAAATCTGTGGGATGTATTTTACCGTGTTGTGTATCCACTTCAAACATTTTCAACAGCTATTCCTTAGGAAGAACAACGACTTCTTTACTCGCAGGCACTTGACCATCTCATAAAAAACATAATCAAAAGCTGTAAATTTTACATGCAGATGGTGAATTCTCACATATCCTATTAATATAATATAATTTTTCTTTTTGGCTTTGAACTTTATTCTGTTAATGCACTGACCTCTTCCAATATGACGTCATCGTATGAAAATTTTTGTAAATACACTAACATGTGCAAAAACAATATTTTATTATTATTAATGTTTTAGGCCATATTTGCTTCTTTCTACTGAATCACGAATCTATCAAAGCAATATTTGTCACATTTTTTGCCTGTCAGCAGTCTGAGAGTAGAATTTTGAAGTAACGGTATCTTATTTGCATTGAAAGGAAGAACTTACGACTTTTTATGATTATGTCACATGTTTGAGTGTCGTGAGGAAAATTGTGAAGCGTCATATCACAGCTGAACTCTAAAGATAATCTGAAAAAAACATAAATATTTTAAAAATATGCATTTTATGTTGAAAAAGTTTTAAATAAGACATTTATTAATTATTTTAACTGATTCTCGTAATTTTGGATTAACCTTAATCTTATTATTTTCCTCTTTTAAAATGTTTTTGCATTTTAAATTTGTATTTGAATTCTTTTGCAAAATGTATTTGCAATGCATACTTTAAAATAGTCTTTTGTTAGTGCTTTTAATGGAATCTCATTAATTGTAGTGTTCGCAGAAGCATGAGAAAATTTGTCATTCATTTTCATTTAATTCTTTTTCCCCGGAAAAAAATTTTGCACAACTCTCTCTTTCAAGCAATTAATAATACTTAAAACTTCTTTAATTTCGCAATTTACTAATTTAAAGGCTAATTAAAAAATTTAATTTTTTAAGTGTTAATTTAATGATGATCGAAATATAAATCTACTAAAAGAATGTCACTAGAAAGTCAGTTATACATTATTGCTTTAAACAATAATGGAATTTTCGTAACCTTTTGTTTGAACTATTTCATATTATATCCAGTGTTGTGTGTGTGTGTGGATTTGGTTCTTTTATTGTTCATTAGTTATTTTTTGTACACCAAGATTAATTCAATCAGGATCAGCAAATGAAAGTGGATTCCGAGCCATGACGAACAACTTCGAAAACGGTGAAAATAAAGTTTATAAAATGTTAAATTGAAAGGTAAAGTACACTACTATTGATAGATTTATTAATTAGAAAATTTTATTACAGCTAGTTAATAGTTCTTCCCACAAATAAACTTTCGACAGTAGAAAATCAATTTATTGAAGCATAATAATCGAGACAAAAAGTGCTTTGTAAGCAAAAGAAAGGCCAACCATCAAAAACAGAAAAAAAAAAAAAAAAATTAAAAAAAAAATTCAGTGTGAGACTGAATTTTATCTTCTGAATATTTTTAATTTCCTTTGTCTGTATAATCTAATATGTAAATTTTACATATGCACACTTTCTCAATGAAGCATATAAAATGTATTGCCTTGATTTCAGTTGAATAGATAGTGCTGTACCCCTTAGTTCAAAAGCTCGTGACTTCAGTTTCCGTTTTGGGAGTGGATGTTTTTTGTAATTCAAAGTAAAAAATTGAAATTATAAACCCTGGTCGAATCAGCCTTTTTGAGTATATATATTGAAGAATGACAGTGGAACGAGGAGGAATATACCTGGTAGATATACCTGAGGTTAACAAGCACATTTTTTTATACCTTAGCTCAAGTAATGCATTGTTGGGATTGATATTTGTATTTTATTGGCACCAGGACCAGGGGATGATTGTGATTTACAACTGTTTGAAAAAATTGAATGAATTCAATATATATATTGAATTCCTTCAATTTTCAAACAGTTGAAAATTGTCAATATATATATATATACATCAATATATATATATATATATATATATATATATATATATATATATATATATATATATATATATATATATATATATATATATATATATATATATATATATATATATATATATATATATATATATATATATATATATATATATATATATATATATATATATTGATGAAACTGCAATTGTGTATTGCTTATAACTATATATGTTTATTGGAAAATTTTCCCTATTATTGGTTTAGGTTGTTGGTATTTTTTTTTTAATGATTTTGCCGAGGAATAAAAGGGCCTATTTTCAAGTCCATGGATACCAAATTTTAGCAATTTGTACAATTCGATGCATTTATGGTTTATGATTGACTTTACATTTGAGGTGTTAAGTAATTGGTAAGTTAATGGAGTAATGTAACGGATGATGTGTCGCACGTGATATGTTGTTTTCTATCTTTTTATATACATATTCAGGCAATGAAGAATTATTTTAGAGATTTCTATATTATACAATTGGAATAATATAGAAATCTCATTATATAGTGTGTATAATATTTTATGCTCTAGATAAGAAACAAGAAAAAATTCTATTTAATATATGTAAAAAATATATGATATTTGAGAACATGGTAATACATCTGCAATTTATTAAAAATGTTTTTTCCATTTCATTAATATTTTTCTGTTAATTATATAAATGTCGGTAACTTTTATTGTCTGTATTTATGCAAGTATTAATAAAGTTTAACAATTGCTTGTCATTCTGTAGACATAAAAATTATATTGATAATATATATCTTTCATTTCTGTAAGGAAACTAAGAGTAATTATATTTTAGTTATTCTGTTAAGGAATTGATTTGTTATAGAGCGTACCTTGCTCCGAAAACCACTGTCGAATCATTTTTTAGCCAGAGATATACATATGGAATAACGGTATCTAACACTTTGCCTTCAATTGCGTTGTGGAAATAAACATCCGGAGTCCAGATATGTTTCCTCCACTCAGGATGCAAGGATACTTTTCCCACGTGTTTATTTTTAGCAGGGTATTTCAATCGGTGGTCTGTCCACGTTTGGTAGAAGAATATATCCGCTACAAAAGACTGAATTCAATTCTTTAATTATATATATGTAGAGTTAAAAAAGAGCAATTATTGTTTACTTCGTTAATCTAAAATGTTTACTCAGAAATACATATGCATTATTTTGCGACTGCGAAAAACTGCGAAACATTTTGAAGAACACAACTGTTTTTATAAACATTATAAGCATAAAGCTCATATACAGACACTGAAATGAAAAATATTCATATCAGTTGAATTCAACTCATGTGATCAAAGGATAAAAATTACACAGTAAATAATTATATAAGCAATTCGATATACCTCTGACTTTGATTCATAACTTTAGGTGACTTTTAATATGACTGTGTAATTTGGTGTAATGGATGATAAATATTCTTAACTGTATCTTACGATGTATTCTGCAAATCCTTCTCCAAATGTTGTTTCACTTCAAAGATATTTATTAAATTTTGATGTGGAAGAAATTAGTATAAATTTTGATTACATTAAAATTGTTATTTATTTACATTATTGAACACATATACACTGTCTAAACACTAAATTTTCCGTTTCAATACAAACATTACTAAAAATATTAGTAGAAGAAAACATTAATTTATTCCAGTAAATTATCAGGTATAATTTAATTGCATTTAATTTAAAGTATTATTATTTGAAATGTGTGTGTGTGTGTGCACGATATTCTATAAATATTCATGAAAAAATAACCTATCAAATAAATAACTATAAAAATAACACAAGTGTAAAAACTTACCATTTCAGTAGCATCAATATTGCGAATATTTAAAATTTCTATTTGAATACTGACATCAGTTGGTTTTTTTACTATAATGAAATGGAAGAAAAATATTAACTACTAAAAATAATTTCTCTGTTTTTTAACTTAAGAATTATATCATAAAAAGAGAAACACATTTTATGTGAACACATTAAAATGTGAAATTCATAAAATTTTCATGTATGGATCTTAAAATTATGCCTGCAGTTTTGCCATTTATTTTTTACACAAATAATGAAGTTTATTTAATATTTATAAAACTCTTAAGCTTAATGTAATTAATCTTTATAATATGATATTTTTAGAAAAAGTTTCTATAATGTAAAGTTCCTGCACTAAGTTTCCGTTTTAAAATTAAAACATGTCACAATTATCCTTCACAAGTCTTTCTGAACAATGTCTTTGAATGAAATTAAATTATCCAATGAAATTTAACAGATACAAATTATTTTCTAAAGAAATAAATAGGTAATAGGAAAAATTGTCAAACACCTTGTTAGGAAAGCTGACTGAATATTTATTTATTTATTAACCATGATTATATATTTGAATATAAATACCAAGAATATCTATTCATTTATTAACCTAGAACCAAGAATATTAACCAAGAATTACATTTATAAAATGTATAATAGTTTCTATAAATTCTTGGATTCGTTTTTATAAGTTCCTTAATTCCAGACTTAAATATTCATTAAGATTAATAAATGACAACTTTATAGATTTACATTGCATTATATTTAGGCACCGTTTCACATCAGCTAGTGGGTAAATTAACATCATATGGGCGTTCTACTTACATTTAAACATCCATCACGTGTTGCTTTTCGGGAAGATCTTTTATAGATATTTAATCCTATATATTCTCTTATAACGCGGGAACAGAAATCCGAACAATATCCAACCGACAAGCACGTAGCATACAGAAAGCAGTCAATTTGTCAAAAAGAAAATCGCTATTTACATATAAACTGTTGAAAGATTTTTGTCAACTAAAATTTGTTTTCTTTATATAATAAGGTCTCCTCTCTCTATATTAATTAATCAAAAAGCACACATAACATGAGTTACCTGCCTCCTGTGGAGTCTGAAAGCAGTCATAATTCTTGCCAATGACATCATCAAGCTGAAGAACTGGTCTTTCACCAGGATCACACCTTCAGAGAGTGAATTAATATCATATGAATTATGTTTCTACAATATTTCATAAATACGCGAGTAATATATATATATATATATATATATATATATATATATATATATATATATATTATATGTGTATATGTGTGTATGTAAGCATGTATGTGTGTGTGGGCATGCTTATGATAACTTGTATTTTTAATTCAAAATTAATTACAATAAAGTGATTCTTTATTTAATGGTGATGTTACAAATATGAGGATAAATATATGTGCTGGTAAATGCTATTGAAAACAAACACAAATATATTTCTAAATGCTAATCACAAAATTATGAACAATATGTATTTATTATTGAAATGATATTATTTTAAGAACGACTTGCGCACATTTAGAAAATGATTACTCGATTTAAATATTTTTCCTTCTTCAATAACATATATATTTGGTATGGAATGCTATTAATTCACAGAAAAATAACTCTTATGAAATTAAATTTTGTTTTTTAAAACTGAAATTTAAAACAGCATCTAGAGTCAAAAAATCGTTGATAGATAAGGAAATTCAGCCCTACAAGATTAATTAACAGTTTTAAATGAATATTTCATCTCCCTCTCTTAACTTTTGGTAATAGTGTCTAATTAAAGATAACTTCATTTAAGGAAAGTAATTTAAATCAACACTTTTGAAGATAAAAGTAGTCGTAAATAAAGATTTTAATATCCTACCATAGAATGCTTTAGGTATTTCCTGAATGTTAACATTTAAGAGTAAATGTAATGAAAAATACTTGACCTATATCACGCAAAATAAGGTAAAATATGATGAGATATATGCAAGGGTGTATTAGTTGGGTAACAAATTTAAATACCCAATCAAAACAGTCATTATTTAGTAAGAAATTTATTGCTAATTTTTATTATTATCAATATATGCTGGAATTTTTTAATGATAAATTCAAAAAAAAAAAAAAATCTTTGGATTAAATAAATATTAAGCCAACAAGAAAAAAGTCTATTCAAGAATATCCATAGCTATTGGATAAATTTTCATTAAATTTCAGTAATAAAAGATTAAATGTATCTTTTAAACATGAAAAGTTGAGCTCTGTTTAAGTTTTTGTTTATGTAGAAGAAAATGGAATATTCTAATATATATATGGATACCTATTATGAACTAGAAGCTGTATTACTATATAAATTAGACATCCAGGCACGAGTTTCTTTATGAACCACAAATCGCACAGCTGGAAGGGTGGTACAGTATATAACCAGGTATTAACAGAATTTGTATTGGAAAATTGTTCCCTGCAGTGATCAATCTTGATCTCTTATACTGTGATGGTTAGATATTGTTCTCATATCTTCTTGACTGCTCCCTCACGAGAGGATGTCATTTAAAAACTACTCAGGAAATAATGGTGTGAAATGATAATGTGCATGACAAACTGGTAACTAATTTTCCTTCACGACACACTGATATTTAAACGACATATTGATATGACCACACGTTTTTTAACCGTGTTGAAACAAGATAATATTAGGTCACTTGTTGTTGCCCTGTTTGAACTGTGTGTAAGAATGATATTTTAACATGGTTATATGATTCTTCTAACTCATCTTATAATGAATTCACTTACAATATAATTGATTGAAAATTATAAAAGAAGGTACAAATTACAGCTACCAGTTTTGATGATTCACAGGATCAAATACTTGCTGCGTGGAATAACATTTCTTAGAAAAACTTTAACACACTGAGTGAAAATAATCTGAGCATTGTGCTTAAGAATATTATTACTCATGGTAATCATGCTTCACATTTAATAAGTTAAGTCTCCTCAAATAATTTGCTTTCTATTTCACATTTTAAGCTTTCTAATACGAATCTGTAAAAATTACAACCTTTTACATTGATGGATATGCCTGTACAGGATAAAATGTTCCATGAAATTTAATGTCGATTAAATAGTAACCGAATCAAATCTCTAATCCTTTAAACCAAAGACGGCGAACATCATTCATACAGGGACTATAATTTTCACTAATTCTCAAATGAAACAAATAAAAATCAAATGAGGGTCGTTTATTTTTACCTATTACGGAGTTTTGGATCATCCAGCTTGAAATGCAGCTGGATAACTCAAAACTCAACAAAGTTTTTACTTATGCCTACACACAAACGTAAGAAAATTTTTGCTATTTAATATATATTTATGTTGTATGTACTTTATTAACAGGAAATCTCCAACAAATTGTTTACGCACTGCTATTGAAAAATAATAATTTTTTTTATGCAGCTTAGCAAGGAAGTCAAAATACCTTCTAATATATAATACCCAAATAATGAAATATGATTTATTTTATCAAATGTTTCTAAAATTATTTTACTTTAAAAGTAATACGAAAGCTATTCGTAAACTGATTAAGAATATATTAAAAGATTTTATATTATTTATGAGGTTAGATTAAGAATATGTTATATTATTTATGAGGGACTTGAAAATAGTTGAAGTCTCTCATAAAAATAGCAATCTTAAAAACATGTGTAAACAGGATATAACTTTTAGTGTGACTATTTAAATGCTACTATAAATACTTTACTTAATAATTAATTAAAAAATCAAAACATTATGACTAAGTAAAATATTATTTCTTGAAAAAAGAATAATATATTTACTACACATTCTTATAAAAATTACATTTTAGTAAAGTGTACACAAGCTTATGTACCTATTTAAAAATCTTTAAATTTGATTTCTTGCTTTTTTAATATTCATATCTGTCAGCAACCTAGAACAAATTCATGATGTTAGGCAACATTTTTTCTATTTATATTTGATTTATTTGTCACTTTATGGTGAATGTTCACCCATGAGGCCTAATTATATTAGGTTCTACAGTTTAAAGTTGATTTCGAATCACTGTAAGCATTCGCGACCGAAAAGAGAATCAAACCCAGAAACTGTTGATCTGAAGTCAAGATTACTAATTATTCAATAGCTAGCACGGTTCAATTGAGACAGTAGCCAAAAAGATAAGGCGATTTTACGAAGTGCTGCTTCTTAAATAATTTTTAAAAAGTAATTTTGCTATTTCCGATGTTAGCACCAAAATTAACAAATATTAGTCATGATGCAGTAATAATGGAAACCTGCTTGACGTTGCAATAGGAATTAAAATTACTTCAATATTTCTAGTTACTGAAATGCATGTTTCAACAACGCATCTGATATTTGGGACCCAAAATTAAATAAAATGTCAGAGGTGGTGCGTATAAATTAAAACGGTTGAAAGATTCAAGTAATTATTTCAAAGGAAAAAATAAAACAGAGTTGCTGAACAAAATCCAGAAAAATATAACGCAGGAAGGAAAAAAATTCATTTGAAATTAAAATGATAAATTTTTGGTTTTACCTTCTGTTACACAAATTCGAATGATAAAATGTGTTCTATAATATTAGAAATTCTCATAACTTTGTAATATTTTACCTAAATTAAAGGAAACGGAACAACACCATATATTAAATTCATATAATTATTTAATATCTTTGCATTTTTAAAAGTATCTTTTTTTTAAATAATCAAGGCAAATTTCAGCGTAAAATTAACCCCTTTGATCTTTTCATTCTTTTCTTCAGAAGAGTATGCGACTCATCAAAGTTTAAGGTGTACCTAGTCTGCACTAATGGCTTTAATTAATGATTATTTTAATATAAACATGGGTCAACATGCAATTTAATTTTATTTAAACCCTTTGAATTGTAAAAACAAAATTATAAAATTTATTTTAAGAAATGATGTATTTCAATACACTCATCATATTATTATATAAAATGAGAGACTTGATTTTCTGTCCGGAAAAAGGTCCCTTCTTACACACAGTTATAAGTCTTTGCGAAATGATTTTACAATCTATAATAGGTATGTATACAATTTTAATCCAATGTTTATTTTCTAAAACGAATAAAAATCTCAAAAACATTAGTTTCATGGTAAACGTAAGCTACGTTAAAAAACTAATGTGTAAATAGTATTTTATATATATTTTTATATATAAAATGTAATATATCATAAAATGTTAAGAATAATTCAATTAAGACAATGCTATAACTATTTTAACTCTAATTCACGAAATATTTTTGACAAATAATTTACAGAAATTAATACATAAGTGAACTTATTTCCACTCTAATATCAACAAAGAGTAAAACTAAAATCAAAAATAATATAAGATTCCCATTTCGACTTTTAGCAAAAATGCGTTAATAAAAGAAGTATATAATGAGAATTTTATACAACATTTTAGAAATATAGATACTCTTAATAAATGATTTTATTCTTTCTTAATTGACAATAACTCTGATGAAATCAGGTAAGTACACCAAATTGACCGTGAGAAAATTTCTTACAGTTTCAAAGTCTACATAAATATATTTATCCAAGTAAACTAAACTTTAAACCATTAGACCCAAGGGAATTTGGGTTCTCGTGTGAAAACGGTACATAAACAAACTAGACAAGAAGCTAAACAAACAAAAACAAATAACTAAGAAAAAACAACAAATAAACTGAAGAGATTTTGATTTTTCACTGAGGTAAAATAATACAATAAATTAATCCTGAAAGACTCATACATAATCAAATGTAATTTAAAGGGAATGTAAGTAACACTGAAAATGATTGAATAAATACTCATAAAATTAAAATTGTGTGTGTGTGTGTGTGTGTGTGTGAGGTCTTGAATTAATTTATTATCTTGATAAATTCAAGCATACTCGTATAATCTGTTAATAAGACAGAATACCAAGTTTAGCTCTCTATTCTTCTTACTTTATCGATTTCTATAAAAATTCATGTAAATAAAGAAACACATTTCAGTGCACTCACTTTAAACTCCCAAAAGTCAAAGTCACAAAGAAGAGGTCACAAAATAATCAACTTAAAAACTTTCAGAAATAATGTGATTGGGAATTATTTGTTTTTCGATTAATTATATTTGCTTCTATACTTGAAGTTTAGTGTCTTACTATGCAATCTGTGATCAAACGCAAAAGTAGCAACTATCGAATCATCATCGCTACGAAAATATAGAATGGCAACGACAACGATTTGACATGAATAGTAAAGTTATATAGAAAGTTTGCTTGTATATAAGAATCACTTGAAACGCATCAAATGTAAAATGATAAAACATTTTCTGAAGTCAATTGTTAATTGTATAATTTAAGTATATGTTAATTTATGGCTTATATAAATGAAATAAAATAATAAATCTATTTAACTACCGACCGTTAGCTGTGTGGTTAGCGTTCCTGAATCCTAAGCTGTTCGTCCCGGATTCGAATACTGATTCCGGCATAAATATCTCTTTCTCTCTGTGTTTATCTGTCCTTTATTCTGAGATGATGTATGAATGAAGTCCATCCTATAAGCAGGTTTGTAGTGTTATGGCTTGAGTAATGCAACTTGTCTTCATGACTTGGTTCATAGGTGTCCTCTGGGAAACAATCAATGAACAGCAGTTGTTCTGGCATTACTGTGGCGAATAGTTAGTCATCCGGTGTATGTCATTATTGGAAAAAATGTTTTATTCATATTCAACTAAAAATTTTTTTTTTTTATCTTTTAGAAAAAAAATACGAATGATTTTGCCTGTATTTGTTTCAGAGGCTATGGTTACTTGGTTGGGGGAAACATCATTCTCGAGACAGTTCTTATGTTGATATGGACATCTGATATGGCAATATGATACGCAATGTTCTCACATTGCATGGTCAGGAGTCGATTTTGTCGCTTGAACCAAAATTACTAGATGATTGGCTGTGTTTATTGGCTTTCTAGTCGGCAGAAATAGGCAGCTGGTGATGTAAACAAATATATATATTTATTCCTGCCGAACTATGGCTGTGTGGTTAAAGTTCTTGGGTATGGAAATGGTGGTTTTGGGCTTGAATACCTGTTTGAAAATGGATGTTCTTTTCTGTCTGTGTTTCCTTGTTTTTTCTGCTGAGTAGCAGATAGACTAAAAAAAAATCTGGAAATTTGAATGCCGACAGTGCTAATGAACGCTCCAGCTGTCCTTTCTAGTTAACGAAAGGAATTCAAGGACTCATGGAAACAAAAAGGATTCTCTTTCCAGACGATATTGAAAATGCAAGAGTAATGCAATGAAAATGCACTTTTGTTTCCTAATCTGTTACCTAAATCTCTATGCTAGGAAGAATCTCGTTACAAATGACGTTGTTTGTTTCAATGCATTGTTCAAAATAATTAAAAAATATTAGTTCCATATAAATCGATTTTAATGCTTTCTAAAACAAAAATATAATATTTATAAAAGTATTTGTCTCAAACTCTCAGAATATATATTGGGCATTAGAGTTTGATAATAAGAGGCTAGAGGTAAAAAAACAAATAGTTGAGAGATAATTATAAGTACATGTATGAAGAATATACACGCACTCATATGTGTGTCTACTTTCTATTATTTTTCTTTTCAAGTTATATTTTTTATTCCTTCTCTCTTGGTCAATAATAATAATATTCCTCTACTTAATTTTTTTCATATATTTTGAACTACTAAACATATACATAAGCAATAAGTTTACGAAATAAACTATTAAACATAAAAAAATCTAATAAAAATAGCGTAAAAAACTTACATTTTTCCTAACAGCTAAATTTAGTATGTTTATATCTAAAATTAGTGGGCTCAAGATATATTAATATATATATAGCATCAAGCCAACATTTGGTTATTAAACAGAATTAAGTTCACAGACCTAATTAAGTATCTAGTTCTGATATTTTAAGAAATTATAGTTTATTAAATTGAGCATTTATCTATAACTCTAAATTGTGACTATGGATAATAAATACTTAGAATTTAGAGTAAAAAGCAGCCTATAGTAGATGAATACAAATGAAAAGTAATTTGTAGACCAAATAAAAATTGACTTGGGAACTTATTTAATTAAATTAGTTTTGCTTCCTGTTTTAGCTTAGAAATTCCCAAATTCTTTTTTAACTGTGATCATTTGCAAATCATGAATATGTATGGCTATTTAAAGCAAGAAGAAAAAAAAAATCTGCAAGATTAACTAAAACTCGAATCGGAATTATACACTACTGGCCAATAAAATTGCTACACCAAGAAGGCGACATGCTACAGACGTGAAATTTATACGAAAGGAAGAAGGTGCTGTGATATGCAAATGATTAGCTTTTCAGCGCATTCAGACAAACAGGCGCCAATAGCGACACCTATATTGTGTTTAAATGAGGAAATTGTTCAGCCGGTTCCTCATACACAAATTGCATTTGAACGTTGTGGCCTGGTGAAAAATTGTTGTGATGCCTCGTGTAAGAAGGAGAAATGCGTACCAGCACGTTTCTGACTTTGATAAAGGTCGAATTGTAGCGTACCAGGATTGCGGTTTATCCTATCGCAGTATTGCTGCTCGCGTCGGTCGACATCCAATGACTGTTAGCAGAATATGGAATCGATGGGTTCAGGACGGTAATACGAAACACCATGCGGGATCTCAACGGCCACCTATCACTAGCAGCTGAGAAGACAGGCATATTATCCGCATGGCCGTAATGGATCGTGCAACCACGTCACGAGCCGTGAGTCAAGAAACGGGGTCGTTTGGAAGACAACAAGTGTCTGCACGAACAGTTCGACGACGTTTGTAGCATCATGGAATCTCAGCTCGGACATCATGGCTGCAGCTTCCCTTGACGCTGCGTCATTAACAAGAGCGCCTTCAATGGTGTGATCAACGACAAACTTGGGCGCACGAATGGCGAGACGTCATCTTTTCAGATGAATCCAGGTTCTGTGTACAGCATCATGATGGTCGCATCCGTGTTTGGCGGCATCGTGGTGAACGCACACTGGCAGCATGCATTCGTCATCGTCATACTGGCCCATCACCTGGCGTGATGGTATGGGGTGCCATTGGATACACGTCTCGGTCACCTCTTGCTCGCATTGACGGTGCTTTGAACAGTGCACGTTACATTTCTGGTGTGTTACGACCCGTGGCTCTACCCTTTATTCGAGCCCTGCGAAGACACACAGGGCTCGAATCCGTCATCGTCGGGCATTATTCTGCTGCTCTCGTAGGGCATTATCCTGCTGAAACGTTACGTTTCAGCAGGATAATGCCCGACCGCATGTTGCCGGTATTGGACGGACCTTCCTTGATACTGAACTAGTTCTACTGTTGCCCTGGCCAGCACGTTCTCCAGATCTTTCACCAATAGAAAACGTCTGGTCAATGGTTGCCGAGCGACTGGCTCGTCACCAAACGCCAGTCACTACGCTTGATGAACTGTGGCAGCGTGTTGAAGCTGCATGGGCATCTGTACCTGTACATGCAATCCAATCTCTGTTTGACTCAATGCCCAGGCATTTAAATGCCAGAGGTGGTTGTTCTGGGTACTGATTTCTCAGGATCTATCCAGCCGAATTTTGTGAAAATTTAATCACTTGTTATTTCTAGTATAATATATTTGTCCAATAAATATAATTTTGTTATCTGCATTTCTTCCTGTAGCAATTTTAATGGCCAGTAGTGTATAATAAGCAGAAAATCCTAAACTCATAGAAACTGTTATTTGTTCTGTAAAACAATTGAGAGGCTATTAAAAAGAAGAGAAGGAAGGAAGTTAACTGTGGTGTTAGATAAACTATTCAATTTACGATATATATACAGTATGTCCACTAAAGTCCCTTGCCACTCTCTTAACTTCGGGACGGCTGCTGCTTTATTCATAAAAGCGGTGTCTATGTATAGTAAAAAAGCCATGCCTACTGAATGAAACCCCTACCACCGTGCCACCTACACACACACACACACACACACACACACACACACACACACACACACACACACACACACACACACACACACACACACACACACACACATATATATATAAGTTGTATAGCATCCTAGATTTAGTATGAAAAGATATCTTGTAGAGACATTAATGTGAAGAATGCAACGTTTAAAACACGCATTTGTTGTTTCGTGCTGTGACGTGGCACATCGTACGTGTGCATATTTGGAAAAACAAAAAAATCGTTTTCGTGATTACATTTTTCACTTTTATTTCGAAATCGGAAGAACGGAAGTATTAAAAATAATTCCAACAATTTGTATGCAGTATGCAAATACGTAAGAAACATCACTCCTGTTCACCTGAGACAGCTGTATAAGAGACTTCTTCTTGCGGCTGTAGTTTGTTGATGCTCATTATCATGGCTGAGTATTGTGAGATGGTTTTACTGTACGCTGAATGTCGACGCAACGCACGATCAGCAACAAGGTTGTACCGCAACGTTTCCCTGCAGGCGCGCATCCTTCTGATCAAATCATCCTAACTTCTGTAAAACGTTTAAAGGAGACATGCGTTACTAGTCGACCTCGATCTGGCAGACCAGCTAAAGTAGGACGGAAAGTTCAACCATGTGAGGTATTAGCATAGGCCCTCTCATACCCGAAATGCAGCGTAAGAGAGATCAGTCAACACTGTAGTCTCTCCAAAAGTCAGGTTTGTAAAATCCTAAGCGAATCAGGTGCTCATCCATACCGACCAATGCCTGAACAGGTTTTAGTGGTTAGTGATGTCGAGCGACGCTATGCATGGTGCAACTTCATCATGAATCAGATACAGGTTCAGCCAACATTTTTGGCAGATATAATGTGGACGGATGAGCCATACTTTTCACTGAATGACATGTACAATAGGCAAAGATCCCATTACTGGGTCCTAGAAAATCCTAAATGTTTCGTCGACGTTCGACATCAAATGCGGTATGCTATTAAAGTTTGGTGAGCAATTTACAATAACAAGCTGATATGTCTAATATTTTACAATGGCACGTTAACGGGTGCACGATATTTACAATTGCTACAGAAGGTAATACCCGATTTTGTGGAGAACCTACTGTTGTTTAATCTTAAGAAGCTACGGTTTCAACATGACGGCGCGGCGGCTCACAAGACATCTCCAGTGAAGCAGTACCTCGTCAAGGAATTTGGCAACCAAATACTAGGGTATGGCGGTTTCGAAGAGTGGCCTCCACGCTCTCCGGATCTGACTCTACTGGACTTTTTCCTGTGGGGATGTTTGAAATAACAGGTACATACGACCCTTCCAAAAAATTGCAGGACCTTAAACGACGCATTACGGTCGCGTGTTCAAACGTCTGCAACGTGATCTTCAAGTGAGGATCAAAATGTGCATTGCAGCTGACAGTGAGAAGTTTGAACATCTTAAATAATGTATATTGTTATAACTATTTGTTTTTTATTCTTTTTTAGATCGTTTTGTCACATCACAGACAAAACAGCAAATGCGCGTTTTATCTATTGTATTCTTCACATTAATGTCTGCAAGGTATCTTTTCGTACTGAATCGAGGATGCTCTACAACTTTGTAAACACTTTTTCTCTCTATCTCATTCCGTTTTCGAGATAGGAACACTATCTCTGCAGGTTTCCACCAGGTGGCGCAGAAGTCTGTTTCATTCAGTAGCACAAGGCTACTTTACTATACCTAGACTTAACTTTTATAAATATAGTAGCAGCCGTTCCGAAGCTAAGAGGGTGGCAAGGGACTTTAGTGGACATACTGTATGTATGTATATATATATATGTATATATATATATATATGTGTGTGTGTGTGTGTAATTAAGGAGAGAACAGCTAAGAATAGCAATTTCTCCATTTCTTTAATCCACAACATAGTAGGTTTTAACTTATATTTTAGGAAATACGGCTTTAAGAACTGTGAAAATAGTTCTTTATTGAAAAACATTTTTTTTAAGTCGTAAAACTTTTATGAGAGCATTTATAACAGTTTATTTCTTTAGTAAGTAATTTTAAGGTGTTGATCCTTGTTGAATTAGTTTTGCTTTAAAAAAGAGACCCTATAAAGGGACAAGCAAATGAATTTAAATGTAGTTGATGGATTGTAATCAGAAATACCAGGACACATAATTAAAACACTTAAAAGTGAAGATACTCCCTAAAATTACACAATTTAATATTAAAAAAAATTTAATTTTTATTATTAGTTTAAAATACTTTTTAATGGGCAAACAATTATTTACTGGAAGCGGGAACATTCTTTATTCTCATAATTACAGAAGTTTTTGTCCTCAGAAGGGTTCATTTTTCAGCAAATATTTTTTTTTATCTGAGATTACACAGACAAGTTTCTATTTCAAAGTTACGTGGATTACTCTGAATATTTTGAGATACGCGCAGACGAGAATTTACAAAATAAAAATAACGGTTTAATTTTAAAATACAAAGTATTTTAACACAGGAGACGATTTTTTACTGACTTACTTCAACTTGTTTAGCGTAGAATATATTTTAAACAGAAGAGAAAAAGAAGTTGACGCGAGAATATTATCGAGCTATGATTTTCTACGATTTTAAAGCAGGATTAAATCAAGAAGAATGCGTTCAACGGTTGCAACTAGCATTTGGTGATGAATCTCCAGCTCGTGCTACTGTATTCAGATGGCTTAGAGAATTTAGAAGAGGTCGCAATTTTCTTCAAGATGAAGAACACACAGGAAGGCCGCCGTCGGCAGTAATCCCGGATAATGTGTCTGCCATACAAAAAATGTTAATGGATAATAATCACTGTACCTATCAAATGATACAGAAGGAACATAACATTGGATCCGCAGCCATACACAAAATCATTTAGAAGAATTACATATGAAAAAAGTAGTTAGCCGTTGGATTCCCCATAATCGAAAGGAGCACCAAAAAGAGGAGCGTGTCAGTATCAGTAAAGAAACTCTTAAATTGCTAAATAATGGCGGCCACCGCATCATTTCTAAAATTGTAACAGGTGATGAAACGTACATACCGTTTTTTGACGTTCCAACACGTCAAGAAAGCAAAGTATGGGTCTTTGAAGATGATCCCACGCCGACAATGGTAAAAAAACAACGCGCACTGAAAAAAAAAAAAAAAAGATGTATGCCGTTTTCTTCAGAAGTACGGGATTGGTCAAAGCCATCAACTTGGAAGTACAGAAGACAGTAACAGCAAACTGGTATACCACTAAATGTCTTCCAGAAATTCTACAAGAAGTGAATGTTAGGGGACTAATGCTTCACAATGACATTGTATCTTCACATACAGCCGGATTAACAGTTGAGTTTATTAAACAAAAACAAATTAAAGTTATCGAATATCCACCGTATTCACCTGATCTAGCTATGTGCGACTTTTGGTTATTCTTTAATCTAAACAAGAACTTATGTGGACGTCGTTTTCATTCAAAAGTAGAGATTGATGTGGTTATAAAAGCATTTTTCTTCTATTCCAAGAAATGAATGGCTTGAGGCATTTAATCTGTGAAAAATTCGTCTACAAAAATGCATTGATGCTGAAGGAGACTACTCTGAACACACCTAAAATTTTGTAAGTGTAACTTTAGAAACCTAGTTGTATCTCAAAAATTTCAGAGTAACCCCCGTATAGATTAGAGGAGAACATCTTTTTATATTTAATATCTTAAGGGTAATATCACTTCGGTTCAGTTATGATTATGAAATGTTAAAAAATTTCATATAATTGTTTTTGTTATATTCATTTTGCTAACTAAAATATAAAAGTGAAATAATGAAATGTCCGACAAATAAATACCGGTTAAAACCTTTTGCTGATAATAATTAATCTAATAGTAAGAACCAAGTACCTATATTTTAATTTTAAGAAAAAAATACGCTTTGCTTAAATTGAAAATTTTCAACGCATTTGCGGGAAAATAATCTATATTTTAGAAAAGAATACAGTTGATTAAAGAAATCTAATATTAATGTGTTCTATTAAATAAATTATTAAACTTTAATTTCTTTCGTATGATTCTAATAAATATTAAAATACTATAATAAAATTATTCTAATAAATATTAATAAATTTACTTCAGAATTTTAAGAAATCTGCTTTATATATTTCTTACATATTAAAAATATTTTAATGGATTAAGATGTTAAAATTTAAGAAATAATCAAGTCACTGAAAAAAATAGAGCTTGGAAAATCCTTTTCCATTGTATTTACGCATTGCAACGGATGCAACTCAAAATGTTTCAGGGTTTTAACCTTGACTGGGAGTTCAAAACAAAGCAGGAATGTCATTCAGCTTTGTTTAGTAGAAGTGACTTACTTCTGTTCTGCTATCGGAGTAATTAAATGAAGGAACCAAAACTTAATCTTCCTAGGTTAATTATATATATATATGCATATATACGCTTTCTGAATCTCTTTTGAAATTCTGTGAAGCATATCAATATAAAATAGCACCACTCTTTATGATTTAATTTATTATTAAACCTTTAGGAAAATATCAAATTTTTAGATTTATTTGCATTCATAAACTTTCTTTCTGACTCAAAAAATACAGGAATGATAAAATTTTCATAAAAGTGACTTTAGTTACATTTTATCTGGATCCGGTGAAATTTAACATTTATTTTCTCAAATTTTAAACATTACAACTGTAATATCATACGCGATTCAAAGAAAAAAAAGTAATTCAAAATAAAATCTTTTTACGTTTAATATTTTCTTTTTAACTATACCCCTTATTGATTTCATCAACCATTACTTTTATGTGCATATAATGTATAATAATTATATTAAAATTATTGCTTTTATTTTACTTCATATTACAGTGGGAATTAAGAGCATTATATAATTTATAGCTAAATTTTGGACAGATGCTTAAAAATATCCATACATTTATGGTTAAACTTCCTCCTCACTTCAGGAAATATGAATAATAGAGTTTAGGTTGAAAATATATATATATTAATCCATATTAACGTTAGTATAAAATTACTAATAGAATTATACTCGTGAATAAAGCTTTACAATAATGTGGCGTAGAAATAATGTTTGGTGTTAACTATATAGAATCATTGACTTCAAAATTCTTATTTGGTCAGTCTTAAAACATACCATTGATTTTCTCAGTGATAAAACGCTTAGCATTTTATATACATTAAGTTGTTCAATGTGACCTAATTGTTACCTGCGATAATAATTAATCTCTACAGCACATAAAATTGAAAAGGATTAAAAAACTGTTATTAAAGTTCCGGCAAACATTAGACTACAGTATTCTCAAAGAGGTCCTATGTTGAAGAACTTCTTAAATCATAGAGTCATACAATTCAGTAATGTTTCTCTATTTTTATTGCAACTAAAATGTTTCAAATAATTAACGTGCTTTTAACTATACATTTTGACAGAAGCTATTTTCAAGTCCACTATCTTCATAAGAATCTATGACAGTTATCAGATTCAGCACTTAATAAACAATTTTATTGTATTAAAACTAGTGTAACCAATATATTAGTAAATTATAATAACAATGAAAAGTTTATACTTCGCAAGATAAATTAAGATTCGACATAGTTTAATCATGTTATAATCAAGATCAAACAATTTATAATTTTTAGAACAAAATTCAATACTTATAAAATTGCAAACTTGATCACATTTTTCTGATTTTCATAGTTAAAGAGTGTAAACGTAATAAAATATAATATCAAATAAGAAAAATCTAAGAATATGAAGTAATTTTTGCAAAAATTTCTATATTTTGTTTTAAAAAATATAAAATATACTAAAAATATTTGTAAGAAAGTACACAGCTCTTGATTCTCAAAATGTACATTATTTTTTATTTAAAATAATAATTCATCATGCGTGAATATTTTACATCATAAAAATGGCAGTCAAAGAATTATTTTTAAGAAAATTTATTTTATGACTCATTATTTTTGCTTTTTAAGTTTCATCCTTGAAGAAATAATTTTCATATCTAAATTGAATACATTAAAAATAATTTAATTCATGAATAGATTAATGAATGCATTGCGTTCATTAATTTATATTCATGGATTAAATTCTGCATTAATTTATAAATGTATTACTTAAAGAGAATAATTTGTCACATTTTTATACTTGAAAATAGCTATTTATACTTTAATATCATATTTACTATAAAATAAAGAGGAAATACTTTTAAAAAATTTTTCAACAGAACTTAAATTAGTCATAGTAAAATAAAAAATGGACTTAACGACTTGTTATTTCATAAGTTAAATTGTCTTTCCAATTTGTTTAAATATTTTAACTTTCATAAACATTTAAATTATAAGCAATATAGAAAGAAGTGATATACTTATTACTTGTATAAGACAGTAATCAAAAAAAAAAAAAATTACCTGATAATCTGTAATTGGAAAAATAATCCAATGATGAGTGCACTTAGAAACCATTTTCTAAATATATTGAATAATTTATCCATATCTAACACTGTTACAGAGGACACAGTGGTATTGATTGCTTCACGACACTGATATAGATTGTTTCAAGATGATTCAAAACTATGAAATCCAAATGATTTATTTTTCATTGAAATCCGATGCAGAGATGGTGTAGTTGCGATCCATCCAAGTTTCTTTAAGCCGCTTTATCTTTTGGCTAACTAACACATTTCTGTTCTTAAATTAGCTATATACACTTGGCACAACAGCTTCAAATGTTAAATTCTACGAAGGAAATTATTCGTTTTGGACTCATTCTTTTTTTAAAATTTTCAGAAGCTGATTGTAACCTGGATTACGATTAAATATAATTTTAAATGGTTCGATACCAAAATAATACGCTTTATATATAAACTGTAGCAAAAGTTTCGTTATAAATATGAAGGAATGTGTGAAAGCTTGAGAAAAACCTCTCTTTTGAAACTTTCCCAGTGATTGCTAGAAAACGACTACGGAATTCAATTTGAATTTAACATGCGCCATAAACTTGAGCAATTATTTTCAAACAAATGATCTACTATTTCAGTTCCTCTATTCAGTTTCTGGAAAAGATATTTGAGTTTCATGATAGGAATTACTGTGTCACAGTAAAAAAATTTTTATACATGGATTACGTTACACTGTTTTTATAATTTTATTTTTATAGGCATATTTTCAAGTGATTAAATACTATAAATGCTCTTGATTAAGAATTTAATTAGGTAAAAGAAATTACAAACTTGGGAAAATGATAATGAAATAAAATTACGAAATATGTGTGTCTCCTGTAAAGAAATTTACAAATTTGTTTAAATTATTAGTTGGCGTTTATAAGTGTGGTATGAAATTTTATCATGAAGTTCTTCAAAGATATAGTTTATTAAATTATTTTTGTCTAAGCAAAATATAAACAATAAAATTTAGGAAAATGATAACAATTTTGTGTCTTAAAAATCAATCTAAATTTACATAAATGTCTACCAAAATCAGTATTATTTCTCATAAAAACCAAAATCTGAAAATGAGAATAATTTTCTTTATTAATCTATATAAATCATAATTTCCGTGCAATTCGTAATGCGAAACATGTTCTTGAGCTTCTTGTTTCACTAACAACGACTGTTTTATTACTTTTGACTAACAAATAGTTTTCATTAATGTTTCTAAAATTTTTTTTCAAATCTCTTCTTCTTATCATGCTGAGCGAAGTAACTAGGCCAGTGAATGAGATTGTTCTTCAGTGGCAAAATTTAGGAACTAGCCAGAGGATTGAACAGACCGTGAGGTTGACTTTGATAGTATTCACTATTATAATACGTGTAATTCAATTTAAATTGTCCTTATTGCAAAATACCTCTGGTAAAATCTAAAATAGAAGCTTTTAAAAGAAGCACCCGCAATTTTTGATTAGTAGATACTTGTCTAGTTAAAAAAAGATTTTGGAGTTTAAAAATTAAAAAATTTAAAATGAATAAATAAATTTTTAAGCACACATGATTTATTAAAGCTAATGAGTACTAAATTTATATAAATTTGACAGAAGATCATTGAATTCTAATAGAAGTGTTAAGTACTGATGTTTAAACCTAAAAATTCAAAAGTAATAGAATGCGTCAAAAAGAAATGGAGATTGAATAAACCAAAAGGTATTAAATTGAGAGAATAAAAAAATTTCAATTATTTTTATCACTCTATATGATATCTTTTTTTTTTCATCAATCTCTACGAAATGAAAGAACTTGAAAATCATATAATCAATCTTTAACTCATTTATGCATTGACCACTGGAATTTTATTAGTTCCTTTTTTCAATTGGGGAGTAATTATTTCTAAAAACTTAAATCTGAAAATGAGAATTTGTTTTTTATTAATATATGAATAATAATATTTGTGCAAATCGTATTCTAAAATGTGTGATTTCAATTATGAGGAAGTCAGTATTTAGTGTAAACTAAAGCAATGAGAGAAAGAGAGTAAGAAATAAAAAAGAGAACCTTAATTTTAAAGTAAAAATCTTAATAACTGCAAATATTTTTAAAATATCGATTTTATGATAAAAATAATTATTTTTCTTGAAATTACAAATCACTTTTAAATGAATAATTTTATAGGAAACGCATAGAAATAACTACTCAGATAATTATTTTTACTGAAAAAATCTCTCCCCCTCCCCTTTTTAAAATTTAAATTAACAATTCATCAGTGTAAAGTGAATAGAGGTCACAAAGCAAGAAAATAGAAGTATTGATAAGTTTAAAAAAAAAAAATTCTCTGAAACTATGTAGAGGTAAATGCTGTCTTTTTATTTGATTTCATTAAATTGAGAGACTGTTTTTTTAGTGTATTTTTCGGAGGTCCATTCAAAATCTTCACAAATGCTGAATTGACAAAGGAGGAAGTCAAATTTTACCTCAAATGAGCTGCAAATATTTCACATAATTTAATTAAAATTACTTCACATCAATATTTAAAATAATTAATAGACTACTTGATTTCAAACGAAGGAGAATAGATTATTTTGATTTTATAAAGGGCTAGATTATATTTACAACTATTTCACGGAAAAAATATTTATATGGTTATTAAACTTTCTTTTACCATCATTTGAAATACTATAAATAAAATTGTCTTTTAAAATATATCATTTGGTACAGCATCTTTTAAAGAAAACGATATTTTGGAATTCCCTCTTTAATCTTTTGAAATAATTCTCCTAATGAAAAGCGAATTCTTAATGCTCTTTCGTCCTGTACAAGTTCTCTTACTGTTTTTGTGATCAAATTACCTATAAGGACAAAATTTTTACTATTTGATATTCATTTTTAATGAAATTAACACGTAGCGTGAGTAAGTAAAATTTAAAAATGAAGCGGAAGCAACTTTATGACTCATTAGCAGGACATTTTATGCGTTGTTATCTTGATAGCTTTAATCTAAGTCCTCTCTATTGATAGATGAAACACGCAGTTGTATCATCTTGCGATCGAATATTATCTCGAAATGTTATTCATTGCAGATAGTGAATGTAACTTTGATTAAAATCAATACTTTAGATTTTGTCGCATTATGTAAACATTATTAAGCGTTTTTTTAGACGAATTTAATGAAATAGATAATGATTGATCTCACTGAAAAATCCTCTTATGACATTAAATATTTCATATAGATTTATAAATATTAAAAAAAGCTTGATTCATAAATATTAAAAAGAAATCTCAGTTTAAATATATAAGTATTTACGGTCGATAAACTATGAAATAGATTTTAAAAATAAAATACATATTTATCTTGTTTAACCATAGAATAATTGAAAATCAAAGCAATATGTACACAATATGTATAATGCTATAAATTCAGTTACATTTTAAAAGTATGTTTTCTATGATTTTTACTGCTGTAAATAAGCATTAAAAATTATATAATTTTACCAATTCAGCGACTATATATAGTGAACAATATTTTAACTTAAGAAAATATTGTTTCTGAAATACCGCAAATATTTAATTGAATGTGGACATGTTTCTTCTCTCAAAGCGTTGAGCTGGTAGCTGAATCAGCAGTCTGTTGTTCTATAGTGCTATCTCTAGTGTGGATGTATGTATGTTGGGGTAAAACTAGAAACTGTAGCGAAGCAAACAAACTTTTTCCTGTAATTCATTTTTAACAAGTTCAATGATCAAGTTCTCAGTAAAATTTAATTACAAATATTTTATTTTTATTGCATATATATTTAGACAGAAAATGATAAAAATTTAATAGTTCATTAAAAAAAAAAAAAAAAAAAAAAAAAAAAACTAAGTACCAAAATAAAAGTTGTTAGTATAAATTTATAAAACACCTATAAAAGTATTTAATGTATTATTAATGAGTAAATATATTCAAATTGAATCTTTAAACATATATATCGGATACTATGTTAGAGCGCTTTAGAATAAAGGACATTTGAAAACTATTTAAGAATCTTTAAATAACTAGCTCTCAATTTTAACCTTTACGAGAATGAATATTTATTTATAATACATAACGCCGAAAAACCTCGTGACTCAAAGTGGATTCAACAGGTTTGTAAACAGAATCAAAAGGATTATTATCCAATCATTAGTTGGGAATCGTCGTAATTCTAGGAATGCCACTAGCTTCATTGAAACCAACATTTATTTGAGGAATATAATGTGTGCACATTCCTTTTTTAATTGCATCTAAGTGTTACATGTATTCTCTGTGATTACTTTTTAATCTATTCAGCTAATTGGATGAAATGTAACAACTGTGAATAACATTACATATATATAAGTATCTCTAACTGGAAGATCCCAACTCAGGGCTAAGTACAGGGAATCATGCTGGTGCAACAACAACAATATGTATGTATAAATGAATGAACGAACATAATAATTTATGAGTTAAATAATTATAATTAAATTATGAATTCAAAAAGTTAGCTTATATTAATAAATTAATTTAATATTTTTCATCTTTATTTTATAATGAAATTTATAGATTACTTTTTTTTTCGTCGCGTGTTTTCTATCTGTCTTACAAGAGAAAGGAGAACAACAAACAGAGATAAAGAGCATTTATTGATGAGAACGATGATTTCGGACAGGAACAACACGAACGAGTTGCTTTCTTTTTGATACGGGGACCCATTTACAGGCAGAAAGTCCGACTTCTATCTCAATTTTACTTCTAAGCCTTATTCAGGATTCAAACCCGAGCCCACTCGGTAACAGCCGAGGGTCATAACCACCATACAGGCTGGGTGGCATGTAAGCTACTAAAACGAGAAAAAGAAAATTTTTGATTAAAGAATGAAATTGACAAAAAATTGCTTAAAATGTAGAGGAAAGATGCACTTTCAATAATTTTAATCACAAACATGGAATATTGCTTTTTGTTCTTATGATTACTTAGAGATTGCCGTGAGTGTATGAATGCAGTTTTTAAATTGATTAATATATCTTAACGCTTGATTCGCACTCTGGCCTCTGGTTCAATAATTCGTAGTTTCGAATCCCATTTTAAACTGTGGGTTCCGGTTCAATTGTCTTTCGTGTGGAAAAATTGAAACTGCTGAGTACCAAATCATAATGTTTATATTTTCTTGTTTTCTTTTCGCACAAATATAATTAATTCCAATTATAAGTTCTAGACAAATACATTTTTTGAGAATCTCGAATTAGTTTCCAGCTTATCATATTTCTAACTAATTAATAAAATTTATTTTATCATCCATTCCCAATTTGTCTGAAAATTTTTTTTCTTTCCATCTGCATTCAAAATTTTTTATTAAATTGCTGAATTTAAATTAAAAACTAATAAAATGCTAAAAATGAGTGATTTCGCTACATATTGTGGAAAGGTAATTAATTAAATTGTTGGATTACGGTAAGAATTTTAATTTTATAATAAACTAGATCTCATTAATTTTGACAAAAAAATTATGTACATTATATTCTCTTGATGATTTATAAATACACGTTCTCCTACATTAAAATGCACAGAAATATTTTGAGACGACACAATCTACAAGAAAGAAGCCTGATTTGTTGCGTTTGCTGCTTAGTAGTCACTTCTTGCAAACAAGGGTTAATTAGATCTGGAGAACTACGTCTTAAAGTGGAATCCACACAAACATCCAAGACCACGATGCGATTCTAACCCGTGCACTGTTGAACAGAAAACAAGATCGATAAGCATCCGGCTACAAGCTCGGTAAAAAACTTTTAGAATTGATTTTAAATATTTTCGGTACACTAAATTTAAATGCGAAATTAGTTTTTCTCTGTCAGATCGAATTTTTACAGACCGAATTATAGGAATTTAAACACCATTTTTGGGCATTTTGACAGGGGAGAATTCCTCTATCTAGAAGTTGAATAATTTGTGAAACTTGAATCTTGAAGTGGTTTCTTTGATTTGATTTTAGTTTTAGTTTTCTTTAACTGATTCATGATATATATATATATATATATATATATATATATATATATATATATATATATATATATATATATATATATATATATATATATATATATATATATATATATATATATATATATATTAACTTAAATTAGTATAGCGTATATTTTACTAAAATATATCATTGAAACTCGAGATCCAAGGCAAAATTTAATGCCATACTTTCATTCATGATATCAAACTCATTTGAAATGAGCTCAAATATCTTGGCATAAGAAGATTTTTGCCGTACGTATTTATCAACTGCGACAAAACTAGTCTTAATACTATAACATATTACTAATTTGATTTCTCTTTAGAGTTATACATACACATACTACAAAGTGAATACAATAACATTTGTTGTTGTAAGACTTACTTTGAAATGTAATTTATAAACAGACAATCATGAAAGTGTAGAAAAAAGCATTTATAAAGGAGTTCTTACAGTTTTCCAATAATACACGAAAGAAATCAACATGCCCACGCAATAAGTTTTTTTGTTAAAAAATTTAAAATTTTTAATTTAGATATTTTGCATACTAAATGTAATTATGTATATATATCTCAAATTATTTGTCTTTTCTTGAATGTAAGATAAGTTCATTCTTTTAATTACAAAATATACTATTCTAATATAATTAGTAAAAATATTTTATTTCAAAATTTCCTTATTTATTATCATTTAAATCACACAAACAGCTGTTCGGAAAGAAATCTTTTTTTGTAATGTTTATTGTAGTTTACACCTCAAGTTTGAAAATGTGTAAATATACTTTACATTTTTTAGATTAAAATTTCCTCACTATCGATTTTCTTTCTCTATTTTATATTTATTGATAAATTAATAGCTTAGAAAACTGGTTAAAAAGTTTAACGTGCAACTTCAAGAACTGTTAATCTTTATATCAATTATATATTTTTAATGCGAGATATTATTGTATTCATAACATTCATGTGCAAGATTTGCATTTAGTTATCTCTGTATTTATTTGTAAAGGCTTTTCTCATCCCTAACTTGCTTAAAACTTCTCCAATATCTATTGATAAATGACTGCATAAAATGTGTAATAATTTTAAATGATGCAACTCTAATTATTTCGCATAAAAAGAGACAAGAAATGTTTTTAATTTTCAGTAGATAACACAAGATTTACTTAAAGGCAAAGACCGAAAGGGCACCAAAATAGAGACACACTCCTGCTCAAAAAGAGATTTTATTTTATTTTTATAAAAAATCTTGAGTCTTATTTTTCTTTTTTGTCATATGCATAAACAGATAACTCCCATGAACGATTAGAAAAATAATATCTTCATTTGAAAAAAGGTTTATGAATGTTCCTTTTGAATTTTATTTTTTATACTTAGATCGAAATTCAATAGTTATTTTATCATATTTTCATGTATTTCTTGCTTTCCATAAATATACATAACAATTTTGATAAATTGCTGCAATCACAGTTGCTTCAAATTATTATTAAATAACATAAACTATTTTTTTCAGTATATTTTATGCTTATTTTATCATTCACATTTCTCAATAATCACCGACCGATTGCGGAATGGTTAGCGTCCCTAATTTCAAAGCAATAGGGCCAGGGTTCGAAACCTGTTTCGGACGTGGGTGTTCCTTTCTCTCTGTGTGTTTTCTTTATCCTTTCACCTTCAGAGCGAAGAGGGCACACCGCCCCCGTGTATAGGATACCATTATATTCGTCCCTTGTAGAATTAAATAGGAGTAACCCAAGTGCATCCGGGCATAAAGAAAAAAAAAAAAGATTTCACAATGATCTTAAATATTTTTTATTTATTTACGGTAAAAGTGCTAGAGCGAAGACCAGAATTTCATTTGATATAGTGCTTATATGTCAAATGAACAATATGTATTAAATATATGCTGTGTATTATTATTATATTATCAAATAAACTTAACATTTCTTAAAAATATGTGAATTCTTGTAGTTTTTAAAATACTTTGTTCTTATAAATGTTATGAAGTATAAAAAAGATAAAAATATAAAATAACAAAAGCTAAATTTTCGTAAGTCCTGTGCATATTGAATTTGATTTTTTGAAGACTCATGCTTTAATAAGAGCAATTTTTTTATGTATATTAAATATTTTTTGATATTGAATATTCATTGTAAAACGTACTTTTAAGTTATCACAAATTAACTCCTTTGAGAAATATAGACACATTTTCCTCATATTCTGAGCCCTCGAACTTCTGAAAGTCAGATATGGGCTCTTATTTCGCTATGTCTGAAAAGTCATTCGAACAAAACCACATTTGTGATAGTTAAAATATTTTTCGAAATGGATATATCATTAAAGTTAAACACATCCGTTTTTAAAAGATAAACATATTTTTATCCCGGGAAAATGTTGAAAAATTAGAGCTATTCAATTCTATCATTTTTAGAACATAATAAGATTTAAAAATGTGCGATAAATTTTATTTTTAAGGACAACAGTGCTTCATCATTGCATAGACAAGAAGCACATATTCAATTAACGCTTTATGACAAAATATAGCGTAAAATTTATGTTTAAAATTTAATTTGTGTGTGTCTGTTTTTTTTTAATATTTAGATTACATTTTAATATGATGTTAAAATTATACCAATTTTCTTTTGTAAAACACTTATTAAGAATGTGCATTTTTATTTTATGCCTTTAAGATGAGTAATGTTAATTTATCGAGAGAAAGACACACAGCGAGTGAGATTTTTTCTGTATTGCATCATTTAGTTGTTACTGAAAATAAACATTTTTGATGTTTACTTATAAAATATATTTCTAAGCAGCAAAAAGTTGATTACTACCTAGATAAAGACATTTTTATCCCTCTTTTCATGTACTGCATTCTAGATGATTACAAAATGCATATTATGATTCAAAATATGTTTATAATTTAGAAAATATATTATGTCAAAAAAAGAGCAATAAACGCAATGTTTTGATGGTTTAAATAGATCTAATATTAAATGTTTAATACAATAAAAATTAACTTTTTATTTTAGCGAGTTTATTCAAAAAACCAAATCCGAAGAAATATTCCTATACTCATGCAAAACTTTTTAAATGCTATCAATGAAAACAAATTTCATTTCAAAAATAAACATGTTCTCATGTGTGTATTATTTGCTAATTCTTCACATTTTTATCCGATGAACACTCTCATTATTTGTGAAACTTGTAGTATTTCTAGACTTTCATTAAAGATTCACAGTCCGCAGTTCAAAATACTTTGAAGATAATCGCGCGCCAAATATCCTGTAATCAAACTGGCTAAAATACACTGCAGCTGATAACAGCAGCTGTTTTCCCTCTGTTCTGTTATGTGACTGATAAAATGTATTTAAAAATGTTTGTTGTCAGCTGTTTCCTTTTACTGAATCTTAGCTTATCAGTATTGTAGTTTATTCTGTTGCGTACAAAGTTTCTGATCCTCTGGGCTTCCGGATTCGATGAAATTCACGGGAACTGAAGCAAACAGCATTCCACGACACACCATAACTCTCTTATTGCCATAATTGGAAGTAGTTGAACTGGCTTCAGAATCTGTTAATGCTCCTTCTGCAATGTCCAACGGCACACTTGGATACTGGGATATCAGAGGACTTGCTGAACCTATTAGGTATTTGCTTCATTACAAGAACGTGAAATTCGAAGACAAAAGGTATTTAACTTATGATTCTTGGCAGAATGATAAGTTCCAATTGAATTTAGATTTTCCGAACTTACCGTACTACATCGATGACAATGTAAAGCTGACCCAAAGCACAGCTATTCTGCGGTACCTGGCGAGGAAGTATGAGCTTGATGGTAAAACTGAGGAGGAGAAAGTTCGAGCAGTTTTAGCTGAACAACAAATTATTGATTTTCGTACAAGTATGATACGGACTTGTTACAATCATGAATTCGAGAAAATAAAACCTGAATTCGTAAAAAATGTCCCGACACAGCTTAAACTGTTTGTAGCTTTCCTTGGAGATCGAAAATTTCTGACTGGGGACAATGTGATGTATGTTGATTTTATGGCTTACGAAACTTTTGATTTTTACAGACTTTTGATCCCAACTATTTTTAGTGAATTTCCTATTCTTAAAGCGTACCAAGATAGAATAGAGAATTTGCCTGAACTACACGAGTATTTACATTCCACGGTTTACAAGAGATGGCCAATTTTCGGCCCCGTAGCTCATTTTGGAGGAAAGGGGACTGAGCCGAAACGAGTGTGATCATTTTTGCTGCTCTGAAATTTTTATATAAATAACTAGATTTTCAAAATTATTAATTACGATATATTAGAGATTAATTTGGCCTGTTTTATATCTAAGTAAGGAAAATTTCAAATTTTAGCTGTAATAGTTTTAATTGTAATAATGTTTCCTTGACACAAAATTGTAACATTTATCAAAACAAGTATAATTATTTTAACTACTTAACTATTTCTTATTACAATAGTGTTATCTAGGAATTAGATTTGTAAATTTAATTAAAACATTGATACAATTAGTAATGGCCAAATTGAATTTAAAAGTAATTCTTTTTACAAGTATTTTTTATTATTTTAAATGTTATTTCTCATGAGAATTTTATTTTAGAGTTGTTCCATTCATTTTATTTTTGTATTATGTTAGCTCTAAAACGATCTATTATTATTTATTCTTTTAGTTTGACATGTTTTAGAAATGTGTGATGTTTTGTATTTTTTATAATATATTCAAGAAAATTTTTCACGATTTTTCTTTTCTAAAATGGTACATTATAGATAAAAATATTAATTTTTATTTTGAATGTATATGATAAAACTTTTAAATAAATATGACAAGAAAAATGTTTAGATAAATATTTGATTGTTTTACAATTAATAGACTGTCGGATTTCATAATCCTGACAAAGTTCCATATGAATTAAAATTGTAAATCAAAGAAAACTAAAGAAATGATTTAGTTGCAGAATTTTTAAATAAAATATATTTTTTTTACTTTGTTTTAGTAATCCAAGTAATGTATATAAATTATATATCAATGCTGCAAATATATACGCTGGAAAATTTTGGATAATTCTAACATTTTATCTTTTTAAATGTAAACCACATTTATACAGAAGTGTTTATTAATTCTTCTGAGCTAAAAGTAAACATGTGCGATTCTCTTTCTTACGTAACTCATGTTTTAGGTTAAAATAATTTCTCTGGGAATATAAAGCATGTTGCTATTTTGCATATTATGCAAAACTATAAAAATAGTCTCACAATCTGTCAGAAATTAATGAAAAAAGTATTTGTGTTTTTACATATGTGATATGGTAATGATTTTGAGTATAGATAAATAACATTTCAATGTGGAGATGATAGTTACATTATTTATAATAATAATAATATTTATACTAGGATGAAAACGGGAAAAATATACTTTGACCTAAAAATAAAAGTTATTTTTTATTTACTAGTCAAAGATAATTTTCTCAAAGTTCGATTGTTGTGAACGTCATATAAAAAAATCAGGATGTAATCTCTTATTATGCGACAATTCCTTAAATATAATATTACTCAAAAGCTTGTCTTTGAATATATTTTCTCATATTCACTTTTTATCTCTATTTCCTAGAACATTATTCGATATTATCAGATGGCATTTACAGCATTTGCTACTATATTACAACATTTCCCTATACAAAGAGAGCTTTATTAGAAATACAGATTGACCTTTAAGAGCACTTAAAATGATAGTAAATATTTATCTTAAAAGAGAAATAACCTTTGAAGTAAGCAATTTCTAAATAATTTATCGTTAAAAATCAGTGAAGGGAAATTTTTTAAAAAACAATTATTAATGTATAAAAATCAGTGGCTAGAATAATAGAATATTGACAGAAATATTAATATTTTTACTGGATTTTCGAAATTAAAAATAAATAAATAATAATAATAAAAACAAAATCGGCAAAAAATCATAAATAAAATAAAAAAATTATATTATTAAGATATCTTTTTCGAGTATAGTTTCATAATTTGTTAAAAATATTTTCTTTTAAATTTTTTGTGGTTTCAGTAAACGATGTTAATGAAATAAGCACACAAATTTTAACTGAAATATTAAGTTAACATTACAAATAACCTTTAGCAAATTTATTCTAGAAAATGTTTAGTTAAATAATATTAAAATCAAATATAATTAGATTTTTTGATAATCAATCATTTATAACTATACAATATATTTGTTATAATAAAAGGAATTGCAACTAAATTACATCCAATACAGTTACATGAAAATACTTTAAAATTAATTGCATGTGCTTTGATTACTAGTAATTATGTTTATAATTTAGGATTGCATTTTCTGTTTTCTAATTATTTGATAAAAATTTATAATTATTTTATTAAGAGTCTTTTTCTCAATTAATGAAATCAGCAGAAATTTTCGTGAATTATTTAACAGAACAAAAATAAATAGTGAAACAAAAGAAATTTTTTTATTTATTTTTATGTTCTAATCTTTAAGGAAAATGTTCAATTCTTTATTATTTTCACTGGTTTCGAAACCTATCAAAGATTTTTTTTAAGGAATAAAGTAATAATATTAGTTTATATTTTAAAAGAACACATAAACTACATCATGTATGCATTTCTGTTAAGAAATTTAGTGCAATTCTCCAGTTTCATCTCACCATCTTTTTTTTAAATCATTTGAAAATGGCTCCCTGCAATTAATACAATGGCATTCTGGAAAAATTAGTTTTTCATGCAATTGTTCTATTTCTGCCGTTTCAAGTCCCTACACACAGTCAACTATTTGGAAGTTTTGAACAACAGTCAAGTGACAAGACTGACTCCTAATCTGTCAGTCTCCCTTTCCAAGTCTCAATAGCGAGATGTTTTAGCGAGCATTCACCCTCTCAGTCCCATGATCCTATGCTGCGGGTCAGGTATCGAGCCCAATACCTTCCAAAAGTAAGAGCAACGCATTTGCCAACAAGGTTAGGGTGGCCCTGCTATTTGGTAACAGCATCAAGGCAATGACTGATTTTATTTCGATTGGATCCTCAATGTATTAAAGCGTACACGTTTTAAAATAATAGAATACTCCATATTTTTGTAAATGCCAGTAATTCTAATTTTCAAATGTTATAAAACCAATAAATCTCCCTTCATATTTATTAAAATTTTCTTAACTCAATTTTTTCGCATATTTATTCTTAAAGGAAAAAAATTATATATGTATTGATAAAATGTGGGTTGCATTTTCTTAAACTCTTTTCTTTACATGTATTCAGAATACATATGATTCTTAAATTTTATATAATGTGTATTTACTTTTGTGGTATTTTAATATAAAAATATACAATAATTTTTTGCAGTCAAAATAATTTTACAAAATTTGAGACATTTACTTGTATGTGTCTCATAATATTATGATAAAAAATTAATGGTAAAATGCTTACAACCCCTTATCATTCTTTCTAGTACTTGATTATTATTTAAGTTAGAAAAAAAATATAATCTCTTAATTTATAAGATTAAGTAATAATCATAAACTTGTTTTTACTTTATATGTAATATGATATTTTGATTTGTCATTTTTGATAATGATCAATTACTTTATCAAAGCTCATCATTTCAAATTTTTCTTTTTCTATACTTAAAATTGTTAAATCACTTAGATGGTTTTGACTCATGGTGAATCATAAATTAGTGAAAATTAATTTTATTTTGCTGCATAGACGTCTACAGCTTGCAATTGATGCAGAAATTGTTAAAAGTATTTGTATGACAATCTCTTCTTCTATCTTCACCGTATGAGATAAGGCATGTTGGAAGTTGTAATGGAGTTTCAGGTTTAATTTCTTTTTTAATGCTGAGTAACATCATTCAGTTCCATATTTCTTTATAGACTTCTGTTCCATGGAAATCTGTATGACAAAATTCACCCAAACTTTTACATTTGTTAAACACGGCTCCCAAGGCAGAGATTCGATTCTCACGCTAGGCCAATTCAACCTTTCTTTATTTCAGTGGGTTGATTAACTGAAGACAAATCGTGCTTAGGAACTAAACACCAGAGATTTTGCTTTGGGCTGACCACCAAACCGGATATATGCTTCGCACACCAGGACCCTTGATAAAGAAAACAGATATGGGCACTGTAAGCCTTGATCCGAATATTACAATTTTGAAGTCGGGACATTCATTTATCAATTAATTTTTAACTTTTAAGAAAATTAATTTTAATAATTTAATATTTCCATAACAATATCTTAAAACTTTTAAATATATTTTAATACTGTTCATTGTTGATTTGAAATGCTTCATTTAGTTTGTTAACTAAATGAAGCAATTAAAAATTTTTTCCCTATTAATTGTGCATTATCTTAGTTATGAAATACTCGACAAATCGTTGATCATTAGGTATTGAACGTATACTATAACTTATCATTACAAATTTTCAAAAATTCTATAATATTACTAACTTTACAAACTTTAACTATTTATTTCAAAATAATAATTGGGCAAGGCTTTGCACTCCTAATTTAGGATCAACTCACCTGATTTTTCACAATGATATTTTTTTAAACATTTCATTTACCCCAGATTAAACTGAAAATTTTATTTTAGAAAAATTCCAGTGAAAAACTTCAACTTTATGGGAAATTTTGCATTTAAAATATCTTTTTAAACTATATCATTCAGATCATTAATGTAAATCAAATTTATTTTCATTGTAAAAAATTTAAATCACTAATGTAATATTAATAATTTATAATATTTCATTTTTATGCCATATTACAAATTTTTCTAATTTTAAAATTTGAAGATCTTTGTTTTAATAAGTCTTCATCTGATTTCAATTTAGATATCTAAATTATGCCATAGCATTATCAATGCAATTTCAGATAAGCAACGAAACGCTAATACAGACAACAAAAATATTTTGCAAATTTCTTAAATCAAAAATCAAAACACACATAAATTCAAGTAAAATTAGGTATGCTTCATATAATCAGAAATTTTCAACCAAACAATATACATTATGTTTTCTCCAAACTGATACACTCTATAATGTTCTTTCAAGTTTTTCATTGATTTAAACTATTATCAAGAATTACAAGCATTGAGATAAAAAAACATAATTTAACTGTTAAATCGCCTAATTTTATTTAAAGAAATTTTCTCAATCAGTTAACATAGTAATGAAAATTTTCTTCGTATTTTTAAGGCATTTAATAAAGCTGCTTTTTTAATTTATTAAAATTAATTTTATGATTAAAATAAGGGCAATTTTTTATTGAAATCAAAAGTTGTTTCGATTAAGAATCATTTTGGAAGTGCTGTTCATGCAATGGCATGAAATTTTTTTCTTTCAATAAATTTATATCATTTAAAGACGATCTTATTTTTAAAATTTTACAATGTAGAATAAGAAATATGTAAGATTTCTTTATAAATTCCTTAAGCAAATTTTTCAAGTTAAGGATTTGTTTTTATATCAATTGAATTAATGAATTAAGAAATACTTTCTGCATATTTAAGCATACAAAAATAACATTTAAAAATAAGAAAAAACCTTTATAGATTTTTAACTTCTATAATTTGAAAAAAGAATTTTTCAGTATAAGGTGCTAATGTAAATCCAATAAAATTACGAGTCAAATAAAAAAAATTTCCCCAAACAAAAACATTTAAACATTAAATAAACTACTTTTAAATTAATAGTTTCATACTAATAAGTAATTTAATATTTAATTTTCAAAACTCTGCAAGCATATGTTAGTAAATATTTATACCAGCAAAAATATGAAACAAATATTCAAATCGAAAGAATACATAGTAGACAGAAAATACAACTTACGGCAATAATATTTAAATGTCAAAACTTCAGATTTTCAAAAGTTTACATTTTTGTTTCCGATGAAGCTATGTTTGGGAACAAACGAAATACTAAACGTGGGAACTATAAAAAGGAAAGAAAGTTAATGTGTTTTCCTAGAATTTGGAGGTAATTAGCTCTCGATCCCCTCCGTTTCTATTCCAGGAAGGCAATTCCCAACACGGCATATTGTAGGGCTATTCTATGAAACACCCCCCTCCCTCTTTCTTTTGAAGTTCACTCTGATGACGGACAGAATATTTTGGACAAAGGGGATCTCTAATAAGAAACACGTTTCAGCAGGAATTTTCTCACTAGTATAACGCGACACTAGGCTAAAAGGCTACAATAAAACCTGCGAAAAATACAAGGATATTTTTTTCATTTTGGGACAATGGATAATATAATTTCCCAAAGTCTCAATAATCTTTAATAATCTAATAAATGAAACTAATCTTTCTATATCGCTTCTTGACAACTTAAATGAAATGTGATTTTCTGATGCTATTAGTACATTTAAATTCTTACAAGTTTCCATTAATGATATTTCAGTTATATGAAATTTTCTTTTTCTGCGAATAGTTTATATTTCGTTATGATAGTCAAAATAAGATTAAATCTTCACTTTTTTATCATAAAAGGAAATCAAACATATTAATGAAATACTTCTTGTTAAATAAAAGGATTTAATCTCTTATGAGAAATTAAAAATAACACGTCAAATAATACTTCAAAACACTGAAATTTCGACAAAAAATTTTAAGGTTTGAATAATTATAACATCCAGAAGAGTCCAGTGGAAATAATATTCATTGAACGTTTTTTAAAATTTTGAGTAAAATAAACTTATTTGTTTTGTTAATATATATTATTATAATGACTATTTTTAGTAATATAATTTGACTTAGGCAACTTGTGGTAAGTTAGGACTCATAAATGGCACTCTGAATCTTGGCGTATTCGCAAAATTAAAAAAGGTGTCTTTCATGAGATTACTCTTCTGCAATCTCCCTAAGTTAATAGATCCAAAAAATTATCATATAACATTAATACAATTTAATAAAGGACTTTATACTAAAATGAAAACCTCTCATATGCATTAAAATGGAACTGACCAATCTAATATTCTAGAAATTTTGTATGAAAAAAATTAAAATATTTTCGTTATTTACACATTTACAAAATTTGTAGTACAAAACAATAGTATCAGAAACTTTGAGCAAAGTATGAAACTTAAAAGAATGAAAATCAATAATCCAAATGATTAAGAAATGAAAATCGAAAGCATGATTAAATAAACACAATTTTTAAAGGGAACTAAGTTATGCAAAATTATTGAAATATAAAAGTTTCGTTTATGGCAAGCTCCTGCAGCTCTTCCCCGTTTTTCATCAACAACTTCTTATTTTCAAATCTGATTATTCCCTAGAGCTATTTTTTTATTTTTCCCTGGACATGACATCATAATTATAAAAGGCAAAGTTTATTTCACCGAATGAAATTAATATTATGATAAATTAGTAGTAGGTCTACCGGATAGTAGTAGGTCCACCGGAAAGTTGTGTCCCTTGATCTTTTGATGACACTGTTATTAAAACCATATTAGAGCAAGATCTTTTTCTATCAACAGCGGAGATCGCAGAAAGCTTAGCTCAGCTGAACCAATTATTTCGTGGACCATATTCGAAAGATAGGATTGGTGTGGAAATGTTCAAAATGGGCGCCTCATGAATTAAATCAGAAGGATTTTGATGATCGAATCATTATATGCCTATCTCTGCCTGTTTGAAACAAAATCGAGCCCTTCTTGAACCGGATAATAACTGGTGTTGAAACGTGTATTTATTTCCTACGTAAACATCATAAGGAAAAGGTGCGGTACATATATATATATTATGGGAGAAACCTAGTACTTTCAATTCTAAACAAATTTAATTTTGAATAAGAAAATGTTGTGTATATGGTAGGACATTTGAAGACCAATACATTATGAGTATTAAAATTTGTAAGAAAAGCACAATTCGAAAAAATATTGTCAGTAACTGGATAATTTAAAGGGTGAAGTCCAAAAAGAAGTTTGTCAAAAAAAACTGCACCACTAGTTTTGGAAATTCTGTCCCATACACCATATATTCGGATTTATCCCCCTCAAACTATCGCTTGTTTTTGTCTTTACATGATGTTTTTGAAGGGCAAAAAATAAAAAAAAAACGAAGAAGATATCAATCAAGCACAGTTTCAATTTTTCGTATGAAAAGATGAAACATTTTTAAAAAAAAATGGGGCATAAAAATTGTCCTTAACTGCAATAAGTCATTAATAATGCTGGCTAATATATTATTTAATAAAGTTTATTGACGTTACGAAAAATTTAAACTTTTATTTTATCTAAAAATGGACAGAACTTTTTGGTAGCGCTAATAGTTCTTAAAACTCATACCGACTTACAAAAGGCTATTTCATAAAATTTAAAATCACGTTTAAAGCTTGAAAATAAATTTATTTGGAAACCTTATATAGTAACGCAGGATCGTTTTTATGATCAATCAGCTGGAAATTGAGCAGGTCACATTATTAATATAAGAATTTTCTCTCTCAAAGATAAGAAATAAATATTTTAAAAGCGATAATTTTATATAGACGAATATATGTTAAAATTAATTTATCTTTCATTATTTTTGGGTGTAATTAAACATGTTTATCACACGTAATATTTTTTCTTTTAAGAACGTATCCTTTGTATTAAACTTTCCAAAAGACGAATGAATACTTAAGTAGTTGTTTATTTGATAAGAAAAAGGGAGGGAAGTTAATATATTGCAATTACTACAAAAAAAGAGAGACTTATGTAGGTTTATTGATTATAAACCTGATGAATGTTTGCTTCTTTAGTTAAATTTTTAAAAAGAAATAAATCAAGTGGATAGCAGTTAAAGGCATATTATATTTAATTAAATTTTTTACAAAAGAAATAAGGTCATCTCCAGTGACAGTAACTTTTCGAATAAACAATAGTTAACAGTGAATTAAAACAATAGATCACATTATTTCATTTTTACCTCTTTTAAATATTGTAATTTCCTTATGAAATTTATGAATTACCGATTCTGATATTTTCCTGTTACATTAAATAAAGTATAGATAGATGTTAATGTGTGTGACATTAATTTAAATATAAAACAAGAAAAAGTAATTTTATTATTTACACTACTATTATGCATTTTATCCTATTATTCTTACTGTAGCAATATGGTCTTTTAGATTTCTGATTAGATTTTACATATAAATACATTAAATATATCACTATTAAAAAAGTTCCAAATATGTATTTACATATATTTTAAAGATATTCTCTGTTTAAAGAACATTTACTTACTTTTTAACGTACGAGAAAATATTTTATACATTGATTTTTACCATTAAAATGAAAAAATAAATTCATTCGTGAAGTGTGGATAAAAATCAATTTCGTTTCTTACACATTTTTAACTTTCGTTTTATTTTGCGAAAATAAAATTAGCGCAAATAAATGAAAAATACTTAAAGTTTCCAAAATTCATAAAGAACTCTTACTTTAGACAGTGATTTTTAGAAAAATAAATGGATGTGTTGCGCACCAAGGAAATTTCTTTTTACCCAATTAGTTTGCAACTATTTGTGCTTTTACTTCAACTATTGTAACTAACTTATTAACTATTGTAACAACTCCAACTATTGTAAATAACTTATTGTACATTTACAAAATATATATAATTTAGATTTCAAAGTACTGATAAAATGTTCTATCATCTAACATTTTGCTTTTGCAACATTATCTCAAATCTCTTTTTATATCATTTATTTTACAGATTGAATTTCATATATACATAATCTCTACTTGTTTTCGACAACTTCTTTTAAAGCAATTCTATTTAAAAATGAAATTTTGTGAGAATAAGTGCAGTTTCATAAGTAGTTAAGTCCCTTTTTTCTATCACTGTACCACTTTTTTGCGCGTTTCGTGAAATTTGACTTAAAGGAGGGAAATCTTCAATTCTTTATAATATAATGAAATAGTTTTCTTTCTTTCAAACCCCTTGAATGCCCTTTAAAGTATCTGCTTAGGCACAGCAGATTTGGTTTGTTTGTATCTCAATGGTCATTTTTTGCACACGAGGGCTAATTAGACTGGGATCTACGGTTTAAAGTGGATTTCGAACCACTACAAACATAAAAGCCGTGGGACTCGAAACCCACGGTTAGAGCTGGAGAGTTAGGGGAAAAGATAGGAAATCAGATTTTAATTAAATATATTTAATGGATATTTTTTATTATAAAATTTCTGATTCCCCCCCCCTAATCGAAATTAGTTTTTTATTCTAAAATCGTTCTCAGAACAAAAACTGGTGTCAAAAAGTGTATTTTTGCAAATCTCAAGGCTCGATTTTTTATGACAGAATCTTTAAATTTGGAAAAAACTTAAATTTGATTAGCCTACGAACAATTAAAGGCAAATTTTTAATTAAGTTATATGTAATAGTTAAGCTAAATTTATGCGATAATAATTGTAACATTTAAGCTAAATTTATGAGAAAAGATGAATTTTAATAAAGTTTTCATGTAACATTTTAAAGGAAAAAAATTAGTCTAGGTACGAGCATTCTCCGTTAAATAATGACACAAAAGTTACAATGGCTTGCAAATTAGCACCATAACTTTTTAATACAAGCTATCGCACAAATAAGTGTGGAAATAAGTCTTTAGCATTTATTACCTTGACATTTTTGAAAACATTCATTAATGCTATTCACCTATGGTAGAAAAAATTTTCATATAAATCTAAAAGCCAACTTCAAATAACATTAATCCTCAAAATATAAATGCTAGGAAAGATAGGTCCAGATTTCATATAATTTTTACGAAGTAAAAGGTCCATCAAAATGACTGAAACTAATATTGGCAATGATGTCAGAGAGTGATTGTAAGAAAAGTTTGAGAAACTATGATGACATGTTTCTCTGAACATGAGCCTTTTGTGAACGAGTCAAGAGTTAACAAAGTGCGTGATTTGTCCAATTAAAAACAAAACTTCGCATATGATACACAACTTATTCTCTACATGCAGAAGACAAACTGAAGTGAATGAATACTGACTCCACAATTAGCAGCTTCTATGCATTACTGTTTGTGTACGGTACTCCTGCATTTACTGATCATAGAACATTTACCTCAGTATGATACTGTATTGTGTTGCAATAAACCACATTCATTGTTCACAGATGTCTTACTATCAATATCCGTACGGAAGTATTATTAATATTGCAAGTTTTTACTTTATGTAATATATATTATGCGATAGATGTTAAGTTATGCATCATAAAAATTCTAAATGTATTCATATTAAACAAATATTGTATTATAGTGATTTCAAATTCACAATGAATATCGATTTAGAAACTAGGTTATATATAAGTGGAAAAATAAAAGTTAACTACAATAATTAAAATTATACATTTAAATGCAAAAATTCGAATTATTAGAAAATTCACACCATTAATCAGTGTCTAAAATGACTAATTAAGTAGACAGTAGTCATAAAATAATATTTTATTTGTATGCATCATGAAAAAGTTCCCTCGGTTTGAAGAACATAAGGCAAAATATACATTATATATAAATAGCAATGCTTTGCAAACATAATATTCTTTTAAAAAACATGGCACACACACAATAACACACGAGAAACGTTTTTGAACACAACTGTGACAAAGATATATACAATAATGAATAAAAGAAAATTACGTTTTTTATTTATATTCAATAATTTGATATTCAACTCCAGGACTACTGCACTAAGGCCAGAACTTATGCTGTCTGAATTTTATGCCATTTAAGCAATGTTCGTTGATAGGAAAAGCCATGTTGGCGAAATGTGCAAATTTGCTAATCATATAAAATTAGAAAAAAATATTCCTTTAAATACTGATAACTGCAAACCGATTATTCATAGTTTTTTTTTTTTTTTTTAAAAAAATTTTTAAACCATTTAGATTGCAAAAGCGAAAATAACAATTTTAAATTTTATACTTTTGAAATATTCTTATTATTCCTTGTTGAAAGACTTCTATTAATGTTATAACAAATTATCAAATTTCTGATAATGTTACCAAAAATCTGATATATCATTAGACACCATATTAGGCAAATCAAAATAAATGAAAAAAAAACATAGGAAGAAAGGTTAAATACTTGTCCAATAAATACATTTTGTAAAATTGTTCACTGAAACCATTTCCTTGTAATATAAGCTACAAAAATATTTAAAGTAAATTAAACTTTTAAAAATAAATGACTTGTTAATTCATTTAATTCAGAAATGTTTACAGCACAGGTATTTAAGTTTTATTAATATTTTTGAATGATTAATTTGTAAATAATTGCTTCCACAGTAAAAATATTACTCATAATGAATGAAACAAGCAAGCAAGTCTATAAAATTTGGCAACTTTCATTATTACTTTGAAATATATCAACCACTTTTGCACATGAAAAACTTCTTAGATATAACGCAAGCTGAATTTTTTGCTGCAGATTAAAATTGCCCCACATAAAAAAGTCAAATAAATTTTAGTTGAATTTTTTTAAGGAAGTGCTTTATATGCAGCATAAAGGGTATTCTGCTCTCAAATCTCTAAAACATGGGAGTTGGAAAAAAACATTCACCTAAGTAAACAGTGTAAATATTATACTTTTTTAGCAATATTAAATGATTAAAAAATTCCTATTTACCAGCCTTAGCATTACAAAAGTAATACAGATGCTTATTATGTACACTAAATGGAGACTCAAACAAATATCACTGACTGCTTGTCCTAGGAATATAATATAAAATTTTCTGATAGGGTAAAAGTAATTACGAAAATAATGCATGAAATATTAAATGGCAGTTATTTATAACAGAATTTAAAAGATCTCATATTCTACAGCATATTTTAGAAAACGACCAACAAAAAATTTATAAATTCTTTACAATTTTTTAAGTAAAAAACTAATTTAATATTTTAAGCAATCCGAAGAAGATAGTTATACTTAACCTCGGTTAATTTAACATTTTATGATCTTTCCAATATTTATATATTCAAAAATATATGTATATTTAAGAAAAGTTAAGCAGTAGCATACTAATCAAGAAAAAAAAATAATTTTCAGTAAAAATCGTTCTTTGTGTTGAAAACAACAAATTAAAAAAATTAAACAGCCCATTATCATGGGTTATACAAAGGAAGTACTTTGGAAGCAATTATAAAATTATAAATAAATGAATCAAGAATTTTTCATTTACTATTTAAATAAATATTCAATACTTTTCACATGATTGATAAATATATTAATACTTATTAAACTTAAATCATTATATTTTAAATTACTCAGATTAAATAATCTCTTAACATCTTGCAGTAAATACTTATCAAGATATTTCACTACATTTTCTAGTCTACATTGTATAACTGAATTCTGAGACTAATTTATAACAATATATGTATATATAAATGTTATAAAGTTATTCAAATTTGTTTTATAGAGTTCAATATTATTTTGTAAATAATTAAAGAAGAATTTATAATGTATTCTATTCTTGCAACATAATATAAATAACAGTGCAGTAAGATTATATAGGATTAATTTACACAATGGGAAGAAAACATGGAAAAAGAAAAATTTTACTTAAAAATAAATAGTAAATTATTATTTAAGTAATAAAAGGAAAAATAAATGAAAGCTAAAATTTAAACTAAGAGAATATTTACAGCAAAACAAATATAATAATTTGTAAAAATTCAGAATGAATGTTTGTATAAACTTAATATTGTATATATTGCATTAACAAATTTAGCTTTATTATATTCTCAAAAGTTCTCTCTTCTAGTACTTTATATACTCTCTACTATAAAATTAAAAAAATTTGCATATTGTAAAATATTTATCAAAAATTCTGACTTTAAATGTATAATAGGAATACAAAATAAATTTAATTATGATATCATTGGGAATATAAGCTCATTTATGATACATCAGAACATAATCAAACAGAATATTTCCCTTTTTTTCATCACTTTTACTACTGATGATCACAATGATACAAAAATATCTGCAATTCTATAGAAGTATAAAAGCAAATTTATTTAATTTGCAAATATGAACTTCAAATAATATGGTTAATAACAACAGGTATTAGCAGATATTTTAGACAGCAAAAACAAAATATACATATGAATTTTATAGAAGTATGATGCACAGATTTATTCTATAGTATGTTTAAATAAATTTTATTTTTTAAATGTAATTCTGAATAAATTTTTACTTTTATCAATCAATCGTTTTGAGTATCGTTTGCTTTTTATTTTAATAAAAAAACAGCAAGTCAAATATAGTAGAACACAAGCTTTTAACTATTGTTCAAATTTTACACATATCAAAGTTTAGAAAAATCAACATGACAAAATATCTCATTTCTTAAAATTAATCTTAAAATAATAGTTCAATCAAAGATGATAATAGTTTGATGAATAGTAGACTACTTTTCCCCATTATTGATACAAATTATAACAAAGGAATCTGTCTTTTAAATACACATTTGATCATAGTGATAACCCTAGAAAATAACCTTTACTCTTTATAAAAAAATGTTTTAAGATTGCATTTGAAAATTTTTCCATTATTATGGAAAAATTTCACCATTATGAAAAATATATATATAAAAGAAAACACAAGTTGACAGTAAAAATTGTTAAAATAGCATGTTTTAGATTTTTGGAACAATTTTTAAACTACATTTAGTTGCAAGAAAACAAATCATCTCTCATTCCAGTTGAAAGCAATTGTAAACTAATATAAGTGCAATATAAATAAATTAAATCATGGCAAGTATATGAACATTATAAAGTTTAAAAATTAAAAAAAGAACAGTTTTGGCCAAGTTTTTGTTCATTATCTTATTAAAGGAGATATGTTTTTGAAATGACTGAAAGTAGCGATCTCAAATACATATTACACAGATTTACTTCAAGAAATAATCCTACTGTAGTTGCAATCTACACCTGCCAACAATTTTTTATCATAATTTCGTGAGTACTAAATAAATAACAATATTTAAAAAAAAAAAAAAAAAACAGATAAAATTTTACAAGAAAATTACAATGACAATATATTTTATTTTCAGTACATTATTAAAAAAATTGAGTTAGCAATGAATGATATGTATACATATATATAAATATGTTATATTATATATACTGTCCAATGACTTTATATTTCAAACAAAATATCATAATGTTTAAGCTCATGCTCATGTTTTACAATGTGATCAGTATTAATACAATGGTAAACCAAAATGAAACAATTCACATTGTTGTAAAGAAATATTACACATACAGAAATTAAAAAAAAAGTTATTTATATACAACAATAATAAAAATGTGTCCAGAAAGGAAACAACACATTTGCCCAAAATTGCATATAAAAGTACAGAACAACAAATTCCTCAATATAAAATGTTAAATTGAAATTAAGATGGCTTTTCTATGGCACTGCACATAAATGTTTCAATAGACAACAGAATGAATATCATTTATTTTATTCCTGATACAAATGCAGTACAAAATATGAATACAGAAATAAGAATAAATTGATAAGCAAAATTTTTTTTATTAAATAATTTCACTTAATTAATAAGATTTGTTTAAGCTTCAATTTGATGAAAATGTTTTCCCATATTTTAATGAATGCATGGATGATCCAGTTAAAATTATAGATGTTACATTTAAAAAATACATATATAAAATACAAAATATGTATCTGATATAAAGAAGCCCAGATCAAATACATTCTCAGAAAATAAAAAACTTGTAAGATTTTTACAAATGGTCATAAATTGTTTAATAAAACCGTATAAAAATTACAAACTGCATTGGGTGGAAGACACTGAAAAACTAATATTTTACATTATATAGAATAAGAATACATTTTTTATATATTAATAGACAAATTTTTATATTATGTTAGAATTAAGATATTGCACAGATTTATAATTAACAAGTTAGACAATTTTTTTAAATAAGAAATATCAAATCTACAAGAATATTTAGCACTTTTCTTTGAATCTTACTGCCGAACTAGAAAAAACAGGATATTTTTTAAAGAATATTTAAAGAAAATTTTAACCATAAACTATTTTAAATCTTCTTACTCACACCCAGTAAGCACTTAATAGTGTAATATGTAATTACAATATGAGTGATCTAAATAAAACTTAACTATTAAAAAAAAATTTTTTTTTACTTATAAAATTAATATTCATAATTATTGAAATGTAGCTAAAAATAAACTTTGTTGTCTTGGCAACACAAACAGTTATACAAGTTAACAAGATTATTTTGAAAAATATATGGTCAATATACTTTTTAATACTAAACATTGTCAAAACTATCGAATTATTCGTATGCTTTCTTAAAAACATTATAATAAGTCATGTTTATTAATAATAAGAAAGAAAATACTTTTTGTGACTTTAACTTGATTTAAGGCATAAATATTTTGCTTATGGATTATTCCATGATAAAACAACTTGATCAACTCAGGTGTCAATAAAAACAATAGGAAACCTAGATGAAATTAAGCATATTTATTTACAAATTTTTTTTAAGAGTTTCATTTTTAAAAGTTTGAAAAATCAGCAATATTTGTCTTCTTTAAAATTTTTCCTGCTTAATTATTTCAAAATCTTAAACACATAAAAAAGTTTTCTCATCCTTTATTGCAGTGGATTTCATAAGCTTTGAAATACAAATGGGGTATTCTTGAGGAAAAATCTACATATTAATGTTACAAATAATTGGTTTTGGAATTGAAAAATAAATGTTCTTAACAATGTTATAAGCTAGAAATTGTAATATTAGAGCGAGATATCAATAAGGTTATGAATAAAGGAAAAATTACACTAGTTTAAAATTTTGAAAAATATCTAAAAGAAAATTTACAACCATTATCAGTAAATCAACTAAATTTGCTGTCCCACCTTTACAAAATACAAAGATTCACCTTAGGACATTTAAAAATATATAGCTTTTCATTAAATACTTTTAAAATTTATATAAATGTTTTTAATTTCAAATATACATAAATAAAAAATACACTAAAATAAAGCTTTTGAAATTCCCTTCAAAACGAGCAGTATTTAAATTTGTTTTAACATGAGGATATAATAAAACTAGATACATTCACAGTTAAAAACATATGAGAGGAAGATATTTTTCAAATTTTTAAAAATACATTACATGAAACTCAGGGAAAGATTAAAAAAAAAAAATAATTATTAAAATAAACTTTTATATCATCAAGGAAAATAATTTTTGAAAGTTCCATGAGAATCTGAATGTTGAACTGGCATGAAAATACTCTTATGGTTTTAATAATTTGCTTCAGAATAACATGTATCTCCCAAATATATTTCATTACAAAAAAACTAATTTTTAAAGATACAAAGAAATTGATTTTAGATATCTTACAGCATTTTGTAAAATAAATAAAAAATGTCAATAAAATTTGCTTTTCACATTTTGCATAAATTAAATATCAGTAATATATACAAATATAATCTAATCGCAGAGAAGGAACTTCTAAATAAATAACATTTCAAATTTCTTCAAAAAATATCAAATAGTCTTCTTTAAAATTAGAAGTTTAAAGTGTCTCACTAAACCTGAAACATGGAATAATACTGAACAAAAGTAACAGTTATGACTTTGACCCTTGTTCTTGTTCAATAACTTCATCATATGAAGGTGGAGGCTCATGGTCTTCTGAAATCTGAAACACAATAAAAATAAATATATTAGCACTTTCATTATTTGCCAGAGTTTAAATTATCATTCAAATAGAAAGATAAATTTAACTTTTAAAAGCATGATCTTGCTTAAAATAATAAAAATTGTTCTGGCAAATAAAAGTTATCATGTGAAATATTTAAAAAGTTTATCTACACACACAGTGTTTGGCTATTTTATTTAAATAATATCTACAGTATTTATCAAAATACTTTGATTAGAATGGAGGATAAAAATTGCACAGAAAACTTTAATGTACATATAAAAATATAAATAAAAACCGATTTCTAAAAGTCAAATTTGAATTTAATTATTTAAAAGAAAGCTATAGCACATGTCTTATGGTTGATTTTTTATTTTAAATGTAAACAATAATATTGGTACACTATGAAGTTAATATTCATTTTTAAACAATATTTATTTTGAACAATAATTCAATTGGCACTAATTGGAGAAAATTGCAATTATGTGATCAATAATATTTGGTATAACTGACAGAATGGCTTTGATTAAATTTGTATAAAAAAAGAGATATATTTCTGAGTGAATGCTAAAAAATTTTAAGAAGACATAAAATTTCAAAAACATGATAATTTGATGGTTAGTAGCAATTTTGCTTGTTAATCTAATATCAAATAAAAATAATGAATGTTAAAACAATCCTCCACTTAACATAATTTGGTTCTATTTTAAAGAATAAAAGATCAGTGACTAAGAAGAAACAACACTATAAGGTTTTTTATTTGTAAAATCATTACTATTGATAGCTTTTTTCCTCAATTTAGTAATGCAACTACTTTCACAGAAATAAATAATGAACATTTAACTTTTCGCCATGATGAAATATTAAGAAATGGCAATGGCTAGAAATACAATGTTGTTGCAACAAGATATTACTATCCATACATTGTGCAGGCAAGTGCTCTATGGAGACTTTTATAGATGAAGTATCCTTTAACATTTGACATCACACATTGGCAAAAGTATAGAAGCAAAATTATTGTCTATAGATAAGTAAATTTATAATATCAAAATTAATAAAATTATATGAATCAATTATAATGAATTTCAGATAAAATTTTTAATAAAACTAGCTGTGATTCCACTATAAAATCTATAAAATGCTTTTAAAATTGACATTTCAGCTCAAGTATTTTAGAATTATTTTATAAAAGCACTTAACTACACAATGAAAATCAGAAATAATCTCAAAAATATGGAAAACTTATGTGAATTTTTTTATCACTAAACACATAAATAAAATGCTTTAATAACATAAAATTCATCATTTGTAGTATGTAAAGAAAAAACATTCAATTAATAAATATTAAAAAATTCTATTAACTATCTACCATTATTATTTTGTAACTACCATTAAAAATATCTTATAGTGTAAATAAAATCTATTGTAGTCATGAATGCACTATTTCTGGTCTGCATTATCCGTATTATACCTAGGACACAATATTATAACAAAAGTTAGCATAACATAGAGTTCCAATTCTAATTTTTTTGTATGTTTCTAACAGATAGTTTTAGGAGTTCAATAGATAGGAATGTAAAACATGGTGGTTTCAATATCAGACCTTATTACATTTCGTTTATACCTAAAAACGATCTTTTTTACTTGCACAACACATTACTATTGTAAATGTGTCTTTTGAATTTTCTGTTAAAACAGGAGAAAATGAATGAGCAGCTCATAACAGAATGAAATTCTATTTATAGATGAAATAATGAACAAGGAATTTTTTTTAAATGATTCTAAAAGTTGTGAGATTTCATTATGTGAAGAGAAAATGAAAAGTTCCAATAATTTAGCTTATGTACAAAAAATTTTATAAGCAATTTTTTCATTAAATTTTACAATTTCTTTTCAAAATTTTCTTTGGCTGCAAATTCTTTGAAAATGTAATTTTGGAACTAAAATAAATGTATTCAAAGATGCAATATACAGAAACATAATACAGCAACAAAATAAAAACCAATAGTGATAAAAAAATTCATGAGTTTTCGCTTTGAATATTTTACAAGGGACTGTTAAAAAGCCCAATACTGAACAATATTGAAGTAAGAAACCATCGACATTAAGGCCAACATTTTTCAAAACTACAATTTATTACTGTTTCCACTTTACTCAATAGTATTTATATTTTTCAAATGAGAACCCAATTTGAACTAAAACATGTCTTTCAACAAATGAAAACCTAGGCTTATAAATCAATTGTATTTGAATACGAGTTTTCAAAATTTATCCCATTTGAGATAAATGGCATCAGTGAGTTCAAAAGGCGATTACATTCAATCTATTTAAAAGGAACTTTGGAAATAACATATTGATGAAATAATCATAATTTAATATAAAATTACATGTGATCTTAAGTTTGTTTATGCATATCAACTTATATAGTATGTGCAAAAAGTTATACTTCTTTCCTAATATCAATATTTTTGTAAGTCATCTCAAGTGATAATATCTTGTATATTATATATAATAACTTTCATATTATTTAATAAAATGCATGATAAAAAATAATTTTTTCACTTCTTCAAACTAGTAAAAATTTCCCTTAGATAGTAAACAGATGTATGGGATATTCAAATTCGAAATTAAAAATAAAATAACCAATTTTATACATGTTAAAAAAGAAAGGCATAGTAACCAGAAAAACAGATAGGAAGGTTGTAACTTTATTATCTACAATACATAATTCTAAAATGACTGAAAGGTCTCTTATAACAATGAACTGAAAAAGACAACCAAAAAATGACTCAGTAAGACAATATTATGGAAGGTGATAATAAAAACAAGGCTAAACATCTCAAATTATTCAGTCAAAAAAGAAAAAAAAAAAAAAAACAATTTAATAACACCTCTATATTGTATTATTGTGGAATTATTTTATCTTGTACTAAAGTCTTACAGCATACTGCATTCATTTGAGCTGACATAACTTTACTGATCACCAGAGAGAAAAGTGTGATAAAGTAAATAATAGAAAAGAACTAGGAATTTCGTCAAATTTTATACAACTAATAAGAAAAATATTTTTTCATCTAGTTGAATTATTAATAAGAAACTAAGAGTGAAAAAGCTGTGATATGTATTTTAGTTGAAAATACATGAAAACAATACAAGTTCCTGAATGTTTTTAAATTTAAAGACTAAAAAAGTGTACACGTATAACACTCACAATGAAAAACATACTTGAGAAATTTTATTTTAGCTATCAAAAATTATGGATGAAAATTATATACCATGTGCTTTCAAAACTGGACTTCTCATTATGTGAATTCCAAAAATTAAGCAAGTCCTGATATAATTAGTCCAAGCCTGCCAGGTTATCACATGAATTGTTTTAGATTTGCGCTCTCTTTATCTGGGGATATAATTTCAGATAATTTAGATTCTGACATTAGTGACATGGTTTTTGGTAAATTTCACACTCCCTATCAATTTTGAAATTCATAGAATAGTATTTCTTTAATGCACATAAACATTGCAATGAAAACATTAAAATGACACGGCATTTCTTTTGGAAATTATGATGGTTTGTCTCAATTATCAAAAATTGTCAAAATATTTTAATACAATTACCGAAAATTGGAAACTAAATACTAATTTTCTAAATATACATCATTCTCAAAAATAACTAGAAGCTCAAAATGAATTTTAATTTTTTCATTTAACATAGAATGATAAGATTTGCCTTTATTTTGAACATAATATTTTAATTCTTTAAGAAATGAATCAAACTATTAAATTAATGCCTATATATGAGCTTAGATAAATTCACCTTTTAAATACATGAACCGATTTATATATTAAATGCCTACAGCAGGACAAAAATTATTTTTTGATAAGCACATCTATTTATTATTACCAGGTTCAAATATCATTAAGATATTTCAAGGAAAACTGATATGGTTTTGAATTCAAAACCAATTTAAAATTTCTATAATAAAATAAACAGTACAACTGCTATTTATACAAAGTCTGTTTAACAAAAAACAAATTAAGAAAAAGATTCCAAATTGAGAACAAAACATAAACATTGTTTAATATTATGCAAGATATACAAGTCATGATTATTTATAATACAAGAAATTATGAGTGTTTAAAGGTAAACTACTATAAATAAATAAAGTATATTTTAGCACACTTACTTTTAAAGTAAGTGCTGTATCATATGTTGGTAAAGTCTCATCGACAATAGGTGCACTTGGTATTGGTCTTTGGTTTTCTCTGTTAGTCGGAAGATAATGGGAACGTGAAGCAAAATTATTTCTACGGAAAAATCCATTATACAAATTCTGTCTGAAAGGAAAATAGAGACAAAAATAATAAAATATAAATTGTATTTTGCATACAAATTATGGAAAGGATTAAAACTAAAATAATTCTTAAATTTATAAAAGGTAAATGTTATGTAAATTATTCAGAATATAATTGCTATATTTATACAAATTATATACAAGTTATCAACTAAACTTTATTATATTGTTGTTAACAAATCTACTTATTGTTAACAAATCTGCTAACAAAAGTTGAAAATCAACAAAAGTTACATGCATAATTATGAAATTCTGATGTAAGGATATTTTTCTCTCGCATATAAACCTGTTATTTTCTATTAAAAATAGAGGTAGCATTTTTGATAGAAATTTTGCGTAAATTTATTTTCATTATTAATTTAATTTACAAATTTTACAGTTAGTGTCATTTTTTTATGGTAAGCTTTAGAAAATATATTATTCCTTAACTTTTGAAGGCCATTGTAATATGTAAAGATTATAATAATCTGATTATAAATAAAGGAGATTTTTACCTTTTACAGACTTGCCAAACAATTAAGCAACAGCAAAATATACTGGCAAATGCTAAAGAAATTCCAATAACAGTCGGAAACACTGGATTTGATCCTTTTTCAGATTCTCCTCCAAGTAAGACTAAAAATGAACACAAAATAGTGAAATTAAATTTTTAAAGATATTCACACACAATAAATACATATATATACATACACTGTTGCTTTTAAAATTGCCACAGAAAAGAAAGAATCAGAAAAAAATGATTTTGCTTCAGAGCATTTGGATGGCACAGAAATTGCTGAATAAGATTGTAGTTCCCTCAGGTTGCCCACCCTGCCTTGTTGCCAGAGTGCCTGATTATGGATAGGGAGGTCTTGGATTCGAGTCCCAGTTCAGGCATGAATGTATTTTCTCTCTTCTGTCTTTGTCCTTTCCTTGTATGGATGAGTTGTGAATGGTTGAATACCCTATAAATAGGTACCTATGGCATGTGTGTATTGATTAAATCATACTCCACATCAAGTTATGGTTCAATTGGAAAAGTGTAGTAGCGCACTTCATATTGCCAGCCTAGCTGGCACAAGGCAATAACAACAGTTCCCCCAGAACATTGTTTTTAAAATATAATGATTTGTTTTTCAAACATTAAGTAAGAAATTTATGGGAAATAAAAAGGAAATAACTATTATATGAAATAATATGTTAGATTTTTGCAGTTAGGCTGAATATAATGATTTTACAACATATTAGGTATGTAATGTGTAGTAAAATGGTTTGTTTGTACATATCCAATTGAAAAGAGTAAAGTAAATATTGTAACAAAGAAATACAACTGTCAAACTAGAAGTCATATATTTGGACACTTAAAAACTATGAAAAGCATATCTTCAAAACAAATCAGAGAGTCAAATCTTTAAAACTATTAAACAGAAATACAGTGTAAACTGGTTTTTAAGAACTCCTAGGGACAGGTGAAACTGCTCATTAAAAAGAAAGTTTGTTAAATAGAAAATTAATGCATTAAATTATTAAGATCTGATTTATTTTAGCAAAAATATTTTTCTTTATAAATAAAGCACCATTAGAAAGAATCATTTCGAATACACTGTGAGAAATACAAGCAAAATTCATAGACAATACTGCTTCATTGTTAGTTACCTTTTTCAGATATTTTTCACATTTTTGAAATTGTTGAGAATTTGTTCTTTGGAGTTCCATATTTTTTTGGCAATTTTTGACAGATTTAATATTTTTTCATTTACTTTTAAAATTTTCTATTTTGCCTCAATTGATAAACAACTTTTAGACTGTAACAAATCATCATTGGAATTGGCTCAATCTTTGACTGTGACAAATCACCAATGTAATTGGCTCTATCTTTCTTGACAAATAAAATTTCATAAACCGAAATGTTCAAATAAAATGAAACCAACTACTGAACAAGAGAGTACAAACTTTTAAAATTTTTTGTAGCCTTTCTATATTCTAACGTATGGAGAGGAGAGAAAAATATTTTTTCCTTTCTGTATCCTTACATAAGGGAAACATAGACGCTAAATTCAGCACCACAGTTATTTACCATTAAATGTCTGATATCCGAGTGCCTTCCATTATTATCCCTTTAATGTTTGGGCAATTTGTACATGTCACTTCATTGTTTAAGAAAGAATCAAATACACAGGTATTATATAAAAAGAAATAAAAAATTAAAAAATATATCATATCATAAAAATAAAAAAATGGAAAAGAAAGCTATTTATCAAAAACAAAAGTTCACAAGAAAATTTTCAAAATTTATTTCGTAAAAAGAAGTTAAAATTATTATTGTGTCCATGGTGCCAGGGTAGGGACTAGCCACTAGAATATAAATACATAATTGTTCATAAGCCATATATAATATTTTTTCTACTGTACATGTTATCTTTCAAGAGATTTAGTTTCATTCACAATAATATTTTAAACAGCATTACATACCTAGCAGTGTTTTATTTGATATGCTTTTCAAAGCTTTTGTTTGTTTCTTTTAAGATAAAGAACTTATGTTTCAAAATATATTTTTGCTAGTGTTTGATTTACATTTAAAGAATTTTTATGCAGACCCAAATTAAATATTTCTTTCATAATTACTATCATTGACAGACAAATAATGTGTACCATGGGCATAATATTTCATAAGGAAAGAGATATGAAAATATATTATAGATGTTAACAAAAAGCAGCTGACCACACTGCCTAGTGATCAGCGTGCCTGACTGCCGATAGGGAAGACCTGGATTCAAATTCCAGTTCGGGCAGGATGTACTTGTACTTTCTCTCTCTCCTTTCTTTGTCCTTTCATTATATGAATGGGTTGTGAATGGAATACTCTGTAAATGAGTAGCTATGGCATGTATGTACTGAGGAAATCGGACTTTATACCAAATTATGATTCAGTTGGAAAAGTGCAGCAGTGCACCCCCGCTATTGGTAGCTTAGCTGGTACAAGACAACAACAAACATAGAGCTAAATATTATAAGTCAAATATAATAAATAAGAAAAATCTATACCACAGAAAAGGTCATAAAATACTTACAAAATCTACCTTGAGAAATTTGAATTAATGGGTAAGTGAGCAATGATATGAATGCAAAATTGTAGTAATTTTTTAAATTATGAGTCATTAACATAACATTTTCCTTTTTTTAGCAGGTTCAATGTTAGATGTTACCGTGAACAAATAAAAAACAGTGAAGATGTAATTAACACTGTTTGATTTAATTTACAAACTATTTTTCTCAATTTCTTAGATAAAGGATTTTTAAACACAAATTTTTCATTAATATTTATTAGCAAACAATAGATACAATCTGTATTTCACAAAAAAATAATTAACTAATGGAGTGATTTTTGTTAATATAAATTAGAAAAATATTCCTGTTAATTTTAAACTATTGCTTAGTATGGAAAGTGAAACTATACTACTTTGGATGCTCTTTTTATTGAACATAAAAATTCTAAGAACAATAAAATAAGTTGGACTTATGTGAGTCCATGATAAATAGCAAAATTGTTTCTGTTGAAATGTTAAGCCAATCATAAATGAGTTCACTCAGTTGCTTGAGGATGGTATCTGTTTTTACAAGATTACTGGTATTTACTTTGTGGATTTCCTTTCCCTGCTAATCAACAAACATAAAAAATAATCATACCATTTGAATTTCAAAACTTCTTATATTTTTACAAAAATAATGTTATATATATATATATATATATAAGATTTTCAAGACTCCCAGTTGCATACATGCAATCTATATAAAATGAATTAAAGTGTATTGATATTTTATATACACTGCTTAAATAATATCAATCATATAGATTAAAATGATATATGATAATCTTTATAAAATACTGATAGTCAAATCTCCATTTGCCATCCGACTTATTTTTTAAAATTGTTATAAGCCACTGAAATATTTAACAAATATTTTTATTTTGTATTCCTCAGATTCTAAAATATTCAGTAAATTCTGTGAAAACTATAGAAAGCTAAAAATCCATATTATACACTATATGAACTTGCAGCAAATACACTTTTCTGAGATGCAGATTGAAAAATTAACATGATGAATATTTAGTTTGCTGGAAAGCTCTGGTATAAATTAGTCACACCACTCTCATATTTATGAAAAACATTCATTTCATGTAAATTAAAATTTTATATACATACAACTGAGTGAACTTATGCTTTTTATGTGCTAAATAACACATGAGCAGAATTAAACAATAAGATGACAAATGAAATACATAGAACAATTTTAATTAAATACAGAGACAAAAAATCTTTTAAAAAAGACTTAAGATCAATAATTAGGCAAATAAAAAATCTTTAATAGGATCAAAGACATTTAAGTTGGCAATCAAAACTATATTTTCTTTCCTTTCGAAGAGAAGAGAATACAATTAATAAATGAAATAGATTATAAAAATGATGAACACATTTGATTCAAAATTTTAACTGAGGTTAAAGAAATTAAGTTTGCAATAGATGATTGCTTTTGTAACCTGATTATATTGACAAATTATTCCATTCGTTGCATTTTTCTTTAAACCAAGTCCATCGTGAGCAGAAAAAAGTGAATACTTTTAACTATACATTTAATCTCAACTGATTTAAAGAAAATGTTTTATAAAAAAGTAAGTTTTCAAAAAAATTATGCTAGAAAGATTCTTTACAAGAAGACATTAAATATCTTACCTAAGATTCACAATGAGAACTTTTTGTATAAATAATTTAATAAAAATAAAACAAAGGAAAACTTTAAATTCTTGACATCTAATTTTGAAAAAAACATAACCCCAAGTCTTACAGAATGCAGATTATTAAAACTGAATAAAATGAATTAAAAATTTTTGATTTTAAATTTTTATGGCTGAATAACTTTAATTAGAAATTCCCAATTTTCATTATATATATATATATATATATATATATATATATATATATATATATATATATATATATATATATATATATATATATAATGTACTCTGCCACAACACTTTTTTATTAAAATTTTTTGTACTCATATTCTTTGAAGTAATCTTTTATAATTTGAGCAAAACTAGGATGGATTTTTCAAAGGCTAATTCTAGAAAATTTTTTATGAAATTTTCAATGTGAACATATTTTTTTACAAGTTACTAATACTTAATTACAATGCATTTTATATATATTTAGATTATTAATCTTTTAACTTATTTTATTTTAAAGCCTATAATTATTCTTTGTGTAGGGAACCTTTTGCTGTCTTTATGTTCAAGAATTTACAAAGTTAATGCTATTAATTTGCTCAAAGGAGTTATTGAAAATATTTGCTAGTTTTGAAGTATCTAGTAAAAAATCAAATTTTACCAAACTGTCATTGTAAGGCATACAAAACGAAGCTTTAATATATTTATAAAGTAAATCTCATGTAAGAAGGAAGTTTTTTCTGGATGCCAATGAAACAAATTTATAAAGAATAAAGTTAAATCGTAGTTATCAAATTTTATGTCTTTCAAATATGCTTAATTAAATTTTTAAAGCCTCTAGTAAAAAAAATAAACTGCAAACAATTTTAAATATCTTTAGGATATGGTTAAATTATTTAAAAAAAAATTAAAATAAAAGGATAAATCAAGGAAAAAATCTTTAATCAATTACTAACATTATTAAAGCTTATTTTTATTTATTAATATAAACTTATTTTAAAGGTAAAAGAACAATAAAAGATAAAAATAAAGGTATTTGTTTCATATATATTTGAAAAGAGTAAAATCATTAAAAAAAATTTTTTTATGAAAGAGAAATTAAAATTAACTTTGTTTAAAAAGAATTAGTTTTCAATAATTTTTAAAATTTTATACAAAAAAATGCTTATTACTAATATTAATACATACTTTTCTCACAAGCTTTGTGAAGTTCATTGTAGACAAATCCAGCATGACATTCACAAGTACTTCGGTAAGGTAATTGCGTACAATATGAATTGGAATCATAATAAAAGCATTCTTCAGAAAAATCACATTTTTCATTATACTGTTTTCCTAGAAATAAATATTTAAAGAATACTGTAATAATGAAAAAGCAAAAACATTTACAAAGTTTAAGCTGAACTCCCACAATCAAATATAGTCATGGACAATATTTTAATTTCCTCTTCATAAACAAAGTTGATTTAAAGAGCAAAGAAATAAGCAAATAATATTAATAAATGTTTAACAAAATTTTGTGGAAATATATTTGAAGAAAAATTCTTCAAATTCTTATATACATTATCTTATTTATATTGAACTGGACAGTAAGCTTTCAATTCATCAATTTATGGGTTTGACTGTAATCATGAGCATAAATATTTATGGTGAGTTGCATTTTATTGTAAACCGTAAGCCAGGTTTTTGGTGCCTACGAGTGCAGCGCCATGCATCAGAGGGCTAATACCGTGCAGTAGTCTATCTAAGACGCAAATCAGCCAGTAGTGAAGTAACTTCACATCTAGTGTGCAACAAGGGAAGAGTTGCACCAATCAAAACACTTTCGATTCCACGACTTGAACTGTGTGCAGATGTATTGCTATCTAAATTGATGAAAAAGGTTAGCACATCCCTAGAACTTAAGATAGATCAAAATTGGTATTTTTTGGACAACAAAATTGTTTTGTCCTGGATTCAGAAGTCTCCAGCAGAACTGAAAACATTTTTTGCTACCAGAGTGGCTAAAATACAAGTTCTGACAGATGTCTTACAATGGAGGCATATATTGTTACAAATTTATAAATAATTATTGTATATGTCTTAAAATATCTCGGACAGATCGGAAATACTCCCATTTTGGGCAAAAATTGCGGTATTTAGACGTGTTATACGCTAAAAGCGGGTTTTCTAACGATTTGGTGACTTGGCGAGTAGGCGACATTGTTGGCGACTTGGCGAGAAATGGATATTTTTCAAAACATCCATCACCTAAGCTCTAGGACCAATATTTAGCGAGATAGCCTAGAAGCTTCCAGAACCTTGGCGAAATTAGTAGATTTCCCCGCCAAGTCAAGTATAAATACCGCAGCCCGACATAGTTAAGTTTTTGGTACAGACAGTCAGTTTTGTCAAGACGATTAGTCGTGATTGCTAGTTTAGAGAAGCTGTTTTCTGCCTGAGGTATTTGAGACCTGTGATTGGAAGCTGTTACTTATTATATCCGACGAATTGTAGCTGTATAATAGTGATTATTACAGCTGGTATTTCTAGTGGAATTTTTGCGAATAAAAGTCTTGTGTTCATCGAGTAGTTGCTTTCTTCAACTCTCAATCCACACGAACCCCGAAGCTCGGTACAACTGGTGTCAGAAGTGGGGTTGAAGAGTTGATGCAGCGTATCACAAGAAAAATGGATATGGATTTAATGAAAAGTCTTCTCGAAAAATTAACGGAGCAGATGGCTGAGATGAAAGCTGGACAAGAGATGAAAGCTGGTCAAGAAGAGATGAAAGCTGGTCAAGAAGAGATGAAAGCTGGACAAGAAGAGATGAAAGCTGGGCAAGAAGAGATTAAAACCGAGATGACGAAAGAGATAAAATCTGGGCAGGAGGAGCTTAAAAAGGAACTTAAGCTTGAAGAAACAGATGTCAAACAGACATTAGAAACCCAATGTGGCAGTTATGCCTTCCCTGGCCACGATTAAACTCTCAACATTCGATGGAAAATCATCATGGCAGGTATACAAGACCCAGTTTATGATGGTAGCGGAAGCTAATGGATGGAATCCCCGAGCCCAAAGTTTTCACCTGGCGGCTTCTTTAAGAGGAGACGCGGCCGATATCCTCGAGACGCTTCCGGAAGAGCAAAGGCACGATTTCCAAGCCCTATCGAGTGCGCTTGAGCTGCGGTTTGGAGAAAAGTGCAATAAGGAATATAGCAGATTACAGTTAAAATCCCGCTATCAGAAAGCGGGTGAAAGTCTGCAAGAATTGGCTGCCGATATTCAGTGACTTTCCCATTTAGCATTTTCGGACTGCCCAGCTGAGACACGTCAAAATCTGGCTCTCCATCACTTCATTGATAGTATGCGGGATCCGGAGATACAGAAAGCACTTAGACTCGCCGATGTCAAAGATATCGGATCTGCTCTAGTCTACGCACTTAAGATAGAGGCTGCCCAGCAGGCCGCACGTAAAGACTGGCACTCAATCAGAGCCGTCTCTGCTACTGATACAGACTATGATCTAAGAAAAGAAATTGAAGATCTGCGGTGAAAATTCTGTAGCTTAGAACTGAGTAAAGGTGGCAGAAACAAGAAAATTAAGTGTTGGACTTGCGGTGCAGTCGGACACGTCCGTAGAGACTGCCCGAAACCAAGAGATGGTGGAAATGATCTTCCACCACAGCAGGGAAACTAATATGTGGCCATCTCGCGGGGCGGAGATGTCCAGAGAGTCAGAAGCCCCATTTTAAATTGTTTCACATTTCTTCCGTAAGTGGCGTAGACACGGGACTTTTCGTTATGGGACATGTCAACGAAGTTCCCTGTAGAATGATAATCGACACTGGGGCCAACGTAACCATCATTAGGACAGATCTGGCTCGCAAACTAGGTGAGAAACTCATATGGACGCCGCCCTGCATTACCCTCCACACTGTGACTGGTGATACGATTAAAGTGCATGGAAAAGTCAATCTAAACATTGCATTTGGTAATGCCGTGTACCATCATATAGCATATGTCGCTGATATAAATGACGAATTTATTCTCGGATTGGATTTCCTCAAAGAAAACCATTTCCAGTTAGATTTTAAAAATAATGAACTACACTCGTGTTCTGAAGACATAGCGATTTTTAAGACAAAATTTTCAGATATTAAAACAGTCCATCATATAACTGTAAAGAGTGAGACAACATTACCACCAAGAACTGAGACAATAGTTTCCGGAGCTCTTTCAGAAGATAATAATTTTCACTATGGATTGATTGAATATCCAGATTCTGACAATAGAGTTAAAGTAGTACTAGTGAGTTCTTCCCTCGTCGACCATTCACGAAATGTAATCCCGGTAAGAGTTGCTAATCTAAGCAATAAGGCAAAACTAATAAAAGAAGGAAAAGTGCTGGCGACTTGTACTCCAGTGACCTGTATTAACCGAAATTGTCAAGCCACACTATCTGATCCTCCTGACACTCTAATTAATGAACTCCTTAAGAATGCAGAGTTAGATGATAAACAGAGGAATGCTGCAAGAAATCTATTATTAGAATTCGGAGATCTCTTTTCCAAGAAATCAGATGATGTTGGGCGAACGAAAATAACGCAGCACCGAATAGATACAGGAAATCATTAAACAACATCCGAGAAGGCTACCATTCGCTAAGCAGGAAGAGGTGGATAATCTTCTGATGGAAATGTAACAGAATGACATTATTGAGCCATCAGAGTTCTTGGGCTTCACCTATTGTTTTGGTTCGGAAGAAAGATGGTTCCACCCGATTCTGCGTTGACTATCGTCGATTAAACAACATCAGTAAAAAAAAATAGTTACCCTCTTCCTAGGATTGACGATACACTTGATGCTTTATCCGGAAATCAATGGTTTTCGACTTTGGATCTCAAGAGTGGTTACTAGCAAGTAGAGATACATCCTGAGGATCGAGAAAAGACTGCGTCCACCACAGAACAAGGACTTTGGCAGTTCAAGGTTATGCCATTTAGGCTTTGCAATGCACCTGCAACGTTTGAACGCCTGATGGAGACAGTATTACGAGGACTTTCCTACGAAGCCTGCTTTGTATATTTGGATGATATCATCATTGTAGGGCGCACATTCGAAGACCATCTAAGAAACATCAGAAAGGTGCTGGAAAAATTAAAAATGGCCAACCTGAAGCTGAATCCTTGCAAATGTAATTTATTTCGACGTGAAGTAAACTATCTGCTACACATTATCTCTGCTGAAGGTGTCAGAACAGATCCTGAAAAGATCTCTGCAGTTAAGGACTGGAGTCATCCAGAAGATGTTCACCAATTAAGAAGTTTTCTTGGACTATACACGTATTACAAGAAATTTGTTAAGGGTTTTTCAAGTATTGCCAGACCCCTTCACACAAGTTGACAGAAGTTAAACAGAGATTTCTATGGACAGATAAATGTGAGAAAGCTTTTAAACAACTAAAGGAGGCGTTGACATCTTCGCCCGTTCTTGCATATCCCCAGCCCGGAAAATTATTCATTTTAGACACAGATGCCAGCAACGAAAATATAGAAGCTGTTTTGTCGCAGGAGATCGATGATAAAGAATATGTCATTGCTTATTGGAGCAAATGTTTGTCGAAATCGGAGCGAAATTATTGCACAACCAGGTAGGAATTGCTAGCACTTGTTAAAGCCATAGAACATTTCCACCATTATCTCTATGGAAGAAAGTTCTTGCTTCGGACAGATCACGCATCCTTAACATGGCTTTTAAAATTTAAAAATCCAGAAGGACAGGTAGCCAGATGGATTCAACGAATCCAGGAGTTTGACTTTGAAATACGTCATCGCAAAGGCACTCTTCATGGAAATGCTGACGCTTTATCAAGGAGACTGTGTAATGGAAGCTGCCGATATTGTTCTAGAGCAGAGAAGAATTATCAATTAGTAAATTCTTCGGTACGCCAAGTTACTGTTTCTCCGCCATCGAAACCAGACCCAAGGAGTGATGAAGGACTTAGAGAAGCCCAAAAAGAAGACCCCGATGTAAATCCAATTTTTGAGTTAAAAGAATCTTCCAGTATGAGACCAAGTTGGCAGGACATCTCCACCTACAGTCCTGCTACTAAATAATATTGGGCTCTTTGGGATTCACTCCATATTAGAAATGGCGTGTTATACAGGAAATGGGAGTCCGATGATGGACGTAATTTTAAATGGCAACTTGTTCTTCCAAAATCAAGAATTTCAGATGTTTTGAAAGAATTGCACAGTAGCTCAACTGGAGGCCACATCGGAGTAATGAAGACTCTAAGGAAAGTTCGAGAACGCTTCTATTGGAGCAAAACTAGACAAGATGTAGAGAAATGGTGCCAATCTTTTGATGACTGTGCGGCACGTAAGGGACCAAAACGTAGCCGAGGAAGGTTGCAGCGGTATAACGTAGGAGCACCTTTTGAGCGGATAGCATTGGACATTTTGGGTCCTTTACCACGATCTTCAAATGGCAACAAATACATCCTAGTTGTGATGGACTACTTTACTAAGTGGCCTGAAGCATTTTCAATCCCTGATCAAGAAGCGACTACAGTAGCCGAGGTTCTAGTGCAGCAATGGTTTTCCAGATTGGCACACCCTTACAGATTCATTCAGATAAAGGGACAAATTTCACGCCTGCTGTGTTTAAAGGAATGTGTCAAATTCTCGGAATAGACAAGATGCAGACCACGCCATTACACCCCCAATCAGACGTCATGGTAGAGAGGTTTAACCGAACCATCTTAAATAATCTCTCACTTATGGTTTCCAGAAATCAGCAAGATTGGGATTTGAAGCTACCGCTGTTTCTGCTTGCATATCGCAGTCCCGTCCATGAGACTACCGGATACACCCCATCACAAATACTCTTCGGTCGCGAACTTCGTCTCCCTTGTGATCTTCAGTTTGGTCGTCCACCGGATACATCTTCATCGCCAGAGGAATACCTTCGAGACCTTCAGGCACGTCTTGAAGATGTCCATAACTTTGCTCGAGACCGAATCAACCTGACGACCGAAAGAATGAAGACAAAGTATGACACAAGAGCGACAGGACATGAATTTCAGGAAGGTGATAAAGTTTGGTTGTGGAACCCGATTCGACGTAAAGGACTTTCTCCAAAGTTGCAAGCCAACTGCGAAGGTCCATACACAGTCCTAAAAAGACTGAATGACGTCGTAGTTCGTATAAGGAAATCATCTTCAAAACCAAAGGTAGTACATTATGATGGATTAGCTCCTTATCGTAATGTAAAGTAAAAATTAATATACCATAGTATCTTTGTAAATAGTATAGACAATTTTAATATTTTTATTTTGTCTTTTTTTTGAATTTGTATTTTTAATTATTTGTGTATGTAATACGTTCTGTATCCTCTTGAAATGTAAATTCTTTTATCTTAAATTTGGCCTCCTATTAGGGGATTGTACTGCCCGGGACGTGCAGTCCTTGAGAGGGGGCAATGTTACAAATTTATAAATAATTATTGTATATGTCTTAAAATATCTCAGACAGATCGGAAATAGTCACATTTTGGGCAAAAATTGCGGTGTTTAGACGTGTTATACGCTAAAAGCGGGTTTTCTAACGATTTGGTGACTTGGCGATGTTTTGGCGAGAAAACTCGGCGAGTTGGCGACATTGTTGGTGACTTGGCGGAAATGGATATTTTTCGAAATATCCATCACCTAAGCTCTAGGACCAATATTTAGCGAGATAGCCTAGAAGCTTCCAGAACCTTAGCGAAATCAGTAGATTTCCCCGCCAAGTCAGGTATAAATACTGCAGCCCGACATAGTTAAGTTTTTGGTACAGACAGTCAGTTTTGTCAAGACGATTAGTCGTGATTGCTAGTTTAGAGAAGCTGTTCTCTGCCTGAGGTATTTGAGACCTGTGATTGGAAGCTGTTACTTATTATATCCGACGAATTGTAGCTGTATAATAGTGATTATTACAGCTGGTATTTCTAGTGGAATTTTTGCGAATAAAAGTCTTGTGTTCATCGAGTAGTTGCTTTCTTCAACTCTCAATCCACACGAATCCCGAAGTTCGGTACAATATGATCGGAGCGAAATCCTGCAGACATCGTTTCTCGTGGGTGCAATCCAGCACAACTGAGAAATAATTCTTTGTCTTGGCATAGACCATTACTTATCATCGAGAAAGTAGAGACGCTTAACAACTGTGAAGAGCTAATTAAAGAGGACTTAGAACATTTTAATAGAGAACTGGTTAAGTGTGAACGAAGGTTCAAGAGACCTGTTTTCCTAGTGACTTTTAAATATTTAACTGAGGAGTTACTTAGTATTACTAACAATTTTATACTAAACTTGTACGTGTTTTAGCTTTTCTTTATAGGTTCCTTAATAATTGAAAATCTCAGCAAAAGGTAACTGGTCCCCCGCAATGTAAGGAAATTAAAGATGATGAATTTGTCTTAGTAAAATTAGTTCAACAAGAGTGTTTTAAAAGGGAAATTACAGGCCTTCATAAGGATAGTAATGTGCCTGTAGATAGTAAGTTAAAAAAAATCTTTTCCCATTTTTAGATGAAAGAGGTGTTGTAAGAGTTGGTGGAAGACTAGCCAACAGTAAGTTTAATTTTGATAAAAGGTTTCCTATAATTTTACCTACCAATCATGAATTGACTGTGATGATTGCTGAAATGTTTCTTAAGATATATTTACATATTGGCCCACAGGGGTTATTGTTTCTTATTAGACGAAGATTTTGGCCTTTCAATGGACGTAACCTTTGTAGAAAACTAGTGTACGATTGTGCTGTTTGCTTTAAAGCGAAATCAGTACCTTGTCAACAGCTCATGGGACATTTACATGAAGAAAGAGTAACCCCAAACTTTGCATTTAATTGTGTAGGGGTAGATATTTTTGGTCCTTTTTATATAAAATATCCCAATCAAAGAAAAGGAATGTATAATAAAATTTATGCGTGTATTTTCATTTTGTGACTAAAGCTTGTCATTTAGAGATGGTAACTGACCTCTCTAGTCATGCCTTTGTAGCTACACTTAAGAGATTTTTTAGCAAAAGAGGGAAAAGTGCCCACATATTTTCTGATTACGCTACTAATTTTGGTGGCAGTAACTCCAAATTAAAGAAATTGAGTAAATTAGTTAGCAGTCCAGATGAAAACTTGTGTAATTATTTGTCCAAAGAAAAGGTTGAGTGGACTGTCATTCCCCCTAGATCCCCAAATCATGGTGGACTTTGGGAGTCAGGTGTCAAATCCGCAAAATACCATCTTAAACGTGTAGTAGGCAATTTAAAACTAATCTTTGAGGAATTCTCAACTGTAATTGATCAGAATGAGGCAATTCTTAATTCCCGTCCATTGCATCCCCTATCAATTGACTTAAATGATTCTGATGTCTTGACACCTGGCCATTCTTTGATAGACAGACCTATCACAGCAATTACAGAACCCAACATCCTAAATTTACATGACAATAAATTAAAACAATGGCAAAAATTAACCAAGATAGTGCAGAAATTTTGGAAGTATTGGCCTAAAAAATATTTAAGTGCACAATACAAGAAAGATCAAAGTGGAGGTTCACCAAAGAGTATGTGCAAGTTGGTACCATGGTGATTTTAAAATTAGATAATATACAGGTTTGTAACTGGCCATTGAGCAGAATAATGCAAACATTCCCAGGAAAGGATAAGAAGGTGAGAGTAGTTTTAGTTAAAACAAAGAATTGAGTATTTAAAAGGAACATTAATAAAATTTGCATTTTGCCATTGCCTAATTTAGGAGTGAGAACTCTATCAAATATATCTGTGTATCACATTATGTATTTAGTGTAGTTTATTATTAATAGTGTATATCATTGTACTCATATATTATATAGTGTGTTAATATTTTTCTTGAGATTTCAAATTGTTGAATGTACCATGTCAATGCCGGGCGGAATGTTGGCGCCTGCGGGCACAGCGCCCCCTTTGAGTCATAAAAAAGAAACCGGCAGTAGCCATTGAGAGTTGGAGAAATAAAGCATGTGTTTTATACAGTCCTTGAGTGAGTATTAATTGAGTTAAAAACTGAGCTATTTTAAACCATGTTCATTGTGGCATAGTATAGTAAGATAGTACTCTTTGGAGCATAAAGTCCTGTTTGTCATCCCAGCCACCACTGAACAGTGAGATGTTGCGATCTTGCATGCACATCTGTCAAAGTGGATGCTTGAGAGTTTTCTAAGTTCCCTTCCTTGAAGACATATTAATACAGACCACTATTTATACCTCTCAGAAAGCAATTTAGGTGATGGATATTAAAATGAATTACAAGGACTTTTAACCCTGTCCACTTTGTAGTGTCTAAACTGTAGGCTGGTCCAATTAATATGTGTGTGCACACAAAAAATTGATACACAATAACAACTCATAAACCTACCTTTTAACTTCCTTTTGAAATTAAAATTGAATTTCTTATCATTTACAAAATAAATATTTTCAGTTTTATGACTATTTAACTCTTATTTTAAAATTAAGATTTTTCTTTTAAATCTTTTATGTAATTGTGATAGACATTTGAAAATGATAAGATTAAGCTTACTTCCTTAACTTTGTAGTGGTTTAATTCTTGCATAAATGAATCTTTTTACTCTTCTGTTTATTAAATTTAACAATTATTTTTACTTAACATAGCATAGTTTTCTTTCTTTTTTTTATAAACATTTTTAGCATTATGAAGATCATTACACAAAGTATGAAAAATTAGAAGAATATGAGAAAATTAAATGTGTATTAAAAGAACAGGTAAGGTAGATTTGTTTGGTTTTATGGCACAAGGTAGAATAGGTAAGGTAAATGTTTGTTGAAAAAGCTTGATTTGCAGAGCAACAGCTCTTTTAAGAGTATTTACAGGTATAATGTCTGAAGTCATGATAGAATACATACAGCAATAAACAAGTTTGTCATCAAAGCAAAACAGTGGTAAAAAAAAAAAAAAAAAAAAAAAAAAAAACTGAATGGAAGAAACCAACAGGTGTTGAAGCAGATTGCTCATTCAGCATCTGGATTTTTCACTGTCAATGATTAGTTTGAAGGCATCTCCATAAACTACAGCCTAAGGTAGAGTGGCAATTCCCAGGAAACTTGTCCCAGATGTCAATGACAAATGTTGTCTACTACGATATCACACTCAGAAAATATGATCAATTGATAAGTGGAAGAAAGTAATATAGTTTGAAAAATCAATCTAACTTTTCCCCAACAACTGAAAGGGTCATTTTAAAACACATCTTTACAAGTATATGATTGCACACTTTCTCTTTTTAACTTTAAAAGCATACAGATGGATCTAATATGATATGAGTAGCCATGTCATGATTTACTGCTGGACCAATTGTAATCCTGAAAGGAAGGATCACTGAGGAGAAATGTAGACATTTTATCGAACACATAGTTCAACCTATGTTTCCTGCAGTAGATGAAATTTTCAAAGATAATTATGCATCTATCCATGTAACAGAACTTTTTGAAACATGGTTTGATGAACACAAAGATCAAGTTAAACATTAACCTAAACACATTCATTTGACCTCAATATAATTGAACTGTTATGGTCTATTTTAGAGTGCTTAATGTGGAATTGAAATCCTCAACCAGTACTTCTTCCAGAACTTTCCTCATATCTCTATGAAGAACAACACAATATGCCTCTGAACAATATTCATTACTTATGACTCCTTTTCTTGGTGAATCTAAGGTGCATTACCTGGTAAAAGCGATGCAATACCATACTCATAAAAAATCATTGTAAATCTAATTTGTTTCCATTATTTTGATAATCCCCTATATATCTCAACTTTACCTTGATACAGAATTTTACTAAACAGTTCTCTTTTAGAATTTTTCTTTTTGAGAAACAAACTTACTCAAGGAGAAGGTATACATAGTTTGTTGCACAAAATTGGATATTCCCTACTCTCATCTTTTTTGGCAATTCTTCACATCTTTTATGAACTTATGATACATACAGCATTTTGCCTGTTCTTCAAGATTAGAAGTTTTAATAAATCTTACAGTACTTTTTTGAAACAGAAAGAATTACACCAGAAGAATATTTTTGATAATAAAACTATAAGGATCTTAAATCTTATTTGTAAAAAGTCGATTTAAAATATAACAATTGTCAACAGAATGGACTGTGATATCCGCAAATAACAGTTAATTTGCTTGCATTTTTTATGACATTCATTGAATAATTCATATTAAAATGAAAATTTATTTATGTAATTTTTTGTTGTAATAAATATACAATATATTATTATAGGGAAATTTAACATTTTAAGTAAAAAAATTTATTAATTAAAAAACAAAAACACACTGGATATAAGAGAGCTAATATCTAAAAATATTTGTTTTGGACTTATTTCATAATTTGATTGTATGACATAAATATCTGCAAATTTTAAAATATTCTATATTCTTCTAGTAAAATTTCAATAATGCATTGAAAAAGTGATAAATGCATCCAAAAATTTCCAATTTCAAGAAGTAGTTTAATGCATTTGGTCAAATTTTAGAATCTTATAGCTTAAAAAATAAAACAATTATAAGGCTTAATAAGTACTATTATAAGACTTAAAATTATAAGGCTATTTTCCTAAATTTCAAGATAAAATATAGTACACACAATTGTATTAACTTTTTATGCATTAAATAATTAATATTAAACTGATTAAAAGCAAATAATTGTTAAATTATTTCTACATACCATTATTTTGCAGTTATAATAAATTACTGCATTAACAATTAGGCTGAGAGTGGGTAAAATTTTGTTCAGGATAAAATTTTTTTAAAGAATATAAGGGCATACTTTAACAACAAAATGAAATAAAAATATTTCACCAATTAAAGGATTTTTATTTATATATTTGATAATTAGAAATACTATGACAGCCAATCAACAGAAAGTTTTTGGTTTAACTGGAATTTTGCAAATTTTTTTAAATAAGAATCAAACATTTTAATTTGATTGAAAAAAAAATATTGATTGACTAATTTAGAAACATACTGCAATTCACAAAAATAACTTAAAACGTCATGCTAAAATATCATAATACCTGCACATAAACATTGAAGAAAATTTTTTTAGCAGTTTTCTTTAATTAAAATAAACACATTTCAAGACATTTTTTGAAAAAATTAAGAATTTTAGGTCTGACAATTATTTACAAAAATTATTCAACTTGTCTATCATGTCAAGCATACTTACATTTTAGCAAATGAATTTCTAAATAAAGAAATAATTTGCTAATGATCTTCTACAAGACATTCCTACATGAGTGCATAAAAACGATTAATATTGGGAAAAAAGAAACTAGGTAATTCATGAAAAGTACATGCTTGTCAATATCAACTATGACAAGAAGTTGAGAAAGTAGTTTTCTAAAGATTTTAATTGAATCAAAAAAAAAAAAAAAAAAGAAACATCAGAAACAGAACGTTAAATCCTACCATCTGGTCTGGGTATCAGAAGGATTCTATTGATTGATGAGTTTTGATGTGCATTTTAGTTATCTGTGATTCTATGACTAGTTTGTAGGAGTCAAAATGTGTTTAATCTAATATTATTATTTCTAAAATGCCTATGTATTAACAATTTTTATCTAATAGCAATAATATAAAATTACAATTTAAATTTACTACATTAAATAAGCTCGAGTCAAACATTGTTTTTCATTTTCTATCAAGATGTGAATTGGCTTCCGTAGAAAGAGATGCAAACAAACAAAAGAATGCTTTTGTTCTAAGACAAAAGTGCTAGTTATAAAGTATGATTAAGTTATTGTAAAGTGTAAATAATCGCAAAATGTTAAATATAAATTTTATAAATAGATATTAAATAATAATTGCAAATATTCAGCTCAGTAAAACTATTTCTCAGTTTCAGTAATTTTTTAAACTTATGTGATATTATTTATCCAAATCATTTCAAAATATATTTTAAAATTATGGCTAAAAATAAATGTAGTACATGATCAATCAAATACATGTCAAATCAAATATTCACTTTGTTTAAATTTTAAAGATTAAGTTTTATTTGAAGTTTATTATTCTGTTTGATGTGTTTAAAATTATTCCTTAGGAAGTTTTGTAATTATTTATTTAAATATGTAAATTGAAATTGTGTTTGTGAGAGCAATTGGGTGATTATTTTCTTTTCATGTACTAGTTGAATTAAATTTACAATTTTAGGAATCATATTACTTTAATAGCAATTAGTAATAAGTTAGGAAACTTATTTCTATTAAGTAGTGTAGAAATATTTGAGGTATATATAGGTTTGCTGTTGAATTGAGAAAATTATTATTGTATATATTACAATTATAATGCATGTACAATTGCTTGATTAATTAAAATTTAAATATTTTAAAAACTGATATTACTTATGTTAATAATATGTTATTAATAGGTTGTTGATCCTTATTTTGTTGTACTAAACATTATGTTTTTTAAAGTAAATGCCATTTTTGATTAATTATAAGCCATGTTTTGTAAAAGCTGGTGTTATGTATTTAGACTTATTGCTCAGCTGTTCTCCCCTGCTTAATAGAATTAGTTTTCTTTTTAAGATGTGTTCTACAGGTGAGTTAATTAAAAATCAAGTTATAAGAAAAACCAGTGTTATTCACATTACTGATTTAACTTTATAGCTTGGACATTAATTCCTAACCATAAGCATTATATGAGATGCCTTTTTAAGGTTACGCATTTGCTCAATGAAAAAAAACTTTATTAAAAGAAAATATTTCAAAGAAAAATATATATTATTGATCAAGCACTAAAAGCAGACTTAATTTTGAAATATTTTAGATTTTGTAATATATATTTTTATAAAATGTGTGAAACTAACTTCCTAAGCATTTAATGTTGCAGGTTTTCTGGGGTAAGTGAAGGGAAATATTCAAAATTGAGATATTCAAAGTTGAAGAATATATAAGACAGCTAAGAAATAGAATTGCACCGACCAATCTTACTGACTTCTATTATAGTCAAGACATTTGAAAGAATAACTGCCAGACTAAGGTATTATCTAGAGTCAAATGAGATTTTAGTAGAACAGGCATGTCAATTACTAATTTAATTTTGAAGTTGGTTCATAAAATTAAAACCTGTTTTAAAATGAGAAAAAGGACTTTGGCTATTTTTATTGATTTTTAGGGAGATTAGGATACAATATGGAGAAGGAAATTTTTAAGCAAACTTCACCCTTATATAATTAACAGAAAAATGCATAACTGGTACAAAAAGTTATTATCTTAGAGATATATAAAAACCAGCTGGAATGAGGAGGTATCAAATTATAAACAAAGCAAATTAGATTTCCCTCAAGGGGCAGTCTGCACCTGCACTTCCTTTAACATTCATGTTAATGATTTTGTAACAGTATAAAAAACATATAAATATTAATGTCTGGATGTTAGGTGACATTGTCATTTAGACAGAAGCAGAAAATTCCAGGAAATGTGAAGACCAAAGGATAAAACTTGGAATTAAAATGAATACAGTGTTTGAAGTCCTGCAGACCTGGCCAAAGAGAACAATATAATTATAAATAAAAATAAGACATTTTACTAGTTTTTCTTTATAAGACAAATCAATGCAAATTTTTAATTAAAAATAAACAATGCAACTCTTCAAAAAGGCACTAGTACAACATATTTAGGTGTAGTGCCAGATAACAAATTTAACTTAACTAATCATGTAAATATTGTCATAGAAAAGTTGGAGAAGAGATTCTCAATTTTGAAAAGATTAGCTGGAACCAAATAGGGAAATTCACAGAACACCCTAAATAAAACTTACGAAACTTTTGATAAACCTATTTTTAAATGTGGAAGAGAGATGTTAATCACTATCACAGAAGGGAAAATTAACTCTTTGGAAAAGGACTAAAAGAAAGCTCTTCGAATCATTAAAAGGGAACATTGAAAATTACACCGGTTACAGCTATACTTCTAATCCACAAATTGATACTAAAATTAAGGAAGAACAGTTGGTACATTTATTACACTGGAAGTATTGCATAAAGCATAATAGATGAACAAAAGCAAGCTAAGTACCTAGAAGACTCAAATGACCCCCTTAGTGATATGTGAGAAATTATTATAAGAAATAAATGAAAACAAAACAATGAAGTGTAACAAGGTTAAGATTCATCTCTTATTATTTAATAGGGAAAGAAAAATATTCCTGATAAAATATTAAAAGAAAACACATTATGTATGTTACAAGAACAATAACCTGAACCAAAATGGATTAGAGTTTATTTTGATGGCTCAAAAATACAAGACAGCACTGGGGCTGCTGTATTTCTTGGGACACTGGGGTTTAAATCTTTTCTCCATGTACTCCTGTAGGATATTTCATATACAGATATTTACAATCTCAAGCCCTGGAATACCTCAAGATAAAGATAAATTTTTTCTTTGAAACAGTTATTCTAGTAGATTCTAAGGCAGTCGTCCAGGCAGTAGCCATAAATCATGACATAGATAATCAGATTATTACACACACACAGAAATAGACAAATCTTGAATTAACTTTATAAATACAACAAAACAATCATTTTTCAATGTATTCTATCATATGTGGGTATCAATGGGAACAAACTGGCAGACTCACTAGCCAAAAGAGGAACACTAGAGCCACAAGACTTCAAACCACTTCCTCCAGAGTCACTTAAAAATATAATTTTAAGAAATAATGGATACTTTAAATCTGACCAAATCAATAGGCTAATCCTGGGCCAACATTTAAGACACTTGGAAAGTTAAATCATTATTTATCTAGATTTTGTCAAAAATTTAATATTTAAAGGCAAGTTTAAGACTGCAAACAGGCCATGATTGCTTGGCACATCATCTGAATAAAATAGGAATCTTTTCATATAGTTTATGTCAACTTTGTAATTTGGGCATTATGAATGCAGAACATCTTGCACACCCAAAATTAAATAAAGATTCTTAAAAGCGGAATGATATAAGCAAATTGTGCAGGAACAGGACAACTTTCATAAGCTCCTTTTAAAGACAGTACTTCTTGTGTTTTTTTCCCTTTTGTTAAATTCTTTTTAAGTTGATACTTCAGTTCTTATGTTATTTTACACTAGTTATTACTTTAAAAGTTATTTCTTTTTATTATATTTTTTCTTCTAAGATGCTTGATCTGTTTTGAACAGTTGTGAATTAATTCTTTGAATAAAAACATATATAGCAGATAGTGTAAGATTCCAGTATTCATAGTTGTAATTTGTGTAAAATTATGCTGTTTAAGTAGATGAGAATAATGTGTCGCATTTCTTCAAGAAAACTGAAAATCATATCAAACAGGCACAAACCATAGCATTTTACCAAAACAAGTATGTTTCAAATTTAAAATTGTTAATAAAAGAGAAAATCATAATAATTTTCAACATTAATTTGTTAATTTTTTAATAAAATTTTGTGTTAATTTTTCAAAAAAGAAAGAAGAATGTTGTATTCTTCTAGTTACTTTTTGTGCAAGAAGACCAATTAAACCAAAATCCAAGGCTTGAAGTAGATTTTTAATCACTGTTAACTATGGGTAAGGTGGAAGAGAAATCTACAAAAGCAGGAAATGAACCCCAAAGTGCTAACTAATCAACTACTAGTTGAATAAACAAAAGAGGAGACATTAAGTATTAAAAAGGTAATTGTTTACAAGCTGTCAATAAGAAAGTTGTGATGCTCATTTTCAAAAGAAAAAAGTATCTGTTAATATCTAAATGAGTTTTAACAAAAAATCCTTTCAATATTCTTTTTTAATTATTCTATTTCCTTACAAAATTATAAGTTTAAATTATACATTTTTTTTAATTAATTTCTTTTCATAGCAAATTAATTTTATTAAATAAGAACTTGGCATGTATAAAGGGTTTTGATTTATACACAAGAGACTCAGTGGAAAATTATGAAGGAGAGAAATTAATTTTGTAATTAAAAGTATTCTGAAAAATTTGCTATGTGTCAGGAAGTTTATAATTTTTATAGGTATTCCTCTGAAAGACATAATTCATAAGTTCAAGAATTAACTAAGTAAGTTGTTCAAAATAGTATGATAAAATTTAAGTTTACCTTTCAGATTTATTATAATAAAAGTGCTTTTTTAAGTTTAGGTATTATATATTAGGTGAGGTCTATAAAAAATATAAAACCAATCATATAGAAATATCCAATATCAATTATTATCTTGCAATACTTCTTGTTTAATATCTATTAAAAATAAAAAGAAAATGAATTTAAAAGAACATGATGATTAGAATTATTTATAATTTCAGAAATTATTTTAAGCAAGTTACTTACTTCCATGGTTAATTTCTTTAAAAGAGTAACAATTTTTTAGAGAGTACATTACATAAAATATATTTTGTCATTACTATCAACCATAAAATTAATGTGTGTGTGTGTGTATATATATATATATATATATATATATATATATATATATATATATATATATATATATATATATAGTGTACTTTTTAAATAAAACAAGAACTTTAACAAAAAGTTTTATATATAAAGATTCAACATGTTTTAAGTGTTAATCTGAATAATATTTCCTATTTCCTCTTGAGGGCTAATTTCACTATAATATGTTGAACATTCAATACGAGATAATATATTTTACACTTAAAAAGGAATAAGAAAACATTAAAAACTTTTTTAATTGTTCTTACCTTTTTTACAAGAGTGTGCAGAAATATTCACTGGATAATCTGGTTTGCATCTACATATGTTTTCTTTATCACAATAAGAATTGCTTGCTAAACATATCCTAAATATTTTATTACATGGCTGACCAACATGATTTCGTCCTAAAAGAGAAAAATATTTTTATTAATATTATCAATTTTTATAAACCAGTTTATTAATTCTCAAATTAAATGTTAACATTTTTAATAGAATAAAAATATTAATAACATTGTTATGAAATAAACATTCCTTAAGAAGTTCTAATTCTTATTTTTTTTAAAGATGCTGTTTTAAATAAATAAGCTAATAATATACATAATACATAAAAATTGCCTAGTTATTATCTACATTTTTACAGTCTAGAACATTTTTCATTTTTATTTACAGGCTCATTTATGTTTTGGAAAAATAATTTGATTTATTAATAAGATAATTCCGTGGACATTTAATGTCTCAACATTATTGTTACACCTCTAAATATTTCTTGATCATAAAAATGTATTACTTCTGAGCTAAAATAAAGTAAAATATAATTTAAGCACCCTGTCTGAAATCATATTTAGATTCAATAAATAATCGGTTTTTTAAACTCTACATTTATATACAATTTTTTTTTTCTTTTCAATACATAACTATATACAGAATCTTGTAATATTTTTTAAAAAGTTAGGCAGCCTTTAATTCTATGTTGAAACCATATGAGAAAATCAGATTTTTATCAAAGAGCTTCATACCATTTTCCTGTACAAAAGAGAAAGTTAAAGTAGCATAAATAATCAAGAAATAAACTTGATAGCATTGTTCCATTACTATGCTTGAGAAACTAGCAATAAATATTGTTTTGAATCACTATCAAAATTTTTGTTTTTCTCCAAAAGAATAATTTAAATTATCGAGTTCGAATTTAATTTATCAAATTATTAACTTAAGTTACTGAATTTGCCAAATTTTGCTGAAAAATATTTTATAAATATATTTTTCAATGAGGAACAACAACAAAAGCTATGTTCAAAACATGCCAGCTAATGTCATCTGGCAAAACAAAGAGAAAACTTAAGTTGTTTTGAAACATAAGCATTTTAAACTACTTCTTTATCAAAATGTTGATAAGATAATTTGAATACATTAGAAGTGTTAAAGATTTGGAGAAGTTTTTAAGGCAGCAAAATCTAGAACTTGGAGGAGGCAAATAACAAAGCTCATATTCAAGAAAACAAAAATTCATAGCTAAATGCAATAAAAAAATCATGGTTTAGAGACAGACTGAAAACAGGCACAATTTTTAATTTTAATTTGTAATCATAATTCATTTGTATAAAAACATTTCTAATAGAATTTGCACATACAATTAACAAATATTATAGTATAAATACCTCAAAAAAACCTCTTGCTCATTAATATTTTATGATTTTTAAGATAAATATAAATTTTTTCTTTATATATATATATAACTGAAATCAAATATTTAAATTAAAGATTGATTAACCATGACTTTCCTAACTGGTACACTGAAGCTTATTTGATGGGTAACCCCAATTTAAATTAGGCCTTAAATTATTGCAAATATACATTCTGAGATGGAAACCAAACTTCCTAAATTGAAGGTAAGATTGCTAGGCCATTAGGCTCCCAGATAGTTGAGATCGTTTAAGAGGCATTACAAACAAAACTTAAACTATTCCTTTTATCATTTAATGAATTTCTTCCATGGATATTCCAACTTTGTTTAATATAAATTAACAAATAAGTCCAAAATAAACCATCACAATTAGCATGGTAGGCATTTTGACCATATGGTTAATTGTGGAATCTTAAATTTAAGTACCATGATGACTAAATAATAAAAGGTACTGCCACAAGATGTAATACATAATATTTACTGGCAATTTCATTGGAAAATTTTCTTTTCGTGGTCTATGACTGCTAGAAAACTTTTTTGGTAACTTGATTTTTCTTAACTTATCACAGAGATCTAGAGTAATTTAAAGACAAAATATTTTTAAGTATTAAGAGGAAAAATATACAGAGAAATGCAATGACTTTCTTATCACTACAAAACATGCAAAGGAAGTAGATAAATTTTGTTTCCCTATCTTTTCATTTGTCTTTTTAGTGTTATATTCTATAATATGTGGTACTAAAATTTTTAGGATACAACAGTAAACGATTTTAACAGATAAAACAAATATTTGATCTGTAGTGATTAAAAAATCACCATTCAATCACCTCGAATAAAAATACTTTAAAATTTATTATACTCAGACTGAACTACATTAGGGAAAGAGGTGGAATAAAAAGATTAGACAACTCTAAATTTAATTTTACTAAACAATTTTTACAGTACTGAAATATAATTAAAATGAAATAATAAGAAGCTGATTTTGAAGCAAATCAAGTATGCGATTCCTTAACTTAATTAAAGGCTTTTGTCTAATAAAATATACTTTACACAAAAAGATGTAATAATATTTCGATTACCGCGCCCGAAACCATGTCATGAAGTTTGACTAATTTCCAAAACCACTGAAATTTTGCAGTCATAGTTTCCTCAACTAACAAAATACAAACAGATATCTCAAAAAGAAAAGTAATCTTAAATATTACCTTCTGATATAAGATTCAGTAGCAGCAGTAATATAAAAAAGATACTAGAAATCATTGCAATCATATAGTAACAAGCTTACATCCATCATACATTACGAATAATCGCAAAGTAAATAAATAACTTTTGATTTCAGATGTTGCCATAAATTGTAAAACTAATTTAAGGAAAACAGTTCTCGAAAATTTTCTGGTTATTCGAAGTAAAAATCAGAGATGTCGATGTTGTTGAAGTCATCAGGAGATTAATTTCTAAAGTCTAGGTGTCAGCACCGAAGTTTATGAACCACAGAAAATTAGGGAAACATGAAAATGTTGGAGACTTTAGGGTCTCCAGTTTCATTTTTGATCCCAAATTAAAAAATTAGTATTCTAAGTGATTTCAACCAAAAATTCATTAAAAGATGTAATAAGCTATGTTTTATCTTGTTATTATTCTAAGAAAAATAGACAAGAAAATTAATTTATGCCAACTTATTTTTACACGAAATCATTCGTAATAATCATGCGTATATAAGATAAGAAGTTGAGGATAGTAGACAATCTTTATCTTTCCTATCCCTATCTATAAGTCCGAGTTTGGTATTAATAGCCTTAGAAATAATTTCATACTAAAAAATAACTACAGAAACCTAACTCCATTAGAACAGTACTAATGGCGTATACTTTTCTAATTTGAGATTATCATAAAATATTATTGTACAACTGCATTAAAAAAGTTCAACAATACTGAATGAGTCCATAAATCTTTGACATTCAGATTTTTGCTAAAACATACAGAAATACATTTGTAATAATCATGTTTAAATTCGAAAATAAACTGGGAACATTTGGGTACCCCTCACGGATTTATATTTCTGAGAATAAAAAGTCAAATTTTACTTTAAGCGAACTTCTAAGTGAGTAATATTTTGTTTGCAACTCATCAAAAATTCAACATACAAAAATCGAACCAGATATAAAAACGAATTTTATTTCTGGCGTTATTGACAATGTAAATGATGAGAGATGTAAAGTACAATATTCTGTGGTGAAGAAGAAAGTAAAATCAGTAATGAGCTAAAACTGAACAGCAATGAATGAAAAATGCTTCAAATACATCGCAGTGGAATTTATTCTATGCCGTAGTCATACATATCCAAAGTTGATACGGTGTAAAAGTGAATGCTGTATGCTAGTCATTCTCAAATCAGGGTCTCAACATGTTCGATAAATGATATGTGTTAAAACAGGTAGGTGTCAATAGGCAATTAAGTTTGTTCTGATAAAAAGAAACCTTAATGGACATTGCTTTCATTGTATGGGTGTCTATTGTATTATTAAAATATCACATCAGGAAAAATTTGAAGATAAGTTAAGAAAATGCAAGTTTTATAAATTTAAGCGTATAGGGTAGGAAGAAGTGGAATTCGTTGAAAAGTACATCTACATGTCGTTCAGATATTTATTTCCAGCGTTCAGTGCATTGTTGCAAACACATTCCCTAGTGATTCAAATACAGAGGTTAAACGAAGCAAGGCAGTGGAATGCCTTTAATTAAGTTTGGGGGCATTCTACTATGCTGCAGACGATATCGAATGGTTTGTATTGGCATCTATTATTATGCTACTGGCTAATTTGTTGTTTCATAAGGTCATGGCATTTCCCTAGTGTCATCCGCTAAATATGAATCTTTATGTGCAGTGGTGGTGCGAGATGGCTGTAATCACTCCCATGTATAAATCGTTTTTTCTTGCATCCACTAATTCTAAATTTACATGGCTTTATGTAGCTGAGATTTGAAAAATCAGCCATCACGTTGATGGCTGACTTTTCAAGAGGATAATGAGCCTATAGACAGAATTTTTGCTTTCATTGATCTGAAAAATGTACAGGAATAATATTATTTTTATTAAGCTCACTAGAGAAAAAATCATACGACGTAATATTTTATAAATCCTATAAAATATCACATTTTTTGTTTTACATACAATTTGTAAATGGCGGTGCAGTCATTCTTGTTTTGTGGCCTTGTAGTAAATATGCGCTTTTACTTGGCCCCACAAAGTATATGCATGGTGTAATTTGGATTATTTATTATGATGTTACAGTCTCATTGGTCAACAGTATACTATATATTCGGAATCACAAAGTGGTTGATATTGATTCCTTGAGACAATATAGTAAAGTTAAGATTCATTCAGATCTAGACGTAGGTCAATGAATGAGTACTAATATTTACTAAACTTTGCAAGGAATAAAAAATATTGTGTGTTAAATTTTGCAAGGAAAATGAGGAATTATTTAACCGATTATTAGTACAGACTGAAATACGACATTTGTCAACAGCTGCATATTTACAGACTAAATTATTTGAAACAGTTACAGAATTTCTGGCAGAAATGAATTTAGCTTTAAGTGACGCATTGCAAAAGAATAAAAACAATAATTTTATTTTTATTCTTTTTAACAATTATTTTATTTGACAGAAGTGTTTGAGAAATTCAGTGATATTTAAATATGTTTCTAAGGAAAAGATACAGCAAACATGAACATTTATCTTAATTTTTCAATTTAAATTAAACTTGTTTAAATCTTCATTACTATGCACATTTCCAAAAATTTTCAAATATAAGATAATAGTAATTTATAATCAATTAAGAACTGGAAATATATGCAAATCAGCTAGTTATTACTGATAACAACCATTCATATTTTTCATTAATTCAATTCTACTGTACCACGCTTCATGTTCGTTGGTTGAAAGTCGATAAAACAATCTCTTAAAAAATACAATATTTTTATTCGTTGCAAATTCAACTAAATATAAGAAATTTTAGAAGTAGAAAATACAATTACACAGCTCCAATGCCACAATCACAATCAAACACAGAAATCTCTTATATCTCAGACAGACAACAGCTTCTATGCACTAAACTAGCATTTAACACCGTTCGTCTTCACTAACTCAGAAGGCTTTACTGGTGAACATCTTCACACTCAGCGTCTCATTAACTCTTCCGTGACGGGTGGCAGCATTCATACAGACTTAGTGTGAAAATCTACGAGTTTCGCCAATTCTCTGGTAGGTTCTAGGCTGTCTCGCTTATTATTGATGCTAGAGTTAGGTGAAGGATTTTTTTTCCAGAAATATCTATTTTTTTTTGCCAAGAATCTCGCCTAATGGTTGTAATGTATCCAAAGCATTAGAAATAGCCGTTTTTAACTTACAATACGCCTAAATTGCGCAATTTTTGAATATTTCTTAACTGACTGAGATATTTTAAAACAAATATAATGCTGTTTTTAAATTTGCAACAATACATATTAAATTTAATTTGATATCGAAATTTTTTTGCCAATAAACATTGAATCGGAGGCATGCAAAAAGGTAAACAAACAAATCATAGCTCTACCAAAGATGCTACTCAAAGCAACAGCTAAACAGAATCATTTTTACTCATAATGCCGGGTAATACTAGAATATAGTAACTAGCATTTTAGTTTACTTTATGAATAAGAATATGAAAGACAAGAGAGAGTAAAGTTATCTCCATGTTAGACAACTTTCGAGTTACTCAATATTTGGTGAATAAGTCCATAACCGATGGTTTTAAGTTACACTTCAAAATTTCCTATCTTTTTGAATGTGACTTCAGTCATTTTAATTCCAATTGAAAAATAAATTAAATATGGAGTTCCAAGGTGATTTAAAACTAAAGTATTTCATGCTTAAATATCAAATCAAATATTGTTAATTTAGCCAAACATCCTCAAGCACACCCGTCTAATTAATTTATACAAATTCTTAATTTTGTCAAAGCAAAATCAATCATTTATGAAACAGTTAAGTTTTTCTTTCGTTGTTATCACCTTTTATATGTAGAAGGATTAATAAGTGAATTTTACAATTTTTAAGGATCATTAATCAAAACTATTTTGGTGGTCCTTGCTATGTGTTAAAATCGATAAAAAAAATAATAAATCATGAAAAATTATTTTCAAACCAGTCACATTTTACTACAGTATTTTTCTTCATTCTGTTATTACTTAACAAACTTCAAAAAGAAAAATATTTCAGTTTTGAAAATGAAATTTATTTAAATAGTAAAATATTTATTTAATAGTTAAATTTTTATTTGATATAACTTATCTCTTTATGATATGTTATTATTCCATATTATTATGTGTATTAAATATTCTATATTTAATATAGAAAATATTTAATTTAAATTAAGCATAATGTCAACGTTCTACTGAATTTACCAATATTGTCTAAAAAAAGATGGAAGTTATTTCAGAAATATTAAGAATAGAATTTTCCAGACTTAATTAGTATATTGAATTCAAATGACATAAGTAATTAGTTTTTTTTTGTGAGTTTCAGTGTTTAAGGGAACATTTATATACACATTTAAAGAGGAAATAATCCTCGTAAAACTTCTGTATTTCAGTCAGGATTTCGTATAGCAGGGTATACGTAAAGAATTTACTTAAACGTAGTGATATTTTCCCCATATCGTTTACTCAATATTTATTTAAATTCGATACGTAAATTACACTGAAAATTTCCAAGTTCTTGCTATCTTATTTCAAGTAAAGTTGTATGGGTGCTCACATCAGGATACATAAAATTAAGTCTTTTTTTGTATCCTGATGATCCTATTTGCTTATTATACTTTTTTGAATATTTAGATTTTTAATAGTTCTACAATAATTAAAATACATAAGAATCTATTTGTTGAATTTGCACATATGATAAAAAAGTAATATATGGCTGAATCAGATAGATTATCACATTAAGGGAATATTTATGTATTAACTAAAAACACACTAGTGATATGTATATATATATATATTGTTTTTACCAACATGAGCCGTTATTTACCAGTTAAATGACTGAATTATATACATATTTATAAACAGCAGTTTAGAAATGAGCTAATTTAACCAGTAATTTAGAAATCTTAGATCGGAAAACACAACAAGGTATTCCCACTGTCTTATTCACCGACAACCTAGTAAAAATAGCTACTAAACTGTTAATAGCCGCACTCAAGTTGAAATAAAAACTCTCATCGATCGAGTTAATCACATGATGAAATAGTCCTTGACTCTTAATCATATGCGTACGTTTTCATGTTTTAATTTTTGTGTATTATTCATTAAATATTCAATGCAGTTTTTTCTTATCTCTTCTATTCAAATTTATCATATATTGAAAAGACAAATACGCGGCAGTATTGTCATCAGTATTTCATGCACAGAGTATAAATTAACTTTAGTACACAAAAATAGTTTATAGTTTGACAAATCAAACCGTCCAAAGCAAACCATCCAAAATTAAGAAGCAAATAAAATAAAATCGTCAAACTGGGAAAAGAAGTTTTTCGTTAAAGATTGAATTTTTCATTTATATTTTGATGACTAGAAAATTGCTTTGATGCCTACTGACTTATAAAATTGATAAACAAAAAAGAAACTAGAGTTTTTGTATTCCAAATTTTATTTGTTAAATCAAAATAATACTCATTCAAAAGCGAATTACAAAATATATCATTCGCAGCAAATTTCATCGAAATTAAAAAAAAATATTTCAGGAATGTATATGTTCAGATGTGGTTAATTTGAATGCCCAAATCATGTTAGTTAATAAAACATTGATGTCAGCAGTAGTAATGTGTAAAGTTATGCATTACATTAAATAAATGAGTTTTAATTTCGATTATCTGTCTATTAATATTGATAGTTAAAACGATCGACTCCCTCCTTTGGTTTTATTACATTATTAATTTTTGGCAATTGCTGTTAATCAAAAATAGTTTTACATTATGTTACTAAAATTATTTCTAATAGTATTTTATGTAGGTTTTCAAATTTTAATATATTCTTTCTTTATTTTTAGGTGCATTATGGAACAGATTAGATATATATTCTTTAATAAGGAACTCCAAAACTCCACATACTAACCTTTTAAAAATTAGCTTTTTAAGAATTGACATTTTACTCTTGAATGTATTTTTTTAAATAATCATTAAACTATCTTTCGTAACGCTAGTAGAACGTTTAGAAAATCAAATAAAAGTTAAGCATAACTATCGCTCTAACGAATGTGCATGCAGAAAGGAATAATCTAGCATGGATCATCAATTATTGCGATCCAACCGACGACTTTCACTCCAAAAAGAGCAATTCTATTGCTGAGCCATGATGATACACTCTACAGCTTAAATCAGGGGTGGGCAAATACTTTTAAGCGCGGGCCAAAATGAAATTTTCAAAATGTCTCCCGGGCCAGAGGACTATACCGCGTACGCTGTGACACGCGAATGTTTTGGGTGAAGTTGTTTACCCTGCCCAAGGAATTTTTTTGACAGAAATACTATAGGTATCATTTTAAAGCATTTGAACAGAGAAATTTGACAGTTAATAAAAGATAATAGTAATAATGAATTGTCTTACTTTGGTGTATACGCAAACAATTGGTGCCCGTAAAATATGTCACGTAATTTTTAAAGAAATTATGATGCATTATATTAAATTGATGGTGATTAAACAAATCATTTAATGAAAGATTTTATTTTAATATTTATTTATTTATATCTTAATGATATAAATTATTTTATTTTGATAATAGTCATTACATTTTGTAAATTTAATAATAAATAGAATTATAAAAAGAAAAGGCAAACATCAAACTTTAAAATAGAATTGTTTTAGTTAATGCTAAACGTAAAATCTGGAATGTTTATTTGATATTATTTCTTCAAAATTTGGATCCAAATCATTTGTAGGAATCCTTCATACCGAGTTTAGATTTTCGTCAGTAATTTGTGATCGATATTTTTTTTCGTGTATATCATTAATGAAAAAGTTCTTTCACAAATATATGTTGAACCAAATAAAACTAGGTATTTTCGAACATAGTTCAAAAAATGTTTGAAATGTTCTGTATTCAAAGCACCGTAGAAAACACTCAACTCGTTAGAGGGAAAATTTTCTTTTAGAAAATTATTTGACTGTAAGTCAATTAATTGTAGTAGAATTTTAACAGGAGCTTCTTGCGCGTCAAAATTGAAAGATTGACTAATTAATGATAAAGGTTCTTCAATAGCTTTGAAATCTTAAAATCTTATTTGGAATTCAGAATGCAGGTATTGTGTTATAGCACTATATTTAAGAAAATCGGTATTTTTCAAGGATTCTCGTCATGATTGTAATGAAGGGAAATGATTTAATAATCTCTTATTAAAGTTTTTAGAAGTTTTTGCTCCCTTGAAGATTTATATTTATTTCATTCAAATATTTTACAATATGTATTGAAAACGAGAAATCGCTTAACCATGCTTCATTTTGCAATTAAAAAAAAATCATGTAGTTTTCTTTTTATCGACAAGAAGGATACTATTTCATTAATTAAATATTGAAACCTGTCCAAATCTTTACCGATGTTAAGCCATCGCACTTCAGTGTAATAAGGAATTTCGTAAAAATCACTTTCAATTTCTTTCAAAAATTCAACAAACTGTCGATGATTTAAGGCATGTCTCCGGATAAAATTCACAACTTTTGCCACAACATTAACGACGTGATTCATTTTCAAGACTTTTCTACATACACTTCTTTATGAATAATGCAGTGTAAAAATAATCTATCCAGTTCTGACTGCAACTCTTTTACTTTGTCGCTGATTTGTTTTAGTAAGCCTACATTTGTCCCTGTTAAACTAGGACAGCCATACGTAGAGATGTTTGCTATTTTGTTCCAAGTTAAATTTACTTTAAATAAACACTCTTCAACAGCGATAATGAAGTGTTCACCAGTGGTTGCATCTTTCACTGGATGCGCACTAAGAAAATCTCATTAATTTCACATTTCTTGTTAATACCTCAGATAAATATTATAAATTGACTTGTGTCAGTAATATCACAAGACTCATCTAAAGCCAGAGAACAATATGCAAAATCAGCAGTTTTTGTTCTTTGCTGGTCAAGTAAATTTTCTGCAATATTTTCGATCCGTCGCACTATTGTTCTTCTCGAAAGGCTTACATTTTCAATAATATGTTTTTTTTTTTCAGGACGACATATCTCTGACACTTGTATCATGCATTGTTTAAAAAATTCTGCTTCAGTAACAGGTTTACAGAATTTATTAATTTTGTGAGCCACAGCATAATTTGCTTTTGTGGTAGATTTCTCAATATTACTTCGTTTGCTAAAACTATTTTGTTGCTTATTCAAGTTTTATGTTGCACTTTGAAGCTCTTTTAAAGAAAGTGCTGCCTATTTTGGATGTATTGATTTAAAATGTCTGTATAAATTGCATTCCTTGAAAACAGCAATTGTTTCCTGGCAATCTAAACAAGTTGCTTTCTTATTAATGTTTATAAAAAGATATTTTATCATCCATGCTTCATTGAAATTTCTGCACTCCAAATTAACTTTCCTTTTTTTTAGATTGACTAATTTTACAAAGGCCTAAAAATAATTTAATTATTATAATAAAATAAAACCAACGTTTTATAATTTTACCAACAAAAGTCTATTTTTTCAATTTATTATTATATTTACAAAATAATGAACACATTAATTTCAAAAGAATTGATGAGTATGTGACTACTGCTAAATCAAAATAAACAGTACGTGTGCTGCGGCTTGTCGTCCCTCGAAGAGTGAGAAGAAAGCACGTTCAATTCTTTGTAGTAAGCCGACCACACGCTTTATGAGAGTATGTATGTTGCATACATTAAAGAAGGGATATTATTACAGCTGTTCAAATTATAATACTTTCTATTATTTATACATTTTTCATTATTTATATGTACATTACGCATAACAATACTTTTGATTTCAACAAAATCGCATATAAGAGATTAAAAAATTGCATGCAGCATTTTTCAGCGGGCCGGATAAAGTAAGCAAAAGGGTCGGATCTGGCCCGTGGGCTGGCTTTTGCTCACCTCTGGCTTAAATGATTCAAAATCAGAAGCAACGCTAAATAAAAAGCTCTTTCTTCTTAAGCCAGCTGAAGAATCTTGTTTTGCATATCAATACAAAATTTTTCAGCTGGATTTACAATCAACTCTCTCCCCACTTACTTTTTGAGTACCATCCATTTGACGTTCTAAATTTTTAGGCATTATTTCTAAATTTTGGTGAAAAATTCTTTCTCTTTAAAAAAGATCAAAGAAAATAACTAAGCAGTCTCTAAGATGAAATGCCTAAATATAAAAATGGATTATTATATTTTTGCTAAAGTAACGAAAATGTGATCTTAAACACTGATTTGTGAAAGGTCTTAAAACTAAAAATTAAACCTGTGGCACGACAGCCCATATGTGGGCCAAGGCCTATAGTATCCATATATGCTTTCTTGACAGAGGGCATTGGGGTGAGAAGCATATGCTCGGTTAGGTGGTCAACCAGCCTTATGTGAAACTCCCAGCTCTTAGTTCCCAAGCATGCTTGATACTCAGTATATCAATCTACTGAAGGAATGAAAGGCCCAACCAGAGGAAATAATCTCAGACCAGTGCCTTGAAAGCGCGAAGAGCTACCACTGATCCACTGGGCTTCTATGAAAGGTCCTAGTGTTTGGAAATACAGCATGGAACTCTGTATTTCCAAACACTTGGACCATGGAACTCTTGGTGATATTCGTGGTTGAAATATACGTCTACAGCAAGAACTATTATTTAAAAGCAGTGCATGGCGTATGGTCGATAGTAAGCCTGTGATAATGTGCAAAGACTCTGTAGGTAAGCAATTCTTTTTCTAGTAGCTAGTCTTTAAAAGCAAACCAGCAAAGAGTTAAGTAAGATAATCGATGCAGTTAAACAAGAAGAACGTTGTTTGGGAAAAATGTGGAAGTTAAATAAGTGAAAAACTAAATTTTTTTGTAATTTGTCATACACAATTTCAGATTCATAATATACTTGGAAAATAAAATCAATCATAAGGAGATTAAATAAGCAAAATTTCGTTAATGATCGTAGTTATAATTTTAAGAAGGAATAAAGTAATCAAACCAACACCTATTATAAACGCTTATAAGCTTAGCATTGAAAATAAAGGGTTTTTGTTTCAATATTATAAAAAAATTTGAGCATTTATTTAAATTTTAATTTACATAAAAATTTATAATGTTTAATATAAAATAATAAGGTATGTTTATGCAATTTTTTTTTGGAAAGAAAAGTCTTTCAACGAAGAAATGAAAAACTTATTTTGTTTAAAGCAGGTTTCTTACAGAAATGTAGTAATCTGTGAGTGGGTATTCTTAGAACGACTTATAATTAATTTGTCGGTAAATATAATGTGTCATCAACAAAATTTACAAAATACGATAACATTCACAATTTAGGGTATGATTCATTACTCAAGAATTGTGATGAATGTACTTGGTTAGAAAAGCTATTTAATGTTATTTTATTTGTGTATTAGGTTTTATTTTTATTTTTATTTTAACCATTGTTTAAATTATTTGAAATGTTTTTCTTTCAACATTTAAATATTTAGTTAGTAAATAAATGTAAGCATATTTATTTATTGTTTTTAAATATTCGATATTTTAATAGAAATTAAAAATAGGATGTTTATTTTTCATTTCAGCATTTTGGTAATTAATTTATTTTCTTATTCAAAGCATTTTGTTTCCATTCTCAGGGTTGTAATTAAATCCCATTGAAATTTTTTTCTTTCACGAAAATCCAAATAATTGACTCTTTTTCTCAAGTTTGAAAGGTACAAAAAATTTGTGCGAAAATAACAAAAATATATATATGAAATCTATGAATCATTCAGAATGTTTGCTGTAAATTGCTTTTATTTTTAAAATACACGAAACAACTTTGCTGTTCTCATTTTCATGAGAAATTGTCCTGTGTTTAAAATGAGAGAAAATCTACATTAAAAAGACTTTATTTACAGCAGAGAATTGAGTAATAATTTAAAAATAATTATCAAGTAAATAAACAATTTCATAAAAATTACCTAATAGAAATGCAGATTTCGATTCATCTTCCGATTTGGTTTTATTAGAATAATTGATAAATGGATCGTTTTTAAACATTCCTTTAAAACATTTCAGTAAAATTCAATCTTTTTTTAATTTACAGTTCTGGACATATTCAATACTAATTTTCTCCAATCAGATCAAAATTAATTTTTAATGATATTTTGATATGATTAATTTATCATTATTATAAGAGTAATATTTAATTTTTTATTAGCTTATCATTAAGATTCTTTTGAGAATACCTTAGAATCATTACATTTGGATTCAATTATTATATATTTTAATTATCCTTAATAATATTCTTAGTGATACATTTATTCAAATGAAATAGAACATATTTACTTATTTTTCACTTGAAAATAATTTAGGTATGATTGAATAATAGATTAATAAAACCAAAAATATATCTTTGTATTAAATACTGATAACATTAAATATGACCAGGCAAGATTTTAAGAAAGCAAAATATTCAATTACACATCATGATGGTTGTATTATTCTTTCAAATGCGGGATCTTTGATTACAAATGGAATTCTTTGATAACATCATGAAATATTCGGAAAAACTTATAAAAATAATGTCAAAATTTTATATATATTTTTGATAATAAATTATTTTATATTCATTATATCCTGTCTCATTAAATTACTACATATTTCCTCTAAATATTGTTTCTGATAAATATTTTTCCTGATTTATTGCAATTTATAAATACTCAAATGATTATTTCAAGGGAAAGAAAAAATGTGGAATATTTCTGTTTCATGGGAAATGACTTGATTGACATCAATATAATTGTAAAATGTTGAATAAAATAATACATTGCAATGAACGAAATGTCTTTATACTGTAAATGAATTTTGATAACATGAACAACGATAGTTTTTAAAGATTATAAATCAATGAATGACTCTGACATTTATATACATTTACATATTTACGTATAGGTTAATATTTATAAAAATCTCAATAACAGCTTTCGAGAGATGCACTGTCAGTCTCTTTTAAAGATACTTTCTTTTCCATTGAAACAGTAATAAAAACACACCATCACTTTATTCTAAATGGGCTTTTTCAATTTCATTTGGAGTTGCTGATGATTTAGATGATATGCTTAAGAGCATGTACAGAATCAAGGTCAAATAAAAAGGTTTATCACACACAACACATTTCTTTGACATTTACTTGCTATCCGGAGCAATGGTCAGCTGAAGTGCTGTTACTCATGTTTTCTCATCTGTCCAAAAAGGACCATACTGTTTCTAAATTTTTTTACCAATTTTTTGTGTAAAACATTCTGATCCAGAGTCCTGTCTTGTATTGTGGCCAATCAATTAGCAGTATTTAATCATGCGATAATTTACCTTTTCTATTTCTCTTCTAGAAAGAACACAATTGGAAATAAGTATGATATCCACTAAAGTGTGCATTGTTAATACCAAATACTCAGTGTATGATCACGAAAATGATATATTCTGGGAAAAAGTTAGACTTTATTTTCCTTTTCATTAATATTTTTCTCTGAGAAAATAAATAAAAGCATTTAAATATGGTTAAGTATTGAGTTCATATAAGATATAGGTATGATGCATGTTACTATAATCAACGGAAATGAGGTAGAAATTCCAAACAACATATATTCACAATATCATGTTCAATTGAATGAGTTTTATAAATCATTTAGTTTTTTAAAGAGTGGTTATTATAATTGTTGACTATATTTGGATAGAGAACACAAAATTTGAAAGCCTGCCTTTCTATTTCTGTTAATTTAATATTAGTAACTTTTTTTTAAGAATAAGAAACTTACTGTATTCAAAATGTTTGATTTTTTTAAACTGGAAAGCTTTAAGCAGAGCTTTGATTTCCTTCTTGATAAACAGGGACTTCTTGACAAACTATTAACTCTTGCTAAGTTCTACATTTCCGTTCGGCAGGTGCAGCCATCCGTTCTAAGGCTCTTGAGCTTGAATCCTTAATTCTCTAGATAATATTGATTCTGTAAGGGTGCTAAAGAATTATTGTTTCCTATCAAGTTAAAAGATGTATCGGGATTATTGCTAGTTATTACTATTAATTACTGAAAAAAAGTCTATTAAATACGTTTTAAAAATAGTGAAATACTTTTAAATTAAATAAATATATGAATAATATACTAAATAATATTAAATAAATATATGAATTATTTAAACATCACACACATACACACACACACACACACACACACACACACACACACACACACACACACACACACACACACACACATGTATGTGAGTGATCTTCTGTTAACTTTATTTTTTAGTTATAGTAATTTTATGCATTTTGTCCTACGGTAACAATGACTCAAGAAATATTTTTATAAAAAAACAAAATGAATAAAACCAGGATTCATGATTAAAAATTATATTATTGATATTGAAAGGATAGTTGCGTTGTACTTCAATGTGAAATGAAACCACTCAAGGCGTAAAGTTCTGAGGAAGATGATTAAAGAAATATTTTAAAACATAATATTAAGTTTTTTTATTTGTTACAATGAAGTAGTTATAAAACTGATTTTGCTAATAGAGGTATTTTCAATTTTATGAATTTTAAAATGATCACTCAACAGTAAAAATTATTCGTATCATTTAAAGTATTTAAATATAGCTTAATAATTAAAAGTTTTAAGTGACTTTAATATAAACCTCAGGAATTATGATAATCAAGATAAGATTTTAAATTTCTATGCATTGATTTTATATACATTTGTGCATAGATTATATTATTTTCTGTATGATCATGAGAAAAGAAAGATGGGATAAGAGAGTTTATGCAATGTTTAACTTGACAAGAATTTAATTATGGATTATTTTTCATGTTTTTAAAAATAGATTTAAATTTACGCTTTAAAAGTAATTGATTTTGTAACTCTTCAATTGGAAATTTAATTCCAAAATTAAAACTAGGAATATAGGAAAAGTTTACAAAATAAATGATTTTATATATATGATATATACGTTTTCCTTTAAGCAATCAGAAATCCATCAAAATATGTTATAGTAAATTCACATTTTTATTTATTTATATGAAGAGACTTTCGTGTTATAAAATATTATAATTAATTTACTAATGTTTAGCATAAGAATGGCATTAAATTTGTAATACAATTTGAGGGAAAATTTTATGATATATGTATATAACTGAAACACAGTTTTTTTTTACTTAATTCTGAAATGCAACAATAAGAAGTCTATATATAAATAGCGTTATTTTTTTAATAACACTTAAAAATATATTTGGTATATCCTTTATGGTTTGGAGAGAAAAGCCACGCGCAAAATTTTTGGCACGCATCATACCCTCGTAATTTCTTTCCCATCGCCCCCTCAGGGGGTTTACCTTCTTTAGGTAAACACGGGTGTCACAATCCCGAGGTACCCCAGTGATCTTTCCTCTTCTTTATTTTCTTCTTTATTCTCTCCTCTACTCTTCTGCTTTTCTTCCTTTTCTCCCTCGTTGTGATTGCCTCGTAAGAGGTTGAGGGCTCCCCTTGAGTAGCTTTCGCCACTCTGTTACTATTAGCTACTCTTGAGGACTAAGTCACCCACAGTGTTTGCCGTGCGTGGAGACCCGTGTCCCTGGAAAGGAGGATCCTGGTAATTGAGGCCTCCTGAGACCAACACATTGCTTTGGCCTCTGCTTCAGGTAAACGGGAGGTGTGTTGTGGTCCTCAGCACATCAATCGGCTTTATGGATCAAGCGATCGGTACATCTACTAGGTGACTCATTAAGGGTGGAGTCCACTTCAGGGATGTACCGTGAGCATATAGGGACTGACTAGCACTGGTACATTTAACCTGTATCCCCTCGCAGAGCTCCGTGGTGCCGTCTAGTCCCCGAATTTATATTGATCCTATATGGATAAAAAAAACTTTCTCTTCACTACCTCGAGAGCAACAAATAGAAATATGTAGTGCAAAATTTTTTGTTATCAAAAGAATAGGAAATACATTTGAATATGTTTCTCCTTTTCTGATTGAAAAGGGTATAACTTCTTACCTTGGAGAAGTAAAATCAATCAAGAAATTGCGTTCGGGTGTTCTGCTAGTAGAAACTGCATTGGAAAAACAATCAATCCTGATGAAAAACATGCAAACAATTGGTGACGTCGCAGTAAGTGTTGAACCTCACAGAAATCTAAATTTTTCACGAGGTTTTATTTCTTCGGAGGACTTGTTTCACATGGCCATCGAAGAAATACTGGAAAATTTGAAATCACAAAAAGTCTGCGCTGTGAAAAGAATAACGATAAAGAGAGATGGCATTGTTCTAAGCACAAAGCATCTCATTTTGATTTTCTCTACACCAGACTTACCACAAAGCATTAAAGTGGTTTATATGCGATGTTCTGTACGGCCTTTTATCCCTAATCCTCTAAGATGCTTCCAGTGTCAACGATTTGGACACTCTAAAATGGCTTGAAGAGGAAAATTAACATGTGCCCGTTGTTCTGACGTTGGCCATGAAAGTACTACCTGCGAAGCCAAAGAAGTGTGTGTGTCAACTGTAAAGGTGACCACACCTCTTATTCTAGATCTTGTCCCGTTTGGATACAGGAAAAAAAATTGTTACCATCAAAATGAAGAACAATATTTCCTATTTGGAAGCTCATCGATTGGTTAATTCCCGTATTCCCACTCCTGGTGTAAGTTATGCAAATATAACAAAAAAGGTAACCCGATCCTGCATCACCCAAACAGAGACAAATTCTGTTTTGACAATTAGCTTGCTCTCAAAGCAAAAAACAACAGATATTACTATACCTGTAATCGCCAAATCAGCTTTGGCGAAATCAAAACCCTTAAAGGCTAGAAAATTAAAAATGGCCAAAGAAGGCGTTTGAAAGCCTTCGTTAACTGCAAGAAAAGCTCTTCTGTATATGGATGCAGACACTGTCAAACTACATCCTTCAGATGATGATTTCATGTCGAAAGATTCATTTGCGATGACACTGAGCAATAGTGGCAATGGTTAGATTATATTCCATTAATGACTTCCTTTGCTTCATGGAATTGTCGTGGTTTTCGGACTCGAGTTGATGATATCAGATCCATTATGTCAGCCTATAACCCCGCATGTATGGCTCTCCAGGAAACATTCCTGAAGCCCAATATCATCACCAAAATGCGTGGGTTTCAATGCTATAGAAAGGATAATGGTGGTGATGCTGCTGTGTCTGGTTTTGTTTGTATAATTACATCAAACAATTATCCCAGTACAGCACATCAGTTAAGAACTATACCCCAGGCTGTTGCTGCGAGAATTCACACCGCGTGTCTGATTACAGTTTGTAACCTCTACTTACCACCGAATGATGTCATCCAAGAGGAGGAACTAAACGACTTGCTTGATCAACTCCCAGCTCCATTTTTATTGCTTGGTGATTTTAACGGACATAGTCCTCTGTGGGGTAGTGATGATACGAACTCTCGCGGTTGTCAGATGGAGCAATTTATTTCTGACAATTGCCTTTGTCTACTGAATACCGACACCGACGAGAAGACTTATTTTCACGAACCAACACGGACATTTCACTCTCTTGACTTAGCTATTTGTACTCCATCACTCCTACCACTGCTGAAATTTGCTGTTGGAAATGACCTTTACAATAGTGATCATTTCCCTCTAATCGTGTCTCAGGCTGGAAGTAATAGTGTGTGTCACAAACCACCTAATTATGTGTACAGTCGAGCCGATTGGACACTTTTCACGCAATTGGCTGTGATCAGTGAGACAAGAGTTAAGACTGATATGATGATGCCGTTAAAAATGTCACTGACATAATAATCCGAGCTGCGGATGTTGCTGTCCCTAAAAGTTCCACCATACCACATAAACACCGAAAACCTTGGTGGAATGAAAAGTGCCAACTCTCCTATAAGAAACACAGGAAGCAATGGAATATATTCCGAATATACCCTACTACAGAGAATCTTGTTGCTTTTAATAAAGCCAAAGCCCATGCTCGAAGAGTTAGACGTCAGAGTCAAAGAGAATTTTGGATTCTCTATGTGTCGTCAATCAATTCAACGACAACAAGTAAGCAATTATGGAGGAAAGTTAAAGCAGCCAATGGTATTTATCAGGATTATTCCATTCCTGCATTAAAAACTGGAGCTGCAATACACTCTTCAGCGGTAGATATTGCTAACGTCATCGGTGAAAACTATACTAGAGTTTCCGGCTGTGATTCATATAATTCTACTTTTCTAAGGATTAAAAGAATCGCTGATCGGACACCTCTAAGCTTTCAAGATCGGCATAATCTACCATATAATTGTGATTTTGAACTGTCAGAATTGAAGACAGCTTTATCTAAAGCAAACGACACTAGCCCAGGATCAGATGGAATCTCATATCAAATGCTCCGTCACTTAAATCATGATTCATTATTAAACATACTTTCATTGTTTAATAGAATCTGGACTGAGCATGCTTATCCTACATCATGGAGAGAAGCGATAGTGATTCCAATATTGAAACCTGGAAAAGATTCATCTGATCCTCTGAGTTAACATCCAATAGCTTTCACGAGTTGCTTGTGCAAAACGTTTGAGCGTATGATCAATGCTAGACTCATTTACGTATTAGAGAAGAATAACTGCATACCTCTTCAACAAAGCGGATTTCGAAGTGGACGATCCACTATTAATAATATAGTAGATCTGGAATCCGAAATTCGAAATGCTTTCGTAAGGAGAAACCATCTTGTTGCAATTTTCTTCGATATTGAGAAAGCATACGACCGTACGTGGCGTTATGGCGTTCTGCGTAATATGCATAATCTTGGCTTTAAGGGTAATCTTCCAATATTTATACAGAATTTCCTAGCCACTAGGCTTTTTAAAATACGTGTTGGAACAACTGTTTCCAATACTTTTACTCAAGCTGAGGGTTTCCCTCAAGGTAGCGTTCTAAGCGTAACCCTTTTTAACCTTTTCATCAATAACATACTTCATCAGTTACCATCTTCTGTGCATAGTAATTTATGTGTTGATGACTTGCAAATTTCATATCAAGGATCAAACATGAATATAATTGAGAGACAATTGCAAGCAGCTGTAAACAATCTAACTACTTGGTGTGAACGTAATAGTCTTAGTATATCTCCTAGTAAGAGTTGCTGTGTCCATTTCTGTAGGAAAACTAGTTTCCATAATGATCCTATGCTTCACATAAATAATAGACCCATTCCTGTAATCAGTGAGATAAAATTCCTGGGTGTGATTTTCGATAAAAAGTTAACTTTCCTTCCGCACGTTTTACATCTACGGAAGAAATGTGAGCGACTGCATAACATCCTCAAGGTGCTTTCGAATACATCTTGGGGTGCAGATCGCACATCACTCCTAAGAATTTATCAGTCTGTAATTTTGTCTCGAATTGAGTACGGCTGTGTTGCTTATGGATCAACTAGACTCTCCATCTTACGCAGATTGGACACTATTCACCACATTGCTTTAAGGATATGCTGTGGAGCTTTTCGCACATCACCCGTCCAGAGTCTATATATAATCTGGCAACAGTTGCCATTAGACCTGCGGCGGATGCAGCTGTCTCTTAATTATTATTCAAAAATCATGTCCTCACCTCATCATCCCTTACATTCCACGATTCCTAATGCTACTCTTAAGAGATTATATAATGCTAGATCATCCAGCATTCAACCTTTTCTCTCCAGCATTAAATCTTATGTTTTACTTTCTGATCTAATTGGTTTATGGATTGAATCTACAGACCCGTTCGCACATCCGCCTTGGTATGATCCCCATATCATTGTTATCAATCCCTTTGAAAATCACAAAAAGGCAGATACAACCCCGACTATTTTTCAACAACTTTATGCATTTCATCGCTGTTAGTATAAACACTACACACCTATATTCACAGATAGATCCAAAACTCCAGGACACGTTGGCTATGGTATTTAGTTTGATAATACCTCGTTTAGTTTCAGTCTCCACAAGTCCTGTTCCATCTTTACTGCTGAGGCTATGGCTATATACCGTGCACTTCAGAAGGTGAGTTTTAGAAATGAATGTAATTACTGCATCTACACTGATAGTAATAGTGTACTAGAAGCGATGAAAAATAAAAACTTTAACTGTCATCCTGTTGTATCTAAGATTTTCAAATTGATTAATACTTTAACTATTAAGGGATTTGAGATACGGTTCTGCTGGATACCAGGCCACATGGGAATAGATGGCAATGAGAAGGCTGATGCAGCTGCTAGGTCTGCACCAACACCTATTTTACCTTCAGTTCCATCAATGGATGTAAAAAAGGGAATTAAACATTTCATAAAGTCTCTTTGGCAGGAATCCTGGAATTTACAAGTCTACAATAAACTATCTTCCATCTTTCCATTAATCATCCCATTATCAACTTTAACGCTGCGAAGAGCAGATGTTAATTTGACTCGCCTTCGTATTGGTCACACGCGTTTCACTCATAGGCATTTATTCTTTAGTGAATTAAATCCTTGGTGTGAGACATATGAACCATACACAGTGCATCATATTTTAATTATGTGTCCAGATTTTAACCATTATTGCTTCACATTTTTTAATAGTAATATTTTAACGTTACAGGATTTGTTAAGTGAACCACCACATCGCAATCTCTTTGCGTTTTTAAAAGCAATTGGTTTTATAAATTTTATCTGATTTAGAATTTTAAAATAGAATTCAATTTAATCTTATACCTTTTACATTTTAGAAGATACAAATATCTATATTTTATTTTGATATTTTAATTTAATCTTTATTCTTATACATTTTAGAAGAAACAAACATTTATATTTTATTTGGTAATTTAATATAATTTTAGCATTTTAATGGTTTGAACACAGGAAGCAGATATGACTTTGTGCCTGGCGTAGCTTGTCCTTACTTGGACCTTGCGCCATAAAAACTAACAAACCAACCAACCTAAAAATATATTTAAAACTATTAAACATGTATGTTTAGTATTAGTTTCTGTTTAATATAAATTTAAATTATTGTTATTACAAAATTTGCTTAGTATTCATAAGGAATGCAAGAAATCCAAGATTTTTTTATATTTGACATTTTATACTCATAATATACGTTATTTAGTGAAGTAAACATATAACAAACATAATAATCATGATTCATAAGAGATATATAAAGCAATATCAAAATAAATGCAAATTGATTCTGTGTTATATGTGTTAACACCCACATAAAAAAAATAAACAGAGAACATTAACTATCAAGGGTAATCCATAACTATGACTCCTCCATAACTATGAGCAAGCTCTGACACCTTGTATATTTGAGGTCGCGTGACGGTCCTATTTAAGGATATTTTCATTGCATATTCATTATGTTTTAATCAACGCTAAAATACTATTAAATAATTTATTTCTCGTAATTATTTTTTCAGATGTAATTAATTATTTTCCAGGAAAATACTTAAAATAATTTTCTGTTTCGAAAATATGACTCATTGATTAAAATACACACGCAAGCATACACGTACGCACGCACGCACGCACGCACGCACGCACGCACACACACACACATATCTGCGAGTGTTTACATTTGTAAAAATAGAAAATTTAATAATTTATTATTAATTTTATATCATTGAGGTTATTACTGTCAGTATAAAAATTGATATCATGAAATGTGCAAAAAAGCTTCAAATGAAATGCTTACTTGAAACTTTAATCGAAAATAATTTAAAAATTTTACCATGATTGCATGGGTATGCAAAATATATAAAAGGAATTGGATTGAATAGGCTATTGTTAACAAAAATATCCTTTCTTTGAAAAACATCCCAAGCATATTAAAGTAAATCTATTGATAACCAATACGTGGGAGAGCTACTTGAAAGCTTATAAAATATGCTGTCTTTAGTCGGGAATAGAAAAATACTAATTTCATTATATAAATATTATTCAGAGCATGGCAGCACATTGTGCTGAATTGTCTAAAATACTCATTTGACATTGATGCAAAATATGTTTTAGCGTTGTCATCAATACTGAAATATTTTTGCTTTTTCTGTTGTTTAAAAAAAAAGGAAAAATTTTATTTTCTCACTTAACATAAAATGTTTTACAATCTTTAGTTGAAATGCTAAATTCAATAGATTAAGAATTTCTGAATAAATATTACAGAAATTTTTATGTTTCTTATAAAAATTAAGTTTATATTTAATATATAAAAGTAGATTGGTGCAATAACAGAATCATATTCTAATAAGTTTGATACTGCCATACCAACTTTAAATTTTTTTTTTACTTGTAATAAATTTAAATCTTAGGTAATCGTACGCACCATTGAAAATCATTTAGTTTTTAAATTGAAATCAAACTATTAGTATATATTTTTTCCACAATATGTAATGACATACTCTTAATTACAACCCCCCCCACACACTTTTAACAAAGTCTGTGTATAATTATATCGAAAAGTCTGTATATTAACATACTGTTAGAGTCAAATATTCTCAAATTTCTATTATAAGTAAATTTCTAATTAAGTCAGAGAAAAACAATAGACGGAAGTAAAAAAAAATTTTTTTCGAAGTGATTTTCTCATAAAATCGCCATTAAAAATCCAAAATTAAAATTCGCTAGTCTTTGTTTTTTATAACTTGTAATCGTGATAATTCGTGCAAAAAAATTCATCTTTCTTCAGCTATCTTTTGATGACTGGAGTTATCTTATTTAAAAAATGATGTATATTTATATGCAAATACATTTTAAACTTGTATTAATTATTTATTCCGAAATATAACGATATCAGAATAATTATCTAAATTGTTTTTCCGCTATATTAAACATTGGTTAATTAAAAAGAAAACTTATTTTCGAAAATATTTTTGTGATGTTATCATAACATCTTTTTTATATAGAAAAGAAGTTTGCATTTAGTGATAAAATTCTTAAGCTTCGAATTCAAAGTGCGCACATATCCTGTATATCAATGTATTTCAAATTAAAAATTTGCATGTTGTCATGTCCTGACACATAGCTTAATTTAAAGTAGCATAAACTAAGATGCTCTAAAAATATTGTATTTTCCAAAACTGATTCACATTTAGAAATTATACATAAATTTATTTAGAAATCAATTGCTAAAGCCAAAGTCTTAAAAAAGCTTAATTTCTATAATTAAATTGTCAAGTACCACCATTATTGGGAATCAAGTTTTCTCTGTTTATTTATTAATTATATAAATATGCAGGCTAGGTCAATTACATACGAGCCCACGAATCTTCGAAAAATCATAAACAAGAAAACTAATGTTGTATTAGATGAATTTAATATATTTTCTTACTTGCGTTGTTATTCCTTATTTTACATATTTATGTTGAATAATTTTCAATAAATGATTTTGATGATGAGTATTAACATGATAGAAATATTATTTACTTCTTTTTATTTGAAGAAAATATTTTCATTTTTTCTATCATTTTTATATTAATAAAACCTTAAATTTTAATCTCTTTTAGGCTGTGTTTTTCTTAACAATTCATACTGGGCTAAGACGCTTATTAGGTTGGCTATTAAGTTATTGAAATTAATATATTTAGTTGTATGATATGCAGTGCTTTTAAATTTTGAAATAAAAAATGACAGTATTAAATTCTTTAATTTTATGCATCATTTTCTGATTGGTTATCATGTGTAGATTTTTGTTGTAACTATGTGGAAATTATAAATCTTTTCTACGAAGGGCTTAGCAAATGTTTACATATGCATTTGTGAAGTGCATAGTGTGCTCTTAGAATACTTCACTAAATATGCTTTTATAATAAGTAAGAAATAGATATATTAATGTCTTTATATCCTAAATACAAATATTTATAAAAGTGCTAAATGAAAAAATCTTTTTTTTGCAGAGATGAATTTGTCCCTTCAAGCAATCTTCGAATGTCCCAAGCTCTGGCATTGAGAGCAGGGTAGTGGATTTGGAAAATATCGCCAGACAAGCTTATTCATTAAGACAGCTTTAATATGCTGTAGAAGGTCTCAAAAGTCAGAATGAGAGGCTTAGTATCAATAAACTATCCATCTCTTCTGACTCTGATGCGTTTAATGCCACAGCCATTTTGATTTTGAAGGTATTCCAGAATTTTATTTGTCGGCGTGTTCAACAAATCACTGGATGAGATAACATCCCGATGAAAAACTAATATCACAGTGAGGCAAGAAAATTATTTCTATATTAAATTATGGTAATAAATTCTCCAATTGGTTTTCCCATCAGAGAAAAGAAACTTTTTTGATCCATATAAAAACATAAAAATTTGGGAATTGGAGGTACTATTCACTATCGAGAGCCCGATGAGAATACAGACCAGCTGCACCAGTGCTTGCCTGGTTCGATACATTCACAGCACATCCCTCAGAAAATCTCCATCTTTAACTAGTCATCCAGTAGATGTGCCGATCGCTTGATCCATTATGCCTATGGGTGCACTGAGGAACACAGCATAACTGAGGCAGAGGTTACAGTAACGTGTTAGTTTCTTTTCCATGCACGGCAAAGATGTAGGAGGTTTAGTCCCTGGGAGAAGTTAACAGCAAGAGAGTGAAGATATCTACTAGAGGAGAGACCTCAATTTTTTCAAGGGATCCACAACGAGAGAGAAAAGGAATAGAAAATAGAAAAAAAGAGGACAGATCACTGGTGTACCTCGGGATTGTGACACCTGTGTTTACTTATAGAAAGAAAGTAAACCCACTGAGGGTGAAAATAGTATTACGTCGTACATTAAAAATTTTTTCATCACTGACGAAAACTTTATTCATTTCCTGATTTATTGTGCTTTGATGCCCCTTTAGTATTAACTTTTATGACTAAGAATAGGTTTTTAATTTCACATTTCTTGAATTTTTTTGCATTCAAATATGTTTCTTTCATGGAATGAATTCCTTTACATTAATTTAGTAAATACAAATTTTGTTCCTTATTTTTTATCGCTTATAATTGAATGCTTTAATAATGTATATTTTAATTAAAAAAATCGAGGATAAAATTCATTTTTTTCTATGCTTTGTATGTAACAGTAGTAGTATGAAACCGACCCACCCGAAGGTATGCGGCAATTTGATGACTAATCGTGGAAGCGATCCCACCAGTAGACACTTGTCCGGTCCGTGGCTAATACTCGAAGCCACCACACCTTTCAACTGCAACAATGGGGTATGGGTAGATGCCAAATCCGGACAGGGCCTAGTCACCCGCCCAGGCATTGCCCGCAGCTCGGCGACCACCACCCTGCGGTCCACCAAGACCCATACTTTATATGTAAAATGAACTTCAAAATAAATTATTAAACATTTGGTTCGTAAATAATTATTAGCATTGAATTGTGAAAAAATAAATTATTGATAATCGTAAATCGTAATTTCATTTATTTTGAAAAATGATTTACTTATTATCATAATTTTTCATGTTTTGCAACTATACAATACTTTTAATTGCTAAATAATTTGATTCGAGTGATTTTTATGAGATTTACTGGTGCAAGGTCCAATATTGGACTTTCTGCACCGTACAGTATTTAAAAACTAAAAGTAAAAATTATGTGTTAAAAGACTAGTCAAATGTTTAAGGTTGAATGTATTAAAAATTCAAGAAAAACTTATGTAAAAGAGTAAGATGGATAAAATTTTTTAATAGAATTCAAGAAAAACCAATTGCAAGTAAAAATGCAAACAAATCTCTATGTGATTTAAACCCAATTAAGTCTGATAAAATTAAATTTGTGGTATTAAAAAACACTAAGTGTGAGAATCATTGAAGACAATTAAAATATGATGTACTGTATATGGTAAATTACACGTTTCGCAAATCGGATGTATGAAGTTTATAGCTGTAAACTGTATTTCCAATAACAATACCACAACCAAAATAGCTACTTGATTTTGAGCCATCAGTATATTCAGGGATGTCGGAGGAATAATGAGAATGAATGTGTGAAAACATCTGTTGCAAAATAAGGGGAGATGTAGCTGATTTACTGTATCTAGTGAAGGGATTGATTATATTGACATTAGGGATAATCCAAGAAGAAATTTTAGGACATTTGTAACTTGGGTTTGTAAATCGGGGAGCTCAGATGAAGACAGGAGTAAGTTAGTATGCATATGAAATGGTAGTATATTATATGGTCGTGCATTTTATAAACTTCTTAGAGAGAATCAAGCAATCAGATCTCAGAGGCAGTTGTGATGCTGATAACATTTTAAAATAATAATATAGAGACAGTTGCTTAGGTCTCAGATCAAGAGGTAATTGGTTACAAATCTCATAAAAACTTTGAATAGGATAGGTCCGGAATGATCCAGAACAGATTCTTAAGCAGAGTAATGCCCAGAGTCTAATTTGCTCAATATTGATGATCTGGCAGATCCATAAATTACACTACCGTAGTCAATTTGAGATAGAATAACCGACACATGGAGTAATGCTTTACGATCTGCACCCCAAGAGGTATTAGATAGCACTTTCAGAATATTTATTGACCTTTCACACCTTTTGCGCAAATCTAAGATATATGGTAGGAAAGTTAATTTTTTTATTAAATAGATAATCCCAAGAAACGTTATCTGATTAACTACAGGAGTAAATGTGCCTGATATCTTAATTTCTGGATCAGGATGAGACTCAGTTTTTCGGCAAAAACGGATACAATTACTTTTAGAAGGAGACAAAGTGTGCCCATTTTCCTTATACCAAGCAACAACATTATGACAGCAGTTTGTAATTGCCGTACAATCAGACGTATATTGGAGCCTTGGCAAGAAATTTGGAGATCATCAACATATATAATGAATGTTCTATGGACAGATAGTTGTAACACATGAAAAATGTAGCTAATGAAAATATTAAAAACTGTAACACTTCAGACACTTCCCTGAGGAATCCCCTCAGATAGGATAAAACATATCCTGTGGGAACATTAAAAATATGAGAGTTTAAACAACTCTAAATAAAAATGGGTAATTTTTTTCTAAAAATTAAAATTATATAAAGTACAAAAAAATCCATAATGTGATGTCTTATCATAGGTTTTCTATATCAAAAAAGAGAGATACCAACTGTATAAAGGCATTCCTAATGTGTGCTTCTAGGTATGCAAAATTGTCTAGAGTTGATCAGCCTTTCCAAAATCCGTTTTGATAAAGTGACTGTCTTCAAGTACATAAACAAGACGAGAATTGACCATACACTCCAAAGTTTTAATAAAGCAACTTGTGAGAACAATTGGACTTTGGTTTTGAGGATTTGTTGGATCTTTACCAGGTTTCAGTATTGAAATAACAATTGCTTTGCTCCAGAAACTGGGATAGACATGTTCGTTCCATATTCTATTGAATAGAACAGGAAGTCTTATTAAAGATTCATGGCTAAGATGACAAACCATGTTATACGAGATACCATCTGATCCCGTACTAGTATTTTTAGTTTAGGATAGTGCTCTCTGCAGTTCCAGCAAAGAGAAATCACAATTATAGGGATGTATGGCTTTATTACGAAACTTTATAGGCTTCTTTTCAGCTTGATCTTTGGTTCTGAGAAATTTGGGATCATAAGAGGCTGAACTATATATCCTTACAAAAGTTTCACCCAAAAGATTGGCCATATCATATTGAGAAGAACATGTGACAGTTTCTGTGTGTAATATTCTGATAAAGAAATCCTTACATAAACCACTAGCAGTTTTAACTTCCCTCTACAACTCTTTCTTGGAAATTGATGATGTGATGGAGGATACATATCTTATCCAAGATTATTTTTTACTATTTCACTGTACACGACTAGCAAAAGCTTTACCGTTTTTGAAAACTACGAGATTTACTGTACACCTGCAGAAAACAGTCCACAACTTTTTCTTTTTCTTGAATGACACTAGGGACTTATGGTTCCACCATGGTTTATGATATTTATGTGGAATTGGGTAGCTCTCTAGAAGTGCATCAGTAACATTTTATATAGCTTCATTAATGTCCACACATCTAACCATGCTGTAAGTAATCACAGCCAATTGAATGTAGTCAGACCATTCTGCACGATGATAAGAGTAAGAATAGTGGAAGACTTGTGGTCTATTTATATAAGTTTACTTTATAGTTATAGGAAAATTATCACGGTTATAAAAATACCTTTCAACACTAAAATTTAATGATAGAAGAATTGGTGGAGAGTAAATAGCCAAATCTAAAGAAGGCAAAGTTCTTTATGGTTGATGAAAATATATTATTTCTGTGGAATTTAAAAGGCAGGTATTGATATTAGAAAAAAACTGTTCAATTATATGATCACAAGGATTCATATTATCACTACATAGAGGTTATGACCATTAAAGTCACCAAGCAAAATAAAGGGTGTAGATAGTTGATGCAGTAAATTGGTTAAATCACTTTTGTGGATGACAGCATGAGGAGGTAAGTAAAGGCTACAAATAGTGATGAAAGCTCTTGAATGTATGCGTACTGCAACAGCCTGTAATGGTGTGTTAAGAGATTGTTCAGAGCTAGAAATATTACAAGACACAAGAATACATACACCTCCAGAGACTGTATCATGGTTAACATTTTTTCTCACACACTTATGACCATGCAATTTAAAACAATACTGAGACTTCAAGAATGTTTCTTGGATGGTAAACACATTGGATTATATAGGTTAATAATTGTTTTAATATCTTCTATATGAGTGCGAAAACCTCATCAGTTCCAAGATGCGAAGACTACCATTAAGTTAAACTGAATTTTCCGGCCTTGGAGCAAACTATCTGGAATTCAGACGAATCTTCCCTTAGGAGCGTTTCATTATCTGAAGGACATCTCTTGCATGCTTTAATTTTTGGGATCTTTGGGAATTTGATTTTGCTAAGGACTTAGGAGGAATTACTTTTAGAATAAGCGAGATACTCAAATTAGAAATATTTGAGGATGATTTTGGAAAACTTAAACTATCTGTTTGGGTTCTACGAGATTTCATAACTTTTTTGATTGCTTATGAATAACTATTACGTTGTGTTGAGGGATATGGGATGACATTGTAAGCCTTGTTTTCCGGGTAAGATAAGTTTTGTTTTATTTTCATAGTAGTGATTTGTTTTTCTAATATCCAGGTTGAGTACGACCAGAAGTAAGAGGGATGTTCACCACTGCAGTTAAGAGGAAAGTAAGAGCGATGTTCACCACTGCTGTTATTTTTCTTCGAATTGACATGAACTATTCTCAAGTCCGACAGCAAAGCTAATAGTAACAGGGTGGCGATAGCTACTCAAGGAGAGCCCTTAACCTCTTACGAGGCAACCACAACGAGGGAGAAAGGAATAAAAAACAGAAGAGGAGAAGAGAGAAGAAAAGAAGAAGAGGACAGATCACTAGGATACCTCGGGATTGTGACACCCGTGTTTACCTAAAGAAGGTAAACTCCCTGAGGCGATAATGATAAGGGTGATCTCCAACTTCAATCAATTTGAGATAAAAACTGTATAAAAATTAGTGAATGTAATTTTAAATCTCAAAGAAATGTGAATAAGCATTGCTCTTTCTTCGATTTTTTAAGATTGTTCTCAAGTTCCAAATTATTCATCTCAGAGTCATAATTCGTGCAGTTCCAGTGAGAAATAAATGGGCAGTTTTTAACATAAGTGATTTTTTCTTTATAAAAATGTTTATATATATATATATATTGTTATAAGAGTGCAGAAGCCCGGTGGTTGATGTAGTAGTAGGAAGCATTCCAAGAGGTAGTTGGTTCGATAATTGGCTTCTTGATGAGAGTCTACGTTTGTTTAAATTTTGTAGGGTTTGATGTTTCTTCATTGGTGTAGGATGAAAGTGTGAAGAGGAAGGTGCTGACTCATCTGTCTACTTTGATATTTGACTATAGTTCAAAACATGGTGGTTGTATTTAGCAGTTTTGATGTGAAGAAATAAGTAAGTGGAAATGTAAGCAATAAAGAAAGTAAGAGCAATTTTTACAATTAGTTGAATTAGAAAGAAGAAATGAAAGAAGTTATGTTTATTAAAGATATTAAAGACCCAAAGTATTATAAATGGAAATTCAAGGTAGTAAAAAATTAAATTATAACCAAAATCTTTTTCTGAATTTTCGCTCGACGAAATCTTAATTATTAGTTATTTTATATTTTACTACTAAATACTTGAGGAGTAATTTTCCACAAGTAAAATATTGTATATTTAATATTCTGATATTGAAATTTATAAGTGAGGTAAATAATTGTTTTTAAGTATAACCCCGAAATTTCTGGAAATGGGGATATAAAGAAAATATCATTTTGATATTTTTGAATCCATTTCATTTGATATGAAAAGTTCAACACAAAAAAAGGAATAAGAGTTACCAAAATTAAATGTTTCGCACGCGCGCGCGAGAAATTTGTATTCTCTAATCTCACCAAATGTGGTTCCAATCCATTTGTGAAGAAAGCCCATTGGTGGCAGCAATACCACTTATTGAAAGGGATTACATTTATCTAAAAGTAATTTTCCTATAAATATATATGATTCCTCTTTAATCCCACCATACGGTTTCACTCCGTTTGTAAAAGAGAAATTGGATGACATTTTGGGGTAGTTTTTCTTTATTCTTAAGGAGCATATTTTAACAACTAAATAGTACAGTATCAAAATTATCAAAAACCCTTTTTTAAAATTTAATCTGTTTTATTTATATCAATATTTAACCTTTTGTTTCATTTACCTTAATATTTCTATCATTTAATCTTATAGAATTTGAATTATTTCCATACCTATTAGCTCTGTTTCTTCTTTTATTATTTTCATTCCTGAACTTGTTGTTAATTTCATAAAATATTTTAAACCCTTCAATTTTTTTTGTCTTTTAATACGTATCTATTCTATTTCCTATTATTTTCAATATATTTATTTAACCATTGTCAAAATCACATTCTTTTGCTTGTATGAATTCCTATCTTGCATCTCGTATTTTATTAATTAATTTTTAGGCTCCTTCATATAGGATTTTAATTTCTATAAATTTTGTATTTCTACATGAATTTGCAAAAAATTTAGAATAACCGTACCAGTAACATCTGAGAAATTGAAATTTACTGTATTTTCATTTAAACCTTTTAATCTATTTTTCAGTTTTATTTTCTCCCGCCATTTAAAGCAGATTTTTTGTTGATGGAGACCCTGAAGCGGAAACTCGATACAGAATATTGGCTTAAGAAATAAAAACTTAATCTTTATTTGTGAGAAATATACTGTTTATGAAAATATACTGTTATTCAATATACTGTTTATGAAAAGCATTTAGCTATTCAAAGCATTAAACTCTGAATTTAGGAACATTTACCATTTTAAAACCATTAGTAACTTTATATTATCTATCTGAAAAGCTACTACGAAAGTAACTGGATTGGTATGCATATTGGTATGCATAACCTGTTATTAGAATCTCTCTTTAGATATATTGTGTTTATGCTCATAAAGAATCTGATAAAAAATATTTGTTGGTAAGCAAATTCGTTCATACCTTCTCACATCATCATTCTGTGCTTCTTAAAAACATTGAATTTGTAATATTGCTCAAAAGATTGCGCAAAGTATATTCTGAAATTTGTTGATGGAGACCCTGAAGCTGAAACTCGATACAGAATATTGGCTTAAGAAATAAAAACTTAATCTTTATTTGTGAGAAATATTTGATATTTTGTGATTAAGACTTTTGATAAAATGTAATAGATATTAATATGCTCTTAGAGATTATTGTACATTCTCAAATTAAATCCAATTATTGGTGTTAAATAACAAAACTTTCATAAATCTATGAATGAAATGTAAGAGGCATATACAGATACATTTATTAAATAAACTTACCAATTACCACTTTCTACATGCATATATATAATGATAAAACGTAAGGTAATCAACATTTCAATCAGGGAGTGTTGATGTTTTATTCACAAATAAAAATTTAAAATAAAATGTATAATTATGCACGTACCGCATAGTTTTTTAAAGAGAAATTTCGTTTGTGAAATCATTAGAGAGATTTTGTTTCTTTGCTTAAATTATTGTTTGTAAACGAGCTCTTTAAAATCAAAAATAAGACACATTGATAAAACATAGAAAATAAAAATAACACTGACTCATTTATTAAAATGAATAGTCATTATACACCTGAGTGTGTGATTCTATTACATTTCCATCATTAAATGGACACCTAAGTTATGAACTTTACATTTTAAGTGTTACAAATCGTAAAAAAATATAAAGTTCATCAACAGAAATTTATTAAATATTACTACCGAGAAACAAAAATTCAGAAATGATTTTGATTATGATTAAATATAGAAAAATAATTTTGCGTTTCATTTAAAAATCGCCTTTTTCAAAATGAAATTAATTTTATATAGAATTTTGCATAATTTAAGTAATTTTTCAAGTTAAAAATTGTTATCTAATATGAAGGGCTCCGATAATACACAAGTTGTTGGTAACTTTTGTATAATACTTGCATTTTTATTTCAGGAAATTAACACTTCAAATAAATTATATTGAAGTGAATATCAAAAGTTTTGTTGACTGAGTTTAGTTTTACCTCTTACCATTTATCATGCATAGCCAGTTATAGTAATTTTTGATGTGTATTATATATATATATATATATATATATATATATATATATATATATATATATATATATATATATATATATATAAGTGTGTGTGAATGTATATATTGGGGAATGTAAAAGTAACTTATTATGAGTTTCGAAAGTTAAAAATATTAAAATCATATTTAGCACTGATATGATTTATTCATTAAGATTTAAATATTTCATTTGATTCATCAGAGACAAGGAATCATTCGCGTCTCGTCTTGAACAGTTGATTCGGCCCTTCCAAGGCATTGATCCTATTAGTGAATGCTTTCAGGAAATCTCTTTGTGGGAAACGGTAATCAAGTGCAGCGTTCTCTCTTGCTCGAGCAGCTTCCTGCAACAGCAGTTGAAAAGTAGAAGGAGGCTCAAAACTTCTTTTCCCATGTCCTGAAAAAGATAATAAAAGATTATTAAATTTATGTCAAAACCATATTGAAAAAGTAATTGCCTTCCTTTACTTTTATTTTTTAAGTTAAGACTACTCATTAAAATCACATCAAGGAAATTATAAGCAACAAATGAGTAGATTTGACTAGGGCATTCAAAGTATTATTGTTACCAACTTATTCTCAAAACAAAAAGCCAAGGTGGAGCCCTATTCAGTCTATTTCAGTCTTATTTTCATTTGTTTATTAGTTGTACATTATTTACCAAATGTATATGATGTGAAAAAGAGAAAGAGCCACGATATAGAGATCGCAATGTCCTTCAAATGAAATGAAACATCTGAGTGGGGCTGGTCAAGTATTAGGGGGTTTTCTGTTTCTAAAATATGAAGACTCCAACCCGGCTGCTTCCACTAACTGGCGGAGTCCAACTCAGGGCTATGTACAGGGAAATATGCTGATGCAATAACAACTAAGACCATTGTTGTGACGTTTTTAGGCGTATTTTATAAAATTTATGCACCTACAAAAGTGCATTCTTTGAATAACAGTGATTGAAAAGTGATACCACATTGTCTTACATGAATTCTGATATATTGGTAGGTTAAAACTGGACAAAACATTTCCGAAAAATATTTCTTAATGTTAAAAAACTTCATTTTAGCAAAAAAATTTATTATTTTTTAAAGTATGTAAATACCCAGTTTATCTCACCTAATAAGATAAAACCTTATATGTATATATATATACACACATACACACATTTATATACATATATAAATGCTTCAACAGCCGTGTAAATTTACTGCAGAATTTATTTTTATCACAAAAAATTTATACAATGTGTTGTTTTATCCGCCTACCTAAATTTGTTTTCTTGTTTTACCTTGAATGGAAACATCCGACGAAACGGCTATTGGCAACGTGTATTCTTATACAGATACAGTATCTGAAAATGAGGTGCCACTGGGTTGGAATTCATAGTTCACATTGCATCAGTGATTTGATTACTACTAATAAAAATAAATAACCTCCATAATTTTTCCGTATCTTCAATGTTTTCATGATTTTGCTCGATCTGAAGAACAAGGCATAATTACATACTGTGTATGCATTCCCGGCTATAAAAGAGGTTTTGCACATTTAATCTGGCATGTTTTTTCTCGAATTGCTTAAAAATATAATCAAAGATTAGCAAAAATCAGTATAATCTCATTAACCATTCGATATAAGTGAAGAATGGAGTTTAGATCTTGTATCTGACACCCAAATGATATTCGATTTGATGCCCAGCCAAATAGCGTTTTTATTGCTCCCGGATGCTGCTTCTATTATTAAGAATTTTTACATGCCCTGTATTAATAAGTTATATATAAACGTGATCGCATTTTGTTCTCATTATACTGCTTGTGAACGATAAAAATTATTTTATTATTTGCTTTTTACCATGTGTATCTGGGAGTTTACTCCACTTTTAAACATCCTTAGTGGATGAAGTTTAAATAACCATTGAGGCTTTGTACAATATTTTGATAGTTTTACTTTACATAGAATAAATAACCATAAAGGTATTTCTTTTGTAATTAGGGAAAGGAGATAATCTCTGCATACTAATGTGCATATTTTAATGTAGAAGAAAAATTTACACAAAAATGTGTAAAAAGTAAAACAAAATATATTACAAGTAATTACTGTTATTAATTCTTTATTATTAGTTGGGTTTCATTTTATAACTTCGAATTGAATAATGAACTTATGTTAAATTTATTGGCTATCACTCAATTGTAAATGTAACAAAATGTTTACTTTCACATAACAGACCTAATCACTAGCTTTTGTAAACTACATACCTTAAAATATCTCTCATATCATGACTATAAAACATCTATTTTTAATTTCACAGTTTAGTAAATTTTAGCCATGTCTGGGGATACATTAAAATAACGGATTAATATTATTATGTTTCGTTAATATTTATAGTTATAATAATGTTCAAAATTAGAATTTGGCATATTTTGTTGATCGATTTGTTTAAATTGTATTTAGAATACAAACTGTATGTGAAAATAGCTGTAATTTTGGCAAAATAAAAATTTAGATCTCTTGAAAAATCAGGTGAAAATTTCATTGGCCACCGTAATTTGGCTGGTAATTTAGACAGTTTTGTGTCTGAAAGGTAGAAGAGATGATTTTAACTAAGAAAGGATCATTATTTCATGGAATTTATGCTTGTGATCTGAATTGAGGCTTAAATATTTCCCAATTGTGTGATTGAAAGTTTGAAGAAGAGTGTGCCAATTCAGGTGACAGTCTTGACGAATGCTTGTACTTCAAAAGAACGAGGCGTTTAGTTGTGTCTAATAACTTCAAATGGGCAGTTGGAATTCTTAACGCAATAAAAATTGCCTATATGATATCTTATAGCTATTTCACGAGCCGTTTCATTAATGAAAAGTATAGATGTTAGAAGCCAAAAATTTCCCCATCGTGAAAAACTGAAAGTTTCTTACTTCGTGGAGAGAGAAACAGTGAACATAATGACACTTTTAAGCCTAATTTATCACAACAAAAGGACGTATCATGTGATCTGATATTATAAAACATTAAAACCTTTGATGCCACGTGCTTATCACATGAAATAAACCCAGGAATAATCAACATTGTGATAAGTATTTGCATAGCTCATTATTTTGTGCCAATTTGGCTTACAGTATTATTACAATATAAAACTTTCAGTATAATCTTAATATCAGAATTTTGGACACAACTGCTATTTGAGTTTTCGTTAAATTTTTATCAGAATATTTAAATTTTAAAGAATGTTAAGAATGTTTTTCTTTATGGAAATATTAAAAATAAAATTTCTAAAATTTTTCTTAAAAATCTTAGATGATAAGGAAATTGTAATTTTTCAACAAAAATAACATGGAAAACATTTCTTTCAAATGAATTTTATTTAATGTTAAAAAGTATATACTTCATGAATTTATTGTATAATAACGACTAATGTTCTTGATAATTAGATGAAGTTTGATTTATATTACGATATAAGAATTTTTATAACTTTTGATAATTTTTTAAAAATAATGCATGAATTTAAAAAAATGAAAATGCTTAGGAGACAATCTATTCGTTTAAAATCAAAAACCTCTTTATCAAGGACAAAAAATTATTTTTCATATTAAGATTATAACTTTAATTAAATAGTTTAACATGCTTGGAATTTGAGGGAAGGGTGTTATTAAAAGAAAGTTATAATTTGAAGCCCATAAACATTAGCTTGTTCAAAAATAAGTGAGTAGAAAGAAGAGAATACTTTAAGTGTATAAGCATCTATAACCGGAATACATGCTTATTTCGTGTAATTTGTTTTTGTTTAATAAGTAACAATGATTCCGAAGAAATATAATGCAATTTATTTAAAGTTTTTTTATAACTGAAACATTGTTACCCTATAATATTATTTACGATAGATTTAATATGTACTTCAAATAAATGAGGAATATATTAAAAAATGAGCCTGCTTTTAGTAGAAGAAAAAAGTGATCATTACTTTAATTTATCTTGATGTTATCAAAACGGTGTTTTGGAGGAAAAGGAATGTACAACAAAGTTGAGCTCCTGGTTAATAGTTGATGGATATAATAAGTTGTAAAAGGGATAAAAAAATGTACTTCATTCATAATAAGAGAAATCAATTACCTGCTAAGTTTGATAGCATGTAGCACATATTCAGTAAACATTTTTGCTAATAATAAATAAATGAGAGTTCATAAAACTTTTCTTTGCATATTAAAATAATTTATATCCAACAGTTATAAAAAACTACCCTTTTTCGTTTGCAAAAGTAGCAGTGCTATGCGTTTTTCGTTGGTAAATTCTGTGGCAATAAACCCCTGACATTGATCAAAAATATTTTAGTAACATTAACCGTTTACAATATTTACAATGCAAACGAGTACTTTTAATATGTTTTCCCTTAAAAGTAAGCGCTTATGGATTTTGTAGTATTTTTTTTTTTATTTTTTTTTATCATTTTCTTAAACGGAAAACTTTACAGATTCTGTTGCAGAGAACTCTGCAGAATGTCACACACCCATAGTCTATTCTATCGCAAACGTCCTCGAATTATACGTGTAGACAATCATGCAGTCGGTCCCGATTCTTAATTCAAAGACCGTGATATGACTATAAGATGGAGATGCCATGTCTATTTTCTCAGCTGTAAAATTTGAAAGTGAAACAATGAGATCCTCCACGGCATTTCGAATGACTGTTTAAACTCATCAAAACTATCGGTTTCACACTTAGGCCATTCAAGACTTACGTTGGCATAGTTTTGCCCATTTTTTCCCTTCAATATTAGCAAATGTCTTTCCCCAGTCAAATCATGTACGATATTTACACCACATCACTATTTATTGACTCTGCAACAATAAAAGATTAAAACTAATTTATAAACAACGCAATACTTTAATCAAGAAAATAAATTTTACAGCATTCATTTTCATGAAACTACAGTGCAATACCAACATCAATATTTTTAAAAATAACAAATTTTAAATACTTATACAGCTTCCCTCTTTTAGACACAAACAAATTAGAGAACTACTCGCCAAAAGTTAGTTAATTTTATTGATTTACGAGTTATCAATATTTTACTGAAACCACATTTATCAATGGAACCATCGGAATAAGGGATCTCGGATCATCTTAATGTGTAAAAATTTTTACTTACACCAACACGTAAAACAAACTCAATGTTTAATTAATACATGATGTATACATTTTTGACAAGGAATAAAATAAATTTATAAAATAATCCTGAGAGTTATATCTATTATTTCTTACACATTAGTGGTTTTTAAATTTTAAATAAATTGAAGTTGGATTATATAAATAATTAATAGCACTGTGTAAACTTTTCAGATATATGAATCTCACTTTTATAATTCATAAAAAACTAAAGAAAATAGTGCAAATTAATCTGGATGAATGGGATTTTACAGGGTAAAATTCCAGATTATTGTTATGGGATTAACCCAAAAACAATAATCGGCGGAATAAAATCGGAAAGGCGGAATTTTATAAAAAATATCATATTGAAAACAACGAAAAATTCTCAAAAAAAAAAAAAAAAAAAAAAAAAAAAAATTAAGAGCTTAATTTAGATACATAAAACTCGTAAAGTGCAGGGAAGGTTTGAAGCTTTTTATTTCTCTTACTTCTTTTCTATTATTTGCAATAATCAGAGAAAAAACATGACTATTTTATAACAAAATATCCAAATGAGAATTTTCCTAGCAAAACGCTTTCCTGGAAACAGACATTTCATAATATTTCGTTCTTAGGTTTTAATGAAGTATTTTATAGAAAGAGTTTCACAAAATATGAAATATGTATTGTGATAACTTTGTTTTAAAAACTACTATATTTAAAACTTATTGCTAAAATATTTTAAAAAATAACGCACATTAAACCAATCATATAGCTTACCTCCCAGACAAGAATGCCCATAACTTTGGCAACCTTTAAAAGAATAAGAAAATTTCAATTATATACACATAATATTAACACATATACATATTATGTAAGGCATCTTATTCCACAAATTATAAAACACTTTAAAATAAAAATATTTTATTATTTTACTTCATTGGGAACAGTTTTCTCTAGTTTAAATTAATTTAAGCCATTTACGCTAATTTAAAACTAATTAGTTAGAACTATACAGCCTTCATTGATAAGCTAAATAAAAATGAAATGAAAGCCAGTAAGAAAATTACAATTAGAGTAATAAAGTTTGTGTCTCAAAGTGTTTCAGAAAAATGTAATTTCTTTTTTTGGAAAAAAAAAAAAATCATGAATGAGAGTAAGGAATACATCCATAAATGAGTTATTTTAAAATTAATACAAATCGGTGACAACATAAGAAAATAGCTGTTTAATTGAGTAATTTTTCCTTAAAATAAAAACGTCGTCAAAACAATTATAAATATGAGAAAAAAATGTTTAAAAAAATTTATAGAAGTAAAAGTCTTATGTTTACAAATTTGTGATATTATTCACATCTTTAATATTATGATTTCTTCAATTTTTTTATAATTAAGTTTATTTATGTTTAGTGTAATGATGTATAATATTTATAAATTAAATCATATTGTTATTTTATTTATTTGATGTACTTAGAGATTATGATACATTTTTAAAGTTTTATTTATCATGAAAATTATTTAAATATTTTTATATCGAGTATTTTATTGTAAGCAAGAATCTATATTTTGTGATGCCAAAAGAGATAACCAATTAAGTAGAAAACATACATAAAGGAATTGCATCGATTGCGGAAACTCCAAGTGGAAAAATATACAAAATACAGATAAATTCAAGTTTAGAATAACTTATTTCGCGTATTTTATTTACAATTCTCATTTTTTGCGACAAGTACCATCATTATATCATCAATTATGTAGTTATAAAGAAATTTTAAATGATTTGCGATATGCTTAAACTTATCAATTCGAAACCGAAACTTTACCAAATAAATTAGTTCAGGTAATGAAATGCCATAAAATGTACAAATTGATATATATGCTATTCTTTTATTCGAAATTAAATTTTAAATGATTAAAAAACACCTACAGAAATTATTTTCAAACAGACTAATAATTTTCTTTGATATAAGCTAAATGAAATGTTAATTTATAAGAATAGATATTTTATCAAAAAAAAGTGCTATTATTGATCCTAAAAATACTGATTTCATTGATGTCATTAAGAGCCTTTGCCGTTTTAAGTTATTTCTGACTCAAACGGAAGGAAAGAGGATTTTACTGAAAAAATAATGCCCGCTTAAAAACAAATATCTTTACACAGGAATCAATTTTCTGTTAAGAATAAGCAAATGAAATAAAACCCAAATAAATTCTGTTTAGAATAAACAAATTAAGCAAGATGTAATTCCTAATGAAACAGAAAAAGAGGAATTATTAAAAAAAATTAAGTCATTGACCTTTGAGAAAAATCGTATGATCCTCAAATTGCCTATATTGATAATATTGTGTTCAAATCGCTTATAAATAAATATTCCCATTTGTTTGCTAAAGATAAATATGATGCTGGTCAAATTAAATTTGAGCCTTAGAGAATAAAATTAATTTCTTATCCTGCAATTTCTTGAAGAACTTATAGAGTTTCAACTAAAAAAATTGCACAAGTAAAAATAGGTGTAATAAAAGAAAGTACAGTAAAACACTGAACGCTGTTTCGGTTTGATGCTCTTTTATTTTAATTGCGGAGATTTTCCAAAATTGTTTGCAAGCTGATATCCGAAGTAGTTTCTCTGTGTTTCTTCTTTCTTGCGGTGTTATACAAACGCGCGTATTTTTTTTATCGTTTCAAACATTCGTTAACGTTATTGCAAGTATAAATTTATGTAATAGAACGATTGATATAGTGATAAAATCTAAGATTTTTAGTTTTTATCATGGGTGATTATAAATAACATGAAAATAAAGGTGCCAGAAAAAGCATCTCACTAGAAACTAAACTGCAAGTGGTTAAAAGATTAGATACTAGTGAACGTCAGTCGCAAATTGTGGTGCTGCATTGAAGTTGGCAACTTCAATAATAAGGAGCATTCTAAGACGTTTATAAATATGTTTCAAAACAACTAGATAGAAATTATACTTTGCAGATAGTTCTTTATACATCTTAAAATTTCGGATATTATGAAAAAATTATTAAATTACTGAACTGGAACGGTTAGCTTTTATATATTACCTAGTTAAACGTATTATTATTTATTTTAACCAAAATTTATAATTATATTAGAAATTTTTAAAAATGAACCAAAAACTACCTACAATAATCCAATGATATGTACCTTTTTATATCGTTCAGTTAGATTTAAAACTAAAAATGTTTTGATTTCATAAAAATAATAAATATTCAGAAAATATCTAAAATTTTTAATCCATGTAGCCTGATTTTAACTTTGTAAGCCATTCAGTCAAAAATAATTTACTATAATGTTATTTTATGATGCATTCTATAATTCCGTTAAAACGTATGCTAATCATTCTAAAATGATTTACTAACAAAATATAAAGCTGTCGTGGGTATATATTTGTCTGTATGTTATGGAGAGAGAGAACAGCTAAACATTCTTCTAAAGCAAAGTGTATATAGAAGTGATTAGGGATCAGACAAATAACAAAATATATTTGCCAATCTTGCAGGAAGATCATATTTTGTTGTCAGTTTTCTAAGAAATGTAAACGCATCGGTCATTTTTATAATTTCAAACACGATTATGATCAGCTTGTTTCACTAGTTATGCATATATTTTTGTCATACAATAAGCTTTTCTGGGAGCGCTATGCTTTAGTAAATATAAACTTTCGTAAGTGGTGTAAAATATTAGTGCAAATATATTCTTATAATATGCGCATACTTCGAAGAAAAGTGGCGGTGCGAAAACACATCGCCCGAGGAATTGAAAGGGTCAGGGCCGCTTCTTGACTCACGCAACTGCTGTTGAAGGAAGTCACGTAAATAACAAAGCAAAGGAAATGATTGGAATCATTTAAATCTAAATGATCTCGGGAATGTCGTCGATTCAGACGGTTCATAGGCATTCGAAGAAGTATTTGTGTCATTAAATCGCTCATATATATTCAGCTTTCTCTCCACACAAACTTAATTCTACTTTTACTCGGAGAAAAATTATTTTATGTCATTCAACTATCATATTTATGTTAGGCGCCTATTTCCGTTATTTGTTTTCTTTCGACTAGTTCTTTGTAACAGACCTAATTTGTTTACAGAATCGGATGACTCCCTTCTTGTATTAGAACATCATGCAGGTAGTTTTATTATGCTGCCATTCTAAAAGAACTTGTTTATAGAAGTGATTAGATCCGGTCAATGGATAGAATTTCCCCGTACTTTGTGTCACAGTTTGCTTATATTAAGCTATTTTACAGACTCTGTATTGTTTGAACTCTTTATGATTAAAATTATAGTTTATATAAAATTACAGATTTGTTTTGAATTACCTTGAAAATTATTTTCGCATATAATGTGATCTTAAGGATTTTAAATTTACGTATAGAAGGCAGGATTTTTTTTCTGCCTAGCAAATATATTCTTATAATATGCCTAGCAATTACAAAGGAAATTGAGGGCGCATTCCATAAAAATATTGTTAATAGTTTTTAATTTCCTTCTATTGTATATTAATTCAGTTAATTCAAATTTTCAGACAGTAAGTTTTAAGATGAAAAATTATTATCCATTTTACAGTTTTAAAATACTTTTTAAATAAGTTTTGACACCTATCTTTGTAAATATATAATTTTAAGGCAAGCAATCACAAAGTAAAGTTGTTTATTAGGACTGAGTTATTAATTTTTTGTGTAATATATGCGTAGTTATTTTGAGGGAATGTATAGTAAAACTGAAATAATCTTTATAATCTTGAGCAAATAAAATAATTTGTTATCCATTGATAATAAATTTTTATGTAGTAATTAAAATATTATTGTAAAGCTTTGGTTTTTTGTTGATTTGCTGTTAATTTTGTGCATGAAGGCTATTTGATATGGAAATGCAGTTTAAAAATTCGATTACAAATCTTAAACAAATTCAGCCCCGAAAGTAGATAACGAAAGCATGAACTTATGAACTGACAGTCTGAATAACTAATCATTTGCTTGTTGGGCAAATGTTAGCACAAAAAGTACTGTAAATGTTAGCGTACAAATTAAAATCGCCTAAAACAATTGAATGTTTTGAAAATTTCACGGATCTGAAAAATGGCTTAGCACAATTGAAAATCATTATTGGTATAATTAAAAAAAATGGTTTTTCACACACACACACACACTAAGCTTTAAATTGGAAATAAGTAGAACCATAAAAATTTTCCCATCCCCAGGCAATCTATCATTGTTAGTAATTTTCATTTAAAAACCATTTGCTAGATTAATATTTTTAATTTCTAAATTTTTCTTTTTAAAAGTAAGTTGAAATCTTTTTCTTGTCTTCTACCATAAATACCTTCATATAAAACATGTGTTAGTGTTTTTTGTAGTAAAATGGTTTTTCGAATTATCTTCTACATTTCGGAATAATTGAATTATATTTAATAATATTATCTTTTGACCAAAACATGTATAGGCTTCAATTTAGTTAGGATTTTATTCATCATTAATCTATTATTCTCAAAAACCATTTTTTATAACATTCCTTATCTGGACAGCAGATATGTTATTAGTACAGCATTCGCTTTTTAATGAATAAACTTAGAATATACGAAAAACATTTATGCATAGGAAAGTTTACTGTGTATAAAAAGGACTTTTTTCTTTGGTTGTTCTATTTATAAACGAGGTCTATTCTTTTCTGGTAAACGTTTTATACTATTCCTTTTTCGTTTTATTCTCGTCTCATGTTTAATAGCATGTAAATAGATTTTGTACATACCTGATAGAGATCATGCTACTTTTATAAATTCTTATTTACAATTTATTGATCCTCCTTTAACGCTTGGTAAAGAGTTAATGAAATACATCCGGTATATTCTTCATAGAGAGAGTTGGCAAAGGAGATATTTGTACATTACTTAAATTATCTTATTTGTTCAACCTAAAACAGTTTTTACTTCAGGAAAAGGGGCAATATCTATTTTACAGAATATATGACAAAGCATGCTGGTTGATAGGAATTTTCAGAGACTGAGCACTTTATTTCATTTCAGGAAAACCATCTCCCACAGTTAAAAGTGTTACTGAAAGTTATGGAAAGTGAAATCGCACAAGTTTTGTATCTTTGTTTTTGAATGCGTGTAGAGGAAAGCTCAATAGAAACTATTTCTTATAATATTAAAGTCCTACTGAAAATACCTGTCATATTACTATTACCGTCATATTTCATCGTCGTCTACTGTCATATTATCGCAGCGTGTGGGCATAGAACTTCTCTAATCGATTGAAAACTCCCCGAAGGAGCATTTCAAGTAAAAATTGGTTGCTCTGACAGTCGAATGGTTCGCGCTCTGGCTTTTGGCTTAGCTGTTCGTGGATTCAATTCTCTCAATGGATGTTAGTAATGGTTTGGATTCCCCTTTAAACTTTGGATTTCAATCTAATTAGTCCCTAAATGCAAAAGAGTGACAAACCAGAGCAATTAAATTAAAAATAAACTCACTTTACTTAGTTTCAAGTTTCATTAAATACTAATAATATTGCAACCTGTAATAATGTGATTAATTTAGCAAATGAAGGAGTAGTGAAGAGTATAAATATATTTAATGTAAACTCTCTCTCTCTCTCTCTCTCTCTCTCTCACACACACACACACACACACACACACACATTAGGTATTGGCTACACTTTTTTTTTTTAGATAAATTCAATATTTTGGTATATTTATTAATGTTGTAATTTACAACCATTAAATTTAAATCGGAATACAGTTCTCGTTTCTAGCTCAGAATATTTTTCTTTACACATATTTATTAACATGAAATTAGTCAGAATATATCTTTTCTGATCTTCGTTAAATACTTGATCTTCGCTGTTGTATCTTTGTATAATTTAAAGAAAGGGCTTATGAATTATTTTATTAAAAGCTATAAGAATTTGATGATTAGGGAAAATATTTGTTTCATGATATGTTATATGAGTATTTCCAAGTGTAGAATTTTTTAAATTGCTTTATGTGTTTCTTTTACAATTTCTGATTTTATTACTTCGGTGGGAGACAAAAAATAATGTTTGAATGAATATTTTTTAGACCTCTCCTCCACCCCTTCAATGCCGAGCTGATAGCCGAATGGTAAACGCTCTTGCCTTGGGCGCAAAATGTTCATGAGCTTGAATCCTATCTTGAATGTGGATGTTTGTAGTGGTTTGGGATTCAATTTAAATAGTGGGTCTAATTAGCCATCGTGTGCAAATTTTGATCGAAAAATAAATTTCCCCCTTTCAAAAGCATCTGTTCCTTATTTGACTTTATCTTCTCAGAGTGATATTAAAAATAATACTAAGATAAATTTGTAATACAATATGTTAATAAAAAATGTGTTAAAAATAATCATCATACTAATTGCAAAATATATGGACATTTATCTATTTTCCAATTAGTATGATATATAAAGCTCTTAATTTCTATGTTAAATTTATAATCCTTGTGTTCAACTCAGTTGATTTCACAGACTTTTCATCACTGTTATTTTTAAAAAAATAATCACAAACACTATAAAGAAAGTTGATGCATTTGACAATTATTTGAATTAATATACATTTGTGATTTCGTTTCTCAGATAAGTACACAGTGGTTGGAGCATCGATAATACTTTCATGATAATTTTCTTATTTATAAAAAAATATTGGAACGTGAAGTAAAGAATCTGTGAAGATCAAACACTTAGCGGACGGGAGCCCTCGAGTTCGTTAAGTGGTAAGACACTTGAGAAATAGGGCAAGCTTGTCGAAAAGAGAGAGACAGTACGGGTATGCCACGACGAGTGGTAGCGGAAGTACCGCTTCCAGGCGATGAAAATTTCGAATGTAAAATTAATCAACTAAATTTATGTCTTTGTCTATAAATTAGTGTTATGTGTGTTAATGTAAATAAATATGTCTTAAAAATCGGATCTTTTGTTATCAATGAGCGATCTTGGAAACAACAGGGGAAACCAATCACATTGGCGCAGTCGACAGGATGTATTCCGGATTAATACAAAATGATGAGATCCTAATGATGGAAAAATACCTACAAAATCGTGAGTCTGTATATTTTGATTGCTTCTCCTTCCATTAAGAGCCAATATATGTTTTAATTATGTATGATTTAAGGGAAATTTTGTTTTAGAATTTTCGTAAATTTCTTTGTAGGGTTTTGTTTAAGAAGTAAATGTAATAAATGAAAAAAAATGTTTAAATATTCAAAATATCAAGATAAAACAAATATGTATAATGTTTAATTTAATTGAGAAAATGTTTAAAAGTTCGATATTGGTTCGAAATAATATTGGTTATTGACATTTGTTCATTAATATTCAGAAAAGTTTTCTCTAACTGGTGATATTACTAAAAAAAAAAAATATATATGTATATATATATAATTTTGATTTATTAGAAAAAAAAATATTTTTGGAATAATCTGTTTATTAAAACAAATTTATGTCGAATAATAATGTTGTTGCGAATTGTCAATTTCTTGAGTTATGTGCATTAATTTAAAAGATACTGTATTATTGAATAGTAAATTGTTGAAACGTATGTTTGGTGTAATGTGTTAATGTGATATAGTAGGATATAAATGTTTTTGCTTTGAATTTTCATTATCATTTTGTTGTTCATTATGTAAATGATAAAAGTTTATGGAATAAGAAACTATTTCAAGAAAGTTTAAATGCTTTTACTGAGTATTGTTTTGCATTATTAAAAATTGCATTTTCACAGAATTATTCAATGTTATTAGGTATATTTATTATTTACTATGATTGTATTTAGTATTTATGTAAAGTAACTAAGTTTAGATTTTAAATTTTGTATCAAAACCAAGATTGGGAAGCATTTATGAGAGGAAATTTTGAATTATTTTATATTTTGAGAGTAATTGTGCTTGCAATGAATAATAGTTTTTGGTTGTTTCGGTAACTCTGATTCATATTATTTTAAGGTAAAATTATATATATTAATAATGATAAAGATATAAATGCATGTTACTAAAAATTATTTTAGCATTTTATTGATTTAAGTGGTTATATGTTCAATGATCTTCTGTGATAAAGATTTATTTAAATTGAAATACCTAAACTGGGAGTATGATTCGTATATGTATATTTTTTTTTAGCTTGTTTTGAATTGTTTTCATTCATTAATGTGTATTATGTAATTGAAGTTTTATACATATTATAGTATATTATCGTGTGTATTAAGTATATTACAGTGTGTTGAAATGAAAATTGAAACTATAAAATTTAAAATTTATTATTAGAATAAATTTCTTAAATTTTTTTTTTTTTTGGTACATTAAGTAAACGAAAGTGTTTTATAGATTAAACAAATGAAAGGTGATTTGTGTGATTTAAATGTTTTGCTTTGAATAGTTGATACTTAAGTTTGGTAATTTATGATAACATTAGTTGTTAAAATGGCCTTTGCATTCTTGGGTAAAGCTCGAAAGGAGGATCTGTTAATATTGGCTAGTGAGTTAGGAGAACAGATTCTCCGGACGCGAAAGTAATAGATTTAAAAATTTGATTACACAATCTAAACATTTTGAAGAATCATTTGTTCGAGAATTAATAAATACAATAATTTCGATCGGATAGAAAGAGAAATATCCAAAGCAGAACAAAGAGAACGTGATCATGAAATTAAAATGCGTGAATTAGATATAAAAGAAATGGAATATGAGGGCAACTCATTAAGCACGGTAGAATATGGGCGAGATAAATTAGGAAACACATTTCTAGGTTATTTAAATATAATGAAAGGGGTAATTTTAGATCCCCAGAACAAGCAGAAGAATGGCCTTTCTTTTTCCATCATGCAGAAAGGATGTTCAAGCTTTATGAAGTACCCGAACAGTACGAAGGGAAAATTATTTTACAGTGTTTAAAGGGTCGTGCTAAAGGTATTAATGCTATGTTGTCGGAAGAAGATTTAGATCAGTATGACAAAATCAAAAATTTCATTTTAAGGAATATAGAATAACTCCGTTACAACACAAAAAGAATTTTGATTCTTGTTATAAATTACACAATGAAAGTTATGCTCAGTATGCGTCCCGAGTGGAAGCTGCATTAGAACTGTATTTAAAATCAAGAGATGTAGAAACATTTGTTAAACTTAAAGAGCTTATTGTAGCTGACAAAATAAAAGAGAGTTTGCCTACTCATGTAAGATCTCAAATATTTCTGAAAGAGACTGAAAATTGGCTTCCAGTCCCTGAATTGGTAAGGGAAATTGATAATTTCCTAGTTTCGATGCCAAAAAGTTTTGCAAATAATTCCCACAATTATACTAAATTTATTCCAGGCCCACATGGAACAAAACAGAACGAAACTGTAAGGAAACATTTTCCAGGTGAACTTAGAAATAAAAACTTTGTGGAAAAGAAAGAATATTATAATTATCAAAAGAACCCAAATCCACGACCACAGAATCGTTTAGGAAATAATACCGCAAGTTGCGCTCCAGATAGAAAGGTATTGAAGTGTTACAAATGTCAGGAAGAGGGACATTTGAAGAAATTCTGCCCGCAAATGAATACGGTAACTCAAGTTTCTAATATAAGTGAAACTGAGGTAAGCAAAAAGGGTTAAATGAACTTTGCATTAAAATGGGTAATGCAAGTTTCTGATTGGGAAATTCCAATCAGTGAGAAGGATGGTGAGCTTTTGCGAGTTGATTTAAATATAGGAGATAATAAGTTTCAAGGAATCATTGATAGTGGTGCGGAAATTACAGTACTGCGGAAGTCAGTGGTACCAGAAGAAATGTTGCAGTCAAGTGGGAAAATTTACTTGAGGCCTGCAATTGGATCTCCGGTTGAAGGAAAGCTTGTTTCTGTTCCACTAAGTCTTTGGTCAGCAGATGATGATATCAGGCCGTATATCATGGTGCATGCTGCGGTTGTGGAAGGATTGCATGAGCAAGCTTTGATCACTCCTAGAGTTTTTAGTTTGTTGGAAGAACAAAGAAGAAAATATCTTGGAGAGGAAATAAAAATATCCACGGGAAAGGAATAGTTTCTGAGTACTTTCAATGTGGAGGGAAGGAAAATAGAAGCTCACCAGGCAATAGAAGCAAATCAAGGAACATTTGATTTAGAAAATTCTGAAGTAGAGGTTTCAACTACTCCAGTGGAAAGTAACTTGGCAAATAAAGAAATAACCGCTATTAAGGATGAAGAAAATAGTACTCCAATTTCTGCAAGCAAAGATATTTAGAAAAGAACAGTTGTCCTGTGCTACATTAAATCGGTGTTTTGAAGATGCCAGACAGCGTAAGAATAATTACTGGTTGAGTCAGATTTATTGTACCACACAGGCAATGTGGCAGGACAGAAGTATGTACAGCTTGTAGTTCCTGAGTGCAGGAGAAAAGAAATTTTAAAATTGGCTCACGAAATACCAACAGGAGGACATCTTGCTTCTAGGAAAACAAAGGAAAGAGTTACAAATGTCTTTTTGGTGGGAAGGTCTGCCAAGGGATGTAAAACGCTGGTGTGAATCTTGCCACGATTGTCAATTGCGGAGGAAAACCAAACTGAAAGACAGAGGACCTATAGAAGCTGTTGGTAGACCAGAACTTCCCTTCCAAGTAGTCAATGCTGACATTTTAGGGCCTATTGAACCTAAATCTTCAAGGGACATCAGTATGTGTTGTGTGTTATGGATCAGCCCAGTCGGTGGCCAGAGGCAATTCCTGATTAAAACTTTGACGGCAAAAGCGACATGCGATGCCTTTATGGAAATTTTTATGAGGATGATTAATTATTTTTCTTTATAATGAATCTTGTAAAAAAAAAAAAATAAATAAAAAAAAAAAAAAAAAGAAATAATTTCTGATATATCATAATATTCATATTTAACTTTATATAATATAATGTAGTTATTTCTATTTGTTATGGGTCGTTAATTTTCATAAGGTTTGTGTGTGAATAATATTTGCACATAATTGTTTTTTTGTGTTGATATTGATTCTTATTTTCTTACTTTATAATATTGTGTTGTAATAAATATAATGAATATAGCAGTAGTATAGGATATTTTCCTTTAAAGAGAATATGAAACAAAAGTGTAAGCTGAAGCATGTCAGCACCTAGGTTAAGCACTAAGTTAAATTTAAAATGTTGGTATTATTTGGCTCTTGATGGAATGGTGATAAAAGGTAAAAGGAACTTTCTAGAATTCTTCGTAGTTTCCATTTGCGGGACAAGGTCCAGCAATGAAAACTGGAGGGAAGGTGTGAAGATCAAACACTTAGCGGACGGGAGCCCTCGAGTTCGTTAAGTGGTAAGACACTTGAGAAATAGGGCAAGCTTGTCGAAAAGAGAGAGACAGTACGGGTATGCCACGACGAGTGGTAGCGGAAGTACCGCTTCCAGGCGATGAAAATTTCGAATGTAAAATTAATCAACTAAATTTATGTCTTTGTCTATAAATTAGTGTTATGTGTGTTAATGTAAATAAATATGTCTTAAAAATCGGATCTTTTGTTATCAATGAGCGATCTTGGAAACAACAGGGGAAACCAATCACAGAATCTGAAATCACTTTATATCAATATTAGTAGCCCTGAAAAATATCACTGCTAATAGCGGTTTCGCCCACTGAAATTTGGAATGATATCAAGTGACAAATAATGAGCAAGTTAATGATATCTTTTGTTTTAAACGATATTTGTTTTTGACTTGAAAGTACCATATTTTTTTTATAATAACGTTTGAAAGACTTTGCAGAATAAGATACATATTTCTGTGATTTATGATAAAAACGTGACCCGTAATCACCTATAATTATAGAAAATACTGAAAAATAAATGTATCATTTTTACTAATTTAATATTTAATATTTTCAGTTATAATTAATTTAAGAATACTCCGCTTTACCGTGTCTTATAAATTCCTGTTAGAAAGTGATTCCCTGTGATCCACTACAGGGTTGTTAAGCCTGTCTAGAAAAAGGAAAGAAACTGTAAAATGCACTATTTCCTTAAAAAAAAAAAAAAAAAAAAAAAAAAAAAAAAAACGGCACTATTTCGCTCTTTTTCAGCAAGAAACAATACTTCTACTTCGGTCTTGGGAAAAAACTTTTTTCTCAAGGTCCAAACCACATAAATACTATTTCATCTTTTCCTTTCTTTAGATCCTTGACCCGCACTTAAACTTTTGACCGCAAGATTTCTTTGAAAGGGAAGTATGAATAAATAAAGAGAAAAATTAAGAATAACTATTTTACCACTAAATGAAGAAACGAAATTTTCCATAAAATGTGGGAAATTAAAGTTAAAATCACAGTCAAATGTAATTTTGAGTAATAGTTAAATTATTGACATATTTTAGACTGAAATTAATTAGTATAAACGCTTTTCTGGTGACCCTGAACAATATAAAAAATTATTTTATAATAGTTTATATATTTTAGCCCAGTATGAAGCAAATGCGTTAGTTTATAAATTTTGATTCAGAAAAATATAAAATATTTAGAAATTCTTTAAGTATTAAAATAATATTTTTAAAAATAATTGGAATGTATTTAATATTTTTTGACACCGCTCAAGCGGATGGCTTAATAAAGCATGACTTTGAGGAACATGATTTGTGAATTCATTTTACACGTATTTTTGAAGCAATAGAGAACTATATTCACTTGTCACAAAAACAAATAACTGTGGCTCAGTACTTTCACGCCGCTTCCTCTTAAGATCAGACAAGTGAAGCATCACTTAACCGCGGGAAGTGGTTGGTATCTCGATGTGTTGCTGGAGTTGGGGACGTGTCTACGTTCATATGTGACGTCTAAAATTTCTTCCGCTAGTCTAGTGTAGATGTGGGGAGGAGGGTGACAGCTCGTCACCTGGCCGTGGTTCAAAATTTCGAAGCATTTGGTGACGGGGGAATATTCCAAACCTAAAGGTACAGTCCGGGGCCCCGCTTGTACCGCTATGTATGTATGTCACAAAGTAAGGAACTTGGAAAAATCTCATCAATACTTCCTGAGTGATGGATCATACATGAAGTACATAAATGCAGTTGGAATCTTATACTGTTCAAGAATTTCCAAGACTAAACACATTACCTTTCTTTCCACAAAGCACACACTATCTTGCCATTTGGCAACGAAAAATCTTATTAAATAGTTATAGTTCCAAGGTCAATTTTTTTATGCAAAATTATGTTTTCCAATCTTTTCACTTTATGAACCTCTTATTTATGAAATTACTAAATTTTAATTTGTAAACTTATTTTATTAATAACTGTTATTGCATAATTAAAGATTGTGCAATTTATTATTTTTTCGTCCAATTAATAACAAAAACAATAAAAAGCTTTAAATTTATTAATTACAAGAACATTGTAAAAACAAATAAAAAAAAACGTTCAGAATTAACAAAATATCAGTTGAAAATACTGATTTAACTTATTTAAATTTAAAAATGTAATAAATATGAAATATACTCTTTGACTTTAATTCAAGATTATTTTACAACTTGATGTTATTTTTCAGAAAATATTCTCTAATTAGTCTCTAAATTCTTATGTAATCATGCATAGAATTGAAATAGTAGTTCTTATTTAAAGATGTCCATTTGATAAATACTTTTTCATTTATGATATATTAGCTTCGATGTTTTCTAGCTGTGCAAATACGTCAGAGCTTTATGTCTCATTTAATGGGTCTGAATAAAAATTCCAGAAAAAACAATATAAATATCAATACAGAAATAACAATACAATATAGAGATCAATATTGCAAACTCTATGTTCAAAATATATATTTTAATATCTACCAAAGGGCAATTTTGATGGTGGATTAACTGTCGATTAATCGATAGTTATTTTCTGTGCCAGCGTTATATACCAGCCTTATGGGAAATACAAATTCAAAATAAGTGGAATAACAATACAAAATAATGCAGGCTCATATAAAAATAAATATAATGAAAAATAAGCTGTGATACCATTCTTTAAAGTATAAAATAATCATTTGGTTAAAATGTATTTAAACATTAAAAAGAGTTTGATTGGTACGAAAGTTTATTGAGATCATCTCTTATTACAATTTTATTCCAGATTTTCACCAATAGTCATTGCCCAGTTCCAGTGTAGGGTATCCAAATACATTCCATCAAATTTCAGAACTGTTTATGTTATATTTTTCTCTTAAAAATTTCTAATTTTGAAATAAAATTGTTTTGGTACACAACGAAATAATTTTTAACTTTGTAGTTCCACACGTAAATCACAATTTCTCAAACAATTCTAATGGTGCAGCATTATGTTTGATTTTTTCTTTAGAATTAATGTAAAAAAAAATATTTAATAATTAAAGGTTTAAGCATTTCTTAAAAATTATTCACAAAAAAAAAAAAAAAAAAAAAAAAAAAAGTTACTTTTGAAAAAATCATCAGTAGTGTTAAGAAAAGTAATAAAAAACCCCAAAAAATTTTCTCATCGGAAAGTTACCGAACTTTCGCGCGTTTAATAATAAATTATAATATTTCATAACTACCCCCATAAACCTTGTGGAATTGATGAATGATGTTACAAATGGTCTTCCGATTTTTAATAATCATAATTGATTATAATGATTGTATTAGCCATTAACCGACTGTTTTATTGGAGAATTTTCTACCCAGGGAGTGATTTATGTAAATGTTTCGTTAAAAATTTCGTTTAACACACTTAACTTATCTTTATAAATATTTTATAAAATTTCCGTGGAAATTAATTTATCACCAATTAAAATACAGTGGTAACTGATTAACTGATTGGGTCGATATAAAACTTTATTCATTTTATATTTCGCAAATTTTTATTTTTTATTTATATTTAATCACTTGTTTTTAAACAAGATTAGAATATGTTAATTTTTTTAACAAAATGAGAGTGAGTAAATTTAAATGACAAAATTAGAATTATGAAACATTATTTCAATAATTTAATGTTATAGATCTTGGATGTAGGCCTAAGACTGGTACTTGACAATAATCTATAAATGGAAATTTATTTTGTTGAAGTCGCTACACTCATTAATGGAAAATAAAATGTTAATAAATCAGTTGTTTAATTTAATTTCCTTTTATGAACATTAAATATTCATATAAGTAATTAATACATAGGTCTAAGAATAAATTTATTAATTAATACCTTTTCTCAACTAATAAAATCGTTATATTGTCTCTGATAAACGCTGATTGGTTAAACAGAATTTCTATTTAATCCATGTTGCCAAACTGCAGATGACTCTTCAACGAAAAGAATGTCGTCAATGTTTTTTCAAAGTTTCGAAATCTCTCTTTTATACTCTTATAGCAACATACCTTTCCCAACTTGCTATTCTTAAGTGTGCCAACAAATTCTAGAATCACTTGAAATCTTACATCGGCCAATACTGCATCTTTTGAAAAAAAGTTTCAGAAAATAAATCTATTTTATGAATGTTAAATTTAAATAAGATTCTGAAGCAACTTTTTATTAATGACAGTTTAAACAATTAGTTATGAAATTTTTAATATATTCAATGAGGTGAGAAGAATTCTTGTTAGTTACCATGGCTATAAAATTAGTATAAATTATATTATGTTTACGAATAATGTTCTAAAAGGATGTAACTAAAACTTGTTTCTTTGATCTCCGTTTCCTCATCATAAGCTGTACAGCCGATTTCGAACCAAGGTTGCCTCCAAGTTTCTACTATCTTGACTTCATAGATGCCATGTTTGCCCACCTGTTGACAGCAACTTTCATCAACCATTTTTGCATATATTTAGAGAGCTTATTCTTGGTCTTCCTCTCTATTTTTCCTTCAGGTTTTGAAAAAGATATTTTCTTCACTAGGTTTTCATTTCTGTATATGTAGACATGTCCTAGACAGTTTAATTAAGAAGTTTTAAGTACTTTTGCGATGTTAGTTTCCTTAAAAACATAGTAGTTGTTCAGTATTATGTTTTATTCGCAAAGTTTTACAATATTTATAGTTTGATTTGGCGACATCGTATAGTTAAATCTAGCAGTTTTTAGCCAATAATTTACTCTAATTTATTTTGATAAGAAATGACTTTTTTCATTTATTTACCTATCAAAAAGAAAGTTTTTCTGAATGTATACATATTCAACTAAATTCTTTTTACTTGATTTTTGATTTCTTAGATACTTTCATCTCGACGGGTATTATTTCTTGGGTAAGCCCAGTGATAGGCTCTTCAAAGCAAAATTCTGGGTTCGATCCAAACAAGTGTTGAACAAAGGAAGATATATATTCCGTTTCTTCTTTCTGTAGTAGAGGCTCGAGAGTTTTCAGTATATCCTCCTTTTCAACACGTGGCCTACCATCTATAAAAAGTGCTTGAACAGTAAACTCCTGGCCGATCTTAATTCTAAAACACTAATTAATAAATCCAAAAACTTGGAGACAAAGTAAGGAGCCAGACTGTAGTTTCGCTTATGATTTATTCTACGCACATACCGCGTACACACTGCCTATATTCAAAAAGTGAAAGAAAAATATAATAAACGACGCTCAGCGCCATCTGGAAGTAATGAATTCACAATTCAATGAATGGGAGCTTGAACATTCTCCCGGCCGATGGCCTTAGGGACATCAAGATTGCACTTAGTTATACATACACATACTGATACACATCAAAGGCAACTTACCTTACAAAGCACAATTCACATGGTAAAAAAATAACTGCAAAAATAAAAGAAATATCTTAATTATTACACAGAAAAATGATAAAAATGAAATGCAAAGTCAACTCAGTTCATCAGTTGTTGTACCGCTGTTAATCGGTAACACACACAGTTTGTGTATAGGTCTTTTTATTTCACCTGACCCAGTTTTTACTAGCACGACACGAACCTTCTTGTTTAGTCCTTCATGGACTCTTCACTGTGTATTTCACGAGGTTTTCCTCTTCTAGATACGAAACGTTTTTCAAGGCTGCTATAAATGAATTCGCACTTAGATCTCCAACACATTCTAAGTGAACAGCCTTCATAAAAAAACAGATGAATACGCAAACGTATATCTTCATTGTTTTCACACCTCGTCCCTTTCTTGATTTTACGTGGAAAGGTCCCGCAAAATCAGCACCTGTTCTAGCGAAAGATTTTAAAGGGTTAACTCTGGAAGCTGGGAGGTCACCCATCATCTGCTTTGACAGCTCGGGTTTGCTCCGAAAGCATGTGACACATCTGCGTAAAATCTTTCTTATCACTTGACGCGCGTTAATAACCCAAAACTGCTGTCTGAGGATTGCAAGCAGTAATTGGTTGCCACAATGCATATACGTTTGATGATAATGCATTATTATTAGATCTGTAATAATGTGATGTTTTGGAAGAATAATTGGGTGCTTAACATCATTTGGCAAATCAGAATTACAGAGCCTGCCTCCAACTCTGAATATTTTCTCCTCGTCCAGGTATGGATGTAACGATAGAATCTTATTTTGAGGGCTCAAGCCTTTCCCCTTAGACAAAAGTCAATTTCTTCCGCAAATGAAATGGTTTGTACATATTTTAGTACAAATGCACGCGCATGATTCAGTTCTTTAGTCTGGAGGTAGTTAGTTTTTATCACCTCCACCTTCTTCAGGTTCATAATAAATCTGAGAGACCACGCTACTACTCTAAGAAGTTTAGTATAGGATGAAAATTTTAAAATTAAATTATCGATCCATGAATTACTCTTAACTGTGAGAAACACTACACTTTTTAACTTCTCATTCTCTACTACTTCATTTGGAATTTCTTTAATACTTCGCTCTGGCCACTCCTCTGTCTCCTTACTCAACCATTTAGGGCCTATCCACCACTTATCATTAGACGCTAAATTCTCAGCTGAAATACCTCTAGTTAACAAATCTGCTGGGTTATCCTCTGACGGACAGTAACGCCAATCACTCGGATTTGTTTTCCCCTGTATTTCCGAAACGCGATTAGACACAAATTGCTTCCACCTTTTCAGGCTTCCCTTGACCCAACACAAAGCAACTAATGAATCACTCCAAAACATAACTTTCCTGACCAAATCAGCAAAAATACTTCTTACATAATTTCCTATTCTTGCACCTATTACAAGGGCCATTAATTCTAAACGAGGGAGCGTTAATTTCTTAATAGGGGCCACTCTGCTCTTTGACATTATAAATGACACTTTACAATTCCCACTTTTATCAGCATATCTAAAATATGCCACACATCCATAAGCAATTGGTGAAGCATCGCAAAACACATGCACCTCAACATTTGTATCCACACAATCCATAAAACTATACCTCGAAATGGAAATAACACTCAATTTCTCAACTTCACTGCACCACTTAGCCCATTTTTGATGCAAATCATCTGGTAACTCATCATCCCAGTCGATTGCTCTTTCCCAAATTTCCTGTAACAAACACTTAATCCGAATAACAAACGGAGAAATCAACCCAACTGGATCGAAAATGGTTGCAGCGGTCTGTAAGACACTTCGTTTGCTATTTGTCAACTGTTTCTGAGAATCTACCAAACCTCTCACATCCAACGACAACACATCTAACTCAGGGTTCCAATTCAAACCTAGAACTTTCGTCTGATAAGGGTCCACCGATTTATTTTCACTAAGTCCACTGACTATCTCTTCACTCTCACTAAGTCCACTCTCAACCCATAGCTCTTCTAGCTCTCTGCTATTAGACCTTAACTTCCTCAAATTAAAACCTCCTGTTTTAAGAATTGACACAGCATCTGACGACAATTCAAAGGCCTCACTCACACAATTTCCGCCATAATGTAAGTCATCTACATAGAGAGCAGAATTCAGCATCTCAACTACTTTCGGATTAGAATTTTCAAATTGTTTGATATGATACTTTATTGTTGCGCTCAGGATAAATGGAGATGTTTTACAGCCAAAAGGTAATCTCCTCATTCTCATAAATTTGTACTCATCACTAGGGTTATCTGACTACCACAGAAATTTTAAGTACTCTCTATCCTTTTCAGAAATGCTAATCATTAAAAATGCCTTTTCTATATCAGCACTAAACGCAATTTTGAATTTACGAAAGCTTAAAATCATATCAAGAATGTTAGGATTTAAATTTGGTCCAGTTTCTAAACAATCATTTAAAGAATTATTACCTTTAGATTTAGAGCTACAGTTGAAAACCACGCGAACCTTTGTTGTTTCTTTATCCTTTCTAACAACCGCTCTATGGGGCATAAAATATTCGCTTACACTATTCTCACATTCTTCAATAATACCCTTTGAAATTTGATCATTTATGATTTCCTTGTTTTCTTCAGCAACCCATTTATTTTTAGAAAAATCGGTTTTAAGCTCATCAAATCGTTTTTTTAGCCAAAGAAAAATTATTTTTCAACTCACTCGGATCAACCCTCCACAGTAAATTCGTTTCATATCTACCTTTAACGAATTTTAAACCACTCTCAAATTGATCTATAATCGCTTTATCACTTAAACTTAGTTCTTCCTTCTCTTTTATTCCTAAAGCCTCTAGATTCCATTGCATTTGAATATCTGGATTTGCTATACACAAATTAGCTGACTCCGCAATTATATTCGTTATTCTCATTCTCACCGTCGAAACTTCCGCTTACCACGTACCCAAAAACAGTGTTTTGCAAAACCAAATTACTATTAGCCGGACAAATTTGACCTGGTCGTAACAATTTATAAAAGATCTCTGCACTTAACAGTAAATCCACTGGACCTGGCACATTAAAGCCTTCATCTGCAAGTTTTAAGTACTTTAATTCTGGAACATTTATTTCAAAAGTTCTTGACGGCATGAAATCCGTGATTTTAGATACAATTAAAAAATCCAATTTTTGTTCAAAACTTTCCTCAAGATTAGAAATTGTCGCATCAACAACAGATTTAATCGTAGTAGATATATTTCCTATACCACAAACAGTCAAATTGGTTCTCGTTCTTTTCAAATTAAGGCTATTCGCACAGTCTATCTTCATAAAATTATTGATTACTCCTTGATTTAAAATAGCTCTCACTCTGTATTTATTTCCTCTCTCATCTCTCAATAGGCAATTAACGGTACTCAGGAGCACGGTTTTTGACTGATTTATCACTACACGCGAAGAGAGTACGGAAGTAGTGTTTTGATTATTTGTTAGGCTGGCAGCTGTTTGAAATGCCGGCGCAACTGGCGATAATACAGAATCACTGGCTCTCACTATGGGGGTAGAAAATTGGCCGCCATTCGACACACTTGCACTTTCATTGCTCGATAGCTCAGAATTTCTCGGATAATGTAGTGATACATGATGACGCCTGGTTTTTCCCTCTCGCTTACACAAAGAACAAGAAAAGTGCGATTTACACTTATTAATTAAATGTCTACCTAGGCAATTAAAACAAAAATTATTTTTCTTAATTATCTCAACTCTTTCAGAAACAGGCATAGCTAAATAATTTCTACATTTGTACAAAGGGTGAAAATCAAAACACAAACTGCATTTTAAACTTTTACTATCAGTTAGAAAAATTCTAGACACATTTTTCGTGTTGGGGGATTTTTGATTGCTGATATCCGTAAGTGATTTTCCTCGCGACACATAGAACAAATCTGCCTCTTTCCCTAAGGTTACGGAATCAAACCAACTATCTGATTGTCTAATGCTGACATGACTCGCGGTTTCTTTATCTAATGTTTGAAACAATTTGTCTGATATAATTAATTGTTTTAACTTCTCAAAATCAGACACTTCTCTTAGTTTTAAATAGTATTCAAAACTAGTAGTTAACCTTGACGCAAATTGTACATGCGTTTCATTAGCTTGCCTAATAGTTTTCCTAAACTGATCCAAACACAACTGAGGGATCGGTTCGAATTCTCGTAGAACAATTTTCTTAACTTTTTCATAATTACTCATTTCATTATCACTGATGTAAGAAATTACATTTGAAGCTTTCTCGCCAAGTAAATTCAAAAGAATTTCCGCTTTAAATTTATCGGGTACATTTTTAGTTATAAATGATCTCTCTAAAGAAGCAAAAAACAGACCCCATCCTTCAGGGCAACTTGGTATTCTAATGGTTAAAGTTTTTACACTTTTTATTAATGAATCCAAAGAATCGCAAATCTCAATTGTATTTTCTGAAACATCGTCTTTAGTTTTTGAAGCTGTTCTCAAGCGCGATAACTCTAATTCGGCTTTCGCTCTCTCTAATTTGTTCTAACTGTAGTTCTAACTGTTTATTTTTCTCATTTGTTTCTAATTCAGATTTCCTGTCCTCAATTATGCCCTCAATGAGATCAGACACAAATTCAGGTTCAGATTTGCATTTCTCAGTCTTTTTAATGATTTCTATCAGTTCTGAAACCGCCATTTTATCTGTTACTTTCTCACCTAACTCGGTTGCAGCAAGCTGCAGATCAACTTTTCTAGCGTTTTTAAACATTATGAAAAATCTTAACTACAGAAACACAATTTAACTCTTAACAAGGATTTGAGAACAAATCTTAATTACAAAACAAAAATAACTCTTTTTAAAAACTGTAAGAATAAATCTGAACTACACAACACAATTCAGTCACAAATTATTTTTACTCTACCACATTCTAATATCAACATTATTTCAACACTTACACTAAATCAACGACATTACCACATCAACTCTAAATCTACAACTTCCAACACTATAGTAAAAAAATTGACTACTGAACATCAAAATTACTCACCCCAAACCAAAACTACGCAACAACAACATCCGAAATTATTTCTTTCATCACAAAATCACTGTCTGGGACTCGCATCACACTTCCTGACACCAACAATGAACAGTAAACTCCTGGCCGATCTTAACTCTAAAACACTAATTAATAAATCCAAAAACTTGGAGATAAAGTGAGGAGCCAGACTGTAGTTTCGCTTATGATTTATTCTACGCACATACCGCGTACACACTGCCTATATTCAAATAGTGAAAGAAAAATATAATAAACGACGCTCAGCGCCATCTGGAAGTAATGAATTCACAATTCAATGAATGGGAGCTTGAACAGTGCTAATGGCGGTGGACATTAAAAGGCTATACAAGTCTTTGGTCGTGAAGCAACGTGGTATCTAATTGCTTGAACATAAAATGCTTGAGCAAGGTGGTGAATAACATAAACAAGTAATTAAAAGTAATATAAAGTCACACTAATAACAGTATTTTAAATATTACCGTAGCTATGAGTTATGTTTTTAAAAAATGAAATTTACATCAAATTATTTTTAAATTCAAATTTTTATGAGATGATAACTTAAAGCAAGTGAACTAGTTTATCTTAAGCAAAATAAACTATTCCTTTTATAAAAGTGTATTTTATGATTTAAATGTCTTTTTATAATTAATAATTGTATTATTTAATCTCACTAAAGAGATTGAATAAATAACGTTTAAATAAGCTAATCATTGAAGATAGCTGTATATTTACGTTGTAAAACAATAATTTACTTTTTAGTTAAATAAATTGCTTTTCAATAAATTTACTATATATATATATATATATATATATATATATATATATATATATATATATATAATCTGTAAAAATATATTGACAATTATTCTCACAAAAATATAAATAGTTTTTATTCCTCTAATAGAAATTTCATCAAGTAAAAGCAATTTTACGCCTTCACTTCTATCTTCCAATGATTTTAAAATAATTGAGAAACGCAATTTCTAGCATTTTTGCAATAATGAATCAATAAGTGTTTTCGCAGCCTGAGAAAAATTGAGGAAAAACCCCGGATGCACTCATGCGTGTTGTTCTCAAATCTCACATTACTCATAAACTTTAAGAAAGACTGCGTTTTCTTTTACTTTTTCCTAATTAGGTAAGAGAAAGGAAAAGGGAATTCTGTCTGTCTCAAGATATAAAAAGAAATCCCATGGTATTGCATTCAAACACGAATAGAACTGTATTTATTTATTTACAAAACATATTCATCAATCCTTGATGTCATGGCCACCACCTCTTACAAATTTCATTCAAAACGTCAGATAGAGTGCGCTTATATGTTTACTAAAATTTATTTTAACTTATTATTTTCTTATAAAACTCAATAATGCCCTTCGAATTTTTAAAATTTAGCCAAATTTCACAAATTAGGTTACATTTTATTGTATTTTAATTTACACAATGTCTAGAATTTTCTAGGAAACGAACTTCACAGAATCATTTAGTATTTTTCTCCTTCAGATATATGAATGTACACTTTTGTGTAATTATTAGTTTCCAAATTTTTTTTAGAAAACACGGTTTTCTCGTACTTTTGAGAATTGAAAAATCTTTAAAAATTTACTTTGTAGAGTTATTTTTAAGATAAGTGCATAAACGATTGATTCGTTTAGAAAAGGGTATGTTTTAAAAGTGTTACCTGCACATTACATTACACGTGAAAGAAATGTAAAAAGAACCACATTTCACCTAGTTTGTATTGTGTTTTCCGGGTGGAAGAATGATTCTATTATTTTTCAGATCAAATGAGGCAGTACGAGGGTAGTAGCGATCAAAAATTGAGGATAAGCAAGAAAAATCTTTTTCGTATTCTTAAAAGTACAAGTTTTTCGCATGATATAATCCTGAAATGTGCTTTCAGAAGAGAACATAGAAAAAAAAAACCGTGCATTTTGTGGTGGCATGGGCAATGTTCAGAGACACTAGAAATGTGCTACAAAATGTATAAAATGAGTTCGATTATTAGCGGATCATGTGTCGTGTCACCAAAAGTGACACATAATAAACATTTGTAGAGGGTGTATAAACTTAGTGAATTTGTATTTCTTTATCATATATTTTACATGTGCATACATATAAAAATCTTAAAAGCATAGCCTTTTCAAAAGGAGAGGAGTGAATAATTTATGCTTACCATATAGTATAAGTTAGCGAGTATATATATATATATATATATATATATATATATATATTGAAATATAAACTGATTAAAGATCAACAGCAGGAAAGATTAAAAGGCTGTTGGATCTATCTAGACAGAAGAAAAGTATTTCTTAAGACTCTAATTTTGAATTTTGGTTGATTGAGATCTTTAGGGTACCTTTAAACTGAACTGTAATTGACTATAAGAAGGAAAATATTAATTTAAAAATTTCTATAAAAATACTGGCATCATAGTTAGAGCAATTAATAAACTATGGCAAACTGAGAGTTTAAACCATTTTCTTTTTAAAAAAACTAGGTACGTTGGATATCGAAACGATACCAAGTCAAACTTATTCGCGAATAAATTGTAGCTGCTATATTTCCGCGATTGCCTTCTCTGCCATCAAAAGGCTTACTCCTTTATAACAATAGAAATTCAGCAAAATGCGAATGTGGACAATGACACGTCATACCTGGAATACTTTCTTTTTGTTTACAAATTTTTATGTTGCATACAGTTCCATTTCATATCTATTAATGAAATGAGATATCTTCACTTCTTATTAAGTTCGAAATTGCTAACAATTGTTTTCAAAGATTAGATTAAAAAGAAAAGAACATTACAATATCTTGCTATTTCTCAAATAGAAGTGGAAAATGATTATATTCTGTTCTTCGCTAGATTTTTTTAGCTGTTTTTCTACATGATTTGGCAATTTATGATAGGGCAGTTAAAATCAAGTAGTATCCTTATTTATTCATCATATTGGTTGTATGTTTTTCTGTTGTTTAATTAAGAAATCTTATTCTGTATTTTAAAAAAAAAACGTGTACGTATGTTAATATTATTGGAATAACATTCTTTCGGTAAACAGATCCCCTAATTATATATATATATATATATATATATATATATATATATATATATATATATATATATAATATATATATATATATAATATATATATATATATATAATATATATATATATATATAATATATCTATATATAATATATATATATATATAATATATATATATATATATATAGTTTTAATAATTACACTTTATGACTTAATTTTATTAAATGAACTTATATAGATTTTCAAAATTGTTATAAACTTGTGAGGTACGTATTAGTGCAAGGAGAGCTGTAATCTTGCATTTATTTATATTTTATAAAGAAAAAAACACACATAGATACACAAATTTATCAATTTTTTGTTCATTGTTATTTTGATGTCATAAACCATACATAAAACTACACTCTCTTAAAAATTAAAATAATTACATCAAATTTAGAAACAAAATTTTAATGTCCAATTTAAGAAATAAAATTTTAATTTCCAATTTAAGAAATAAAATTTACGCATGAAAATCAAATATAATTATAAAAATACATTTATTAATAGGAAATAAGAGTACATTTCATCATTCAAGCGTGTGAATATCTGAACATCCTGGGTTTTCAACTATCACTACTGGCCTTCTTTTTAACTTAAGATATAGCTAATACGATTTGCGAATACGCGCATTAATATTTCAGGGGAAAAATAAAAATTGTAAATTTAAATCAAACTGACTCACGGGGCTTTCAAAGCTCCCATCTGACTCAAGAAAAAGCCGCATATTCTACTGTTGAGGTAATAGATCAATTATTGGATCATTCAAGCTTAGGGGTTTATCAGCTACAATGTCCTGTAAAATAATTTGCCAGAAAAGCAATTTTGTTGGGGATGTTTTCTTTCTTTTAATTTTATTTCACAACAGGAATTCCATTTCGAGATTTTTATTCAGAGTGGGCTTGTAATCACAAAATTAGAAATTTTTTTATTCATTATTTGACATTTTATTTTTCTAGATTTTACTGGTTATTTGCAGCAACCTTTTCCCTTCTCTACCTCACATTTTTGGTACAGCATGGCAGGTGATTTTTTTCTAGCTGCAGCACACATCTAGCGTTTGAGGTTATGCTCAAAAGATTTCCAAGCTGCAATTTTCTTGCGTAACTTTTACATTTTATTTTCCAAGCTTCTCAAACTGTAAGCTAACCCAATTTTATTGAGAAAAAAATTCTTGAATTCACTAATGTAAATTATTATATCTGCAATGCACATCTAGTGTTTGAGGTTATGCTCAAAAGTTTTTCAATCTTCAATTCTTGTACTTGCTTTTATATTTTATTTTCAAAGTTTCCCAAACTGTAATCTAATTCAATTTTATTAAAAAAATGCTTAAAATAAATAAATAAGTAAATAAATAAAATAAAGTAAAATGTAAAAAGAATAAAAATAAAAAATAAATAAATAAAATTTATATTCGAAAAAAAGCTTGAATTCGCAGATATAAATGAGTGATTATTTTATCCGTTTGATAAATAAAAAGCGATATATATATATATATATCCTATTGCATATAGAGTTTTAATGAATATATATATATCTATATCTATCTATCTATCTATATATATAATGTAATTCATTGCACATATATATATATATATATATATATATTCATATTACACACACATATATATAAATATTCATTACACCTACATATATATATAATAATGAAATATTTATGTCTTTTATAATATTCATTACACCTACATATATATATAATAATGAAATATTTATGTCTTTTATAATAGGTTATATAAAAGAAATAAAGATGTCATTATTTTTACTTATCTTATTAAGGGATTAACAAGCCTGTTAAACTGTAACAATTCAAAATATGCTGACTTTAATTAAATGCTAATTTGCAAGAGTCTATGAGTTAAATTCGATTCTGATTACTACACTGTACAGATGATGTGGTAATGTAAGTTATATATTGTAATTAAAATAAAAACCCAATCACAAACAATTGTAATTTTTTATTTAGTCCTCATCGGCTTTGTTCTTCTTCTAATCCTTGGTAAGCGAAGCATATAAATTCAAAACATAAATCTTTATAAAATAGGCAACAGTTATCAATTATAAAAGATACTCATGGAGAATTTATACTTGTAGATAAATCACTAGTTTGATGCATACTTAAAAATTGTTAAAATAAACTTGGAAAAGTATGTTTTAAGAAAATAAAATGGAAACTGTTGAACAAATTTGTGTTGAATAATTTTTCATTATTGTTTGACTTTTTTAAAAGTTTTACTAAAATTTTCGCCTATGTATTCCTTTGTCTGTAATCCACGTATATCTCGTTTAATAAAATGAAAGAGTATTTTTTGCACTCAACATTGTCTCTTGATTATAAATTTTTGTAACGTTTTTTTATTGTGGTTTCACACATCAATACAATAATAATAACTAGTTAATGCTTTTAGAAACTTGTGGTTTATTTTGTGGTAATTAAAATATTTAATAATATAATTGTATAAAAATATTAATAAGAAAATGTTTTTCTCAACTAAATAAGAAAAGAATCATTGAAGTGAAAGCAGATTCATATATTAACATCTTCTACACATAAGATGCAATTCTAAATCTTATTCTTTGAATTAAAAAGTAGAAATTGTTATTATACAGCTCCTAATATTAATGCTACAAATCAACACTGTCTAATATTGTAATGAAACAAAATATTCAATAAAATTTTATTTCCTTTTCTATGACATTAGGGTTATGAAACGCATTTGGTTCAGATTATAAGTCTTTGTAACGTAACGCTTATTTATAAAAATTGTCTTCACGTATATCAGATGATTTAATGACATTGGAAATATTCTGTAGCATTAAAAGTGCAGGTTGTGCGAAATTTTAAGCATATGAAACAAATTAATGGCAATAAATGTGGCACTAATAAAGGCAATAAAAGTACTTTTTGTAATCACGGATTTCCCTGATAAGAGGGTAGTATTTTGGATTGAGATGTTCCAGAGAAAAATAAATCATTTATCGAAATTAACAGGACTGCAACAAACAATATTCATTAAGGATATACATTCGGTATAAAAAATTGCTTACCTGGACCAAGAAAAATAATAGTGTAATAACTAAATGTATAACAACTACAGAGTACTTTGTCATATATTTAAAAGAAAATATGCAGTTTCTCTCTTAATAAAAATTGCAAAGGAAAGGGCTTAGAAAGTTCTTAGCTTCTCATTACTTTTATCTTCATAAAGTTCAGTCTCAATGACTCTGACATAATCTCAACATGTTCTTCAAAGGCAAGCTAGAGAGTATGAGATTAAGAATTGCTTGCGCATACAATTTTCTTTAACATTCTTAAATATTGGAGGTTCATTCTTCTTTCTCGCACCAAAAATGTCATATATATATTAAATTTCATATACATTCAACAAACTTCACTTAAAAATATTTTTGGATATTTTTTTTATTGTTGCTTTAATCGCTGTGATAACGCGTAATATCAAGTGACGTCAAATAACAGCTGATGTATCACAGCCAATCATGTTCTGTGATTGGTTGTGATACATCAGCTTCAGAATTCCAAGGTACCTCAAGTATTAACTAATGTACTGTATCTCATTTTAATATTTATAATACAAAAAATATATTGTTTGTTAAATAACTATATTTATTTACATTCCGAAATTCTTTAAATTGGAAAGGATCACTTTTGTAAACTTTTATTTAAATGAAATGTGTGATAAAAATAAAATATGAATGAAGAAGTGACAGAAACATCCTGTCATTCATTTCTTATTTCAATTTTAGAGAAGGAATGTTTCAAGATCTTACTGTAAATAAAACTTTTACGTGATGTGATGAATGTTTTTTTTCCTTTATTTACCGACACATTGAGATTTTTGTGTTTATTTCATTGATATAATATAAAAAATATCAAAAAACGAATTTTTAAACTGTAGTAAAAAATAGATTGTTATACTTCGACGCAGTAGTGTCTGGACTTTATTTTTCATAGATAAGTTTAAACTACAATACATTTTAAAATATAGAAAATCTAAGTAGTGTCACCTGTTAACAAAATGTAATATTTCTTCTTTAAGTAGAAATATTAAACAACTTTCTAGGGGCTCAATTTATAATCTAAATGATTAGCATATCTTTCACAAAGCAGTTATTGTTTCTCTCTAATAATAATTTTGTTGGAAGAATTATTTTTATGTGTCAGAGTATGTTTTAAAAGAAATAAAAATATCTGAGACTCGCAACCAGCATTTTTGGCCCCCCTGGTATCGGGAATGGATAGAAAATTTATGGAAAAAAATTTAAACTTATATTACAGCTTTGCCAAGTATTTATTTTGTTACTATGATAGTAACACCATTTTTCTAAATATTCACGGAATGTTTATTTTATGCCATTTTGTTTTGCGTTGATTAGGTATTTAACGTGATTTATAAAACTAATTATACACGCACAATTTATATATATAAACGACGGAAAATCATGTATCATCACTTCATTTAATTTTGACTGAAAAAACAATATTTAAGAATTAATTTTTATTTGAAAACAATTCTTTCGGAGCAGTGTAGTGTTTCTACGGGACGGAACAGAAGCGAAATAAATCATGCAACCTGATGGAAATTTTGAATCTCTAAAATCTTACTTAATAAAAAACGTTTATGTGAATTAACATTTTAATTTTTGATAACATTTTAAGAGTTATCACTTGATCTGTTATATTCTTATAAGAAATGAAGTTTGCAATAATAGATAGAAGGTAAATGGAAATTGGTTGATGTTGATGTCCCTGCACACTTCTATGTAGCTAGCTCTGAATTGGACTCCACCAGTTAGATGGAAGCAACCGGGAAAGAGTTCGTAATTTAGAAGCAGGGACCAAAAGCAGAACGCCCCAAAAATTTGTCCTTTAATTCTCAGAGGCATTTTTTCACTTAGTGGACATTAAGACCCCGACATATTTAACACCCTCCAGCGGCCTTTAGCGAATTCGGCGGATCTTTGGTTAAGCCGGATTAGTTATTCAAATTCATTACCTTCCGATAATGATAAAACCATCCAGGTTACTGAGTCCTGAGCAAAAAATACTGAAAATATTTTGAATATTTAAAAATTCTTAATTTTCTATCTTTGCAATTAAAATAAAGTAATTCTATCAAATGCAATCAATTTTTACTGCAACTCTGATTTTAAAGCTGAATTTGAAAAGTATCTGTGCAGAGATTCTATATCTTCATATAAATTTGACTAAAAGTTGAGTTTTAACATATGAATTAATTTTCACGTTCAATTTTAATTTTAAAACAAAATATTGCCTCGGGGTGGAGGGGCTTCGAATTGAAAGTTCTGCGTCGTTAAGCTACTTATGAATATGTCAAAATAATAGCATGGCTTAGCGACCTGATATTTGGTAATCACTGAAGATAATCACGCTTAAACCATCCTATATATTAAAACTAGCAACGTTTTCATTTACATGAAACTCTTTGAATTTTCTTCAAGAAATAATTTTTCAAAGTTGAATTTCAGGTTATGTTAAAGTTTTAAATGCGAAAGAAAAAAATTTGGTAAATTAATGAAAAGAGCAACGATAAAAACTATTTACAAGAAAAAAAGTAGAATTTAAAATGAAGGATGAGTGTGGAAATCACGAAGTAGAAAGAAATGCAAGCGTAACATGTTTTGCATATCTGCAGTGATTTCGTTTGCTTAACAAAATCACTTGATATGTATTTTGATATATATATATATATATATATATATATATATATATATATATATATATATATATATATATATATATTTACATATATATCTTTACTAATTAAATCATCACTTTCATCTGTGTCATTAATCGGTTCATTTATCATGCGAGTATATTCATTTCCTGATAAATAAATAACTTTTTGAGCTATATTGAGTGTAATAGTCTTTTCTAAATAAGTATGAAAGTAACTGATATATACCCGAAATTAGGGAATAAAATATAATAGAACAAACATAACATAACAGACAGAAACTTTAGAAGACATCGCTAATAATGAAAAAAAAAAATAACTACGAGTATTCAGAAAGCTATCAGAGAAGTAATGCAAAAACGTATATCCGAGGAAAAAAAAATCAAACTCAGTTTTTTTACTTTCCTTTTCCTGGTGATACGCAAAAAATACCACAATTTTCAGTAGAACAGTTTTTCAGTTTCAATACACAATTTTCAGTAGAACAGTTTGTATTGAATCCAGTCAGCAGTGTCGATATTTCAAGTTTGTCTTTGAGTGTTAAAAGTGGTCTCGCCCAGAAAGAAGCAAATATTATAAAATATATTGAAGTTTATATAATTGTACTATTGAGCAATGAAACATTTTTATCTTTGGAAGGAAGATTAAAAAAATCTTTTAAGTAAGTAAAGATTAAACAATCATAAAATCTTATGATATCATAGGATAAAAATCAGAGAGATATTGTTAAATTATATTTATAAATTAAATGTGCCAAAATTTAAAAATTATTATTAATTTTATTATTTAAAAATTCATAATTTCATTTAAGGAATATTTATAGTTTTTCTTTTAGGTGAATTTTATTCATTTAGTCTTATTGCTAATTACACTCTATGCTGAAGAGTAAATGGAAACAAAATAAAAAAAAATCTAGAGAAATGTAAAGTAAAAAAAAAAATAAATAAATAAATAAATAAAAAAATAAAAATAAAAAATAAATAAAAAATAAAAAAATTTATTTTAATAAAATAAAAGCACAAACGTAAATCAAAGTAAATTAATTTTGGTTAATATCTTCCTTTTTGATAATTTGTAATATTTTATGAAATATAGATATACACACTTATAATGCAGAACAACTTAATGATATTAGCTGTGGATTAATTGAAATTAACTTTTATTGAAAATGAGAAAGTCTTAAAAATATTAAAATATAATTGTGCTTTTCTGGAGTTAAATATTTAATAAAAATATAATCATTAAAAAAAACACTTATAATGAGTAACATTTATTAAAATATTAATTTTTATTTTCATATTTCATAAGTATACATTTATTGGAATTTGATAATGAAAATTAAAATATTATTATTGTATATATATAGTAAAATTATAAATTATATTTGTAGAATCAATGGAATTCTTATAAATGCAAGAACAAAACGAATTTAACTATAGAAATTGAAGCAGGAAAACAATACACACTTGGATTTATTATATAATAAAGTTTATTGAAAATTATATGGTGATTTTTAGTAACTAAAATTTTATTCGATGTACTAAAACTGACTGCTTTACTGTACCGTATGAGTGTCTTACATATTAATTAAAAAAGATTGCAAAAAAAACGCAGAATTTTAAATTTCTATATGCAGGCATTGCTGACAGTAAGATTAAATAATAATCATTATATATAATGTAGAGAAATGAGAATCGTAATCATTAGTTGCTTTTACATTTGTTATTTCATTTAAATTTGTTGTTTGATCAATTAAAACAAACATTTATTGTTTTTCATAATATTGATAAAACATAGTGGTATAACAATTTGATAAATAGGACATTATTTTATTAATTGCAGATTTGCTGTTGCGCAAATATAGGGAAAATGCAAAGCTCTATCTCTGAATGAGCAGAAATAATATTTTATGTATAATTGTTTTTTAACAATGAAGTCTCAACAGTTAGTATCTATTATTTTTGTTATTAATATTTTACAAAACTTATGTGCGGAAAATCATGAAGAAATTCGTGAGTTAGCAATAAAATGTTGAACTGATGCAAAATTTTTGTTGCAGTGTTAAGTTAGTGGTTTCGTTTGTTGGCCACTTTATTACAGTGCTTAATTTATAATTATACCATTTCACACAACTCATGTTTGTGATAGTAGCTTAATTCTATAAATATCAGTCGCTTATTCCTATATTGATATACCTAAAATTTGCGGTAAGACTTCAAATAATTTAAATTCATCAATACATGAATAAAAGGATATAAGGGATTCATTATAAACTTCCTTGCTTGATGTGTAGTGTGAGAAGAATTTACAGCTGAGAAAATTTGCATTTGATTATAATCTCCAGTGTGGATGTTTGCAGGGATCTACTGTAATCATAAATTCATGGTAAATTTCTTCTTTATGTGCGAACTACAATCGTAGACAGAGAAACCAAATGAAAATATTTAATGAATTTCAGTAGGAACATTAAAATTTAAAAAACCTCTTTAGGAATATGTGAAACAATATATTTTTTATTTTGAAGTATAATATATTGCAGGTATGAAATATTTGTCTCTTGAATCATTATTATTCCTTATATAAATATTCCATTCCTTATTTCTGAATTATTTCCTCGATTAATAATTCATGTTTAGTTGGAAATTTTATGTAATTTATGGAATATATAACATTGTTGCAAAAAATGGAAATAAATAATTAGTAAAGTGTTAAATAGAAATAAACTATTTTAGAACGAAAGTACATACTTTCAAAATCATATATTTCTAAGCTATAAAATTTGACGAGGTTATATTTTTTAAATAGGTTATATATTAATGATACGAAGTTATTTGAATAAAATTTATAATTACAGCAATATACTTTAATTTTTTCACTAATTCATCATAATGAATTTTATCATAGCAAGGAGAATGCAGTTTCACTAAGATTTTTGTTAAAAAAAAAGATACTTAAAAGTAAATCTACTTACTACTGGTGTGGTTTAGTTTTTATGAATACACGATAAAAAATGTTCATTGCAAATGTGAAGGGAAAAATAATATTTATATTTGTTTGCTTATGTCCACCAGTAGGCAACAGTTAACTTGGAGTTCATTCAACTAATGACCCATCTTAAAACTATATTCTAAAAGCTCCATTTTTTGATTATAAAGTTATATTTACAAATAAAAAAAATTTCCGAAGTATAGATTTCTCTATAAAAACTCTATAGTTTCTTTTAGTAAAAAGATGCAGTTTTAAAATTACAATTTTCTTTGCGATGTGCATTGGGTAAATATTTAAAAAAAAATGTTTCAACTGTCAAGTACCACAGTTTCCAACAGAAAAACCGCATCAGTGTTAAACACCGCACTTTGAGAGTGAGAATTAAAAAAATTAAAATTTTTATGAAAGCATAATGATTCCCTTACTATCTTGGTTGTAAAAGGGAAAAATACCAATGTGTTTCGGCATTTCTTTAATTAAGTTCATGAAACATAATTTATGGAAAATAAGTCATTGAAGATATATGTGTAAACCTTTTTCTGAAATATTTTTCAGCTTAAAATTGTTTATATAATACAAATTTTAAATAACGATTACATAGCAAATTTTTAAAACAAAAATATTTGCTATGTATTGAATAAAAGTTTATCAAAATATTTCCTTTGAAAATACTTTTATTCAGTATCTATTCTTCAAAGATGTTCAGTATAATAAGTAATACATTTACTTTACACAAGTAATAAAAATTGATAAGAAAAAATTCTAAGTATTTTACTTTTACCATCACATTTCAAGTTTTACAGCAGCATTCATATTGAGTCTGAATTGTAAAGGTATGAAAAGGTAATGTATTTTAATTTATAAATTTGATGAATATTATAAGTGTTTTTTCAAAGAGTTAGTTTTGATCTTAAAAATGATCATGAACCCTTTCGGAACAACCCTTCAGAGCCGGAGCGGAACGAATCATCTTACTGTAGTCGCTAACCCTATAGTTGCAGCTTTCTTGGCTTAACGTCATAATTTTCGAGATCACTTTAAATAATCAATTAAGCTGTCATACACATTAAAATTAGTATTTAATATTATGATTTAATTTATATATATATATATATATATATATATATATACAAGAAAATATACTTAATAACTGTTTTCCTTAAAAAATAATTCTCGAAAATTGCTTTTATTAAGTATTTCAGTTATTCTGAAATTTTAAATGAGAAAATACAAAAATAAACTATTAAATTAATGAAAAAAGATAAAGATCATTTACAAGAAAAAATAATGATTTCTAAAATGAAGACTTAGCTTACTAAATCTTGATATAGAAAGAAAAATAAAGAATAATATGTGTTGTATTTTTGTTGTGTTTGCTTACCAGAACCACTAGAGATATCTTTTTCTAACGTCTAACGACGCAGAAAGAAAAGCAAGCATAACATGCGTTGTACTTTCGTTGTGTTTACTTATCAGAATCTTTCGTGATATATTTTTGTTACGGCTTAGAAAATAAATCAGACTTTCATCCGAGTCAATAATTGGTTTATTCATAACACTAATATATTCCTCTTATAAATAAGGTTTTCCAGCTATTATAATCTTAATATTTTTTTAACTAAGAAAGACAAGACCTGATGTATATACGAAAGCAACTTAAATTTTAGGGGAACAGACATTAAATTTCTAAAAGATTTATAACAAGTATTCAGAGAAGTATTATTAACGAGAGATCTCTTTGAAACTTTAATGCTCGATGCATATACATATATCTACTCTTTCTCGCTCTGTTAGAAAACTCCAGTTCAGCTGCTTGGCATATCACAACAGCTGTCCATATTTCTACAACTCCATTCTAAAGGAGTGCAGTTTCGAGAAGTCTCGGTTACATTCATTTTCAAGTGTCGGAAATGGCAAGAAGCAAAGAATACTGAAGAATGATTAAGAGATCGTAGTATTTATCTTTTCAATAAAAACAACCTTTTTTCCCTACCAAATAAGCTTTAAATAATCATACTTGTTTGTAATATCATAAGAGACAAAGATCAAAGAGGTAGAGTTAAACCGGTGTTAAGTGTTTTAGAATATGAGATAACAGTAAAATATCATTAGTTATCAAATAAATATTCATTAGTTTCACACTGGCAATGATGGCAAGGTTTCCCTTTAAGTAAAAACAATTTAAAAAAGGCAATGTTAAAAAAATTATAAAATTTATAAAAATTAAAAGCAGAGACATAAATTATTAAAATTTGATTCATATTAATTTCTTGTTCCAGATAAAAACTAATATTTTGCAAAACATATACATACAATGCATATAATTATAGTGCGGAACTAATTAAACTATCAAACTTAATACTTTAAGCTGTGGATTGTTTGAATTTGACTTTCAGACAAACTGAGATACTTTTATGACTATTAACATTAAGTTTAAGGATATTTATGATGTACCTATCTCTACGAACACCCGTAATTTTAACTTATATATATATATATATATATATATATATATATATATATATATATATATATATATATATATATATATATATATATATATATATATATATAGAGACGCACACAAACACACAGAAGGTATTAACACATTTTTAGAACGATTTTGATAACGAATTAAAAAAAAGTAAATGTTTTAGAATAAAAATTTTTGGCTACAACTTATTATTTGAAATGATAAATATCACCTGCTACTTTTAAATTTGTGTTCTTCTTTCAAAATATCACATATAAACATGCTGTGAACTGAAAGATATGTTTTTGCACTTTCCGAAGATAAACGCTCTTATTCCAGAATTCAAAAAACGTTGTGAAATGCATGGTATTAAAATTTCTAAGTTCAAAATAAGCAATATTATTAATCGAACAGGCAAAGACTGTCAATCATTATTTCTACATTGTAAGAAGACTCCAAACGAATATCCGTAGAAGGTACGCACTGTTTCAAATGTTTCTAAAGTGAAATCGATAGTAATAAGAGAAAATCCGCCAACACAGAAATCAATTGCAAAGTCTTTAGATACATCTGTAGCAACAATAAATAAAATAATAAACCAGTATTTGCAACTTAAAAATATTAAAAAACATAATGTTCACCAGCTTTTGCCGAGACATGTGGCTCAACGCAAAAATCTTGTAGAATCCTGTATGAAAACCACTCAGCAGAAGATAAATGAAAAAACATTGTGACCCTTGATGAAGCATGGGTTTACCTAAATGACTGTAACAAAAAAAAAGGTCTTTTTACTATAGAAAATGAGGAGAAAAAAACGTTCAAACCCGTTTCCGTCAATGTAAATAAAGTTTCAGTAAGGGGCTTATGATTGTCGCAGGTGTCTCCTATATTGGGAAATTAAAAACAAGAAGAGTGGAAAGAAATGTTCAAATGAACTCATCGTACTATCAGGAGAAGGTTTTACTTCCAATATTTACAAAGGAAATTCAACTTCTTTATACCAATGACTTTCAAAGAGAGAAACTTCATCAAGACAAAGCTATAAGTCATACTTCGAAAAATATCACTGCATTCCTTGAAAAAATGATGACTAATACAGGTATTGCATGTGTACATTTTAAACATATCTCTGCGAAGTCTCCTGACGTTTCACCTGTGGACTATGGTGCCTTTGGTTTGTTAAAAAAGGCTCTTTCTAAACGCAAACCCACCGCGATAGATGGACTGTGGAAAGTAGTGGAAGAGGAATGGAAAGCATTACCCCTGGAAATATTGCGAAAAGCTCTTCTATCATGGAAAGCACAATGCAGACTTATAGTCTAGAAAAAAGGCTATCAGATCGAACATTTAAAAAAAAAAAATCTTTACATTTTAAATATTAATTAAATGGCCGCGAAATCATTCTAAAATGTGTTAAAGCTCTCTGTATATATATATATATATATATATATATATATATATATATATATATATATATATATGAAAAAGACAACAATTTAGAAAGCAATATATTAAACACTACAAGTTGAAATAAATGTCGGAATGCAACAAGTTAACTTGTTAACCTGCCCTTTCTTCATGAAGTTAGGGTAGCATGAATGCATAATTAAACTGAAACTAATCATTTCGATTACGCGGGTAAAAATCAACAGAATGATATCAGATTCTTGATATAAATGATTTAAAAATAAATTATGAAGAAAGGTGGAAAACATTTCCTGAATCATATATTTGTTTGAATTATTTCAGTAACTTTTGCAATCAAATTAGAATTTTTAAGGAAAGATTGATAATGAAACTGAATAGAGTTACGATCATATATCTTCATTTATAAAAATGACAAAATCTGCTCGTGTTTTTTCTTATGAATTAATTTTTAGCTTAAGAATAATCATCATTCTTTTTGGAAAAGCGCGTGCGTCAGAGCGTTTATTGGAGAGACTAAGCGGAAGCGTTCTGCCGAATGATTAGCTCTCTAGCCATCGGTAGGAAAATTCGTGGGTTCGGTTTCAATCGCGGGTACGGATGTTCTTAGGGTTCGGAACCCACTTCACTCTGTTGGATTTGGTCTAATCAGCCCTTCTTTACCAAAACTGATTTTAGAGCGACCAAACTTACTAATTAAAATTGTTTATTCTAAATTTTTAGTTTCTAGCATTATTTTTAATATATACTTAAACTGTCTTATATATTAAAAAATTAGCCTCAATTTATATTATCTTTCACTTATTATGACTATTAAAAATATTTTATATTTACATGAAAATATTAAACAAAAATTCTAATTAAAGTGATTTTTGAGAAAAAGCTCAGTTCAAATTATTTTGAATTCATATTATTCCGAGGCTTAAACAACAAAATACATGAAAAAACATTCAAATTACAAAGGAATATGATAAAACTATTTATAAGAAGAGATGATTAAATATAAGATGAACACAGTATGGAAAATTTTGAAGCACAGAGAAACCCTAGTATAAAGTGAATTAAGCTTATATTGTGCTTGTGTCACAGAATCATTAGAAATATATTTTTTTCTAGCTTTTAAAAAAATAAATCATCCCATTCGTCTTTGTCACTAATTATTTAATTTATCCTGCCACATTATATTCATTTTATGATAAATAACGCTTTTTAGTTATTGTAATTTATAAATTAAAGTTTTTGCATAATAAGAATAGATGATATACATACAAAAGCAACTTAAATTAACAGTAGAACAGTCAGCAAAACTCTACAAGGCGTTTCACAATGGTGAAAAAAAAAATGATATGTTCAGAAGGAAATCAGAAACGTTGATGATTTTATCTCGTGAAAAGTCAAACTGTCAAGATCTCTTCCATACATTTGTGTTTTTTATATTACGTTTTCTCTGTTTTCCCAGCTTCATTTGAGTAAGAGGCTCTTAACACTAGGAGACGTGGAGCAGAAAAAGGCAGGGGATATGTACAAGGACATGGTAAACCAGGAAAAATTCGCCGGTAAACTAACGCTGGCAAAACTCGGCGAACAAGTGACGTCAGAAAACCTCACAAAATAGGCATTCAGAGAGAACTATAGTTTTTCAGAATTTAGAAATATCTGGCAGATACAGGTGACAAAGTAAATTATTTTTTCTTTGTTTTTTTCTTTTTTTCACCATTCGAAACAATTTTTACGATTAATTTTTATCAATATTTTATGATGAAGATTAATTCACGAAAAATCTTCGCAAAGGTCACTAAATTAATTTTTGAATATTAAATATTATCTTTTTATTAAATTATTTATTACAAATTAAGTTATTTGTTACTGATGATGAAATAAAGAAAAATCATTTAATTATTTATTAAAAAAAGTTACTTTTTTATCAAAATTTTAGAAAGTTTATTAATTTTATGAAATTATATAGATGGAAGATATCTGAGAGATTCAAAAGATGGAACTTATTTTGACAAATATAAAAAATGTTCTATTCTAGGAAATAAGTTATATGTTTCACAAAACATTTGAAAAATCTGAGATGTGTTATGATTTGTATTAATACTAAACATGGATTTTTTATGAGAAAATAAATTGAAATTCAAAATTTTATTTTTTTATTTTTAAATATATCTTTAAATTAATTTTGGTAAAACTCACAGAAGAATATTCTACATTTAAATATACAGTATTTAATATTATTGAAAACATTGATTCTTGTGTTTAATAAATATAACTGAAGCAGTAATTTTGCTACGTATTTTATATTTCTGGGATTGCTTGGGTGTAATAGATTTTTAATAAAAAAAATCAATTTTAAATTAAAAAAAATTGGAATTAAACTAATATTTGTTATTATAATTCATGTATATATTGCTGAGCCCCAAAATAACTTTAAATAGAATGATACTATACTATAAACGTTTTTTGATTGAGATTTTTTTGATTTTTTGATTCTAATAAGGTCATAGAAGGCATTTATTGAAGTCTGTATGGATAACTACTATTTACTTTTGATTACACAGTTAAAAGTATATATATATTATATATATATATATATATATATATATATATATATCAGATGTCTTAATAAATAAACAGTCATACTTTCAAAAAAACTGATAATTGCCCATTAGTTAAACTGTAAATTATAATTATATATGATGTAAATAGTTTCATTGGTTCAGCAGAACAATGACTTTGCATAGTCACATGACATGGCGTCATTATTTCTTAGCGAATTTCACGAAGAAATTTTCGAGCAAGGTTTTTACCGGAGAATTCTACAGTAGTTAGCGCCTAGCTTTAGTGGACATTTGAAATGTCTTACAATTGACCAAGGAAAAAAGCAAGATCTTCCCCGTGTGTAGACACGCATTTTACTCCTGGTTAGGACTTGAAAAAGACTTGTTTCGAAGTCCTTATCTTGTTTTAGATTTTTTGTTAGGTTATGGTTTCATGAATCTTATTTAGAACATTGGCTAACCAGATAGTATAAGAAACAACAAGAAAAAATGCCTATAAGTGTCAGTCATGTTTGTCTTTGAGTGCTGAATAAAGCCGTAAAGCAATGAATCAAGAAAATATGAATTTGGCATGAAATCCAATTTTTGAGAAACTTGAATCATCGGAAATAAATAAATTTTTTTCAAATAAAGCTTAAACCATCTGAAATGCTTATAATATAAGATAAAAAGGGATACAGTAAATTATTTTTAACTTACATTCTCTAGAATATAAGAGGACATTTAAAATATTTAGTTTTTAATACAAAAAAAAAATTTTTTTTAAAGAAAGCAATATTAGTGTTTTCTTTTAAGAAAATTTTTTATATTCCCTTAGTTTAAATTTACAGTTGAATAAATGAAAATAAAAGTTTAAAAAATAAAAGTATAAGAGAATTAAATTCATAAACAAATTTAAAAAGTCAAAAATAAAAGCTTGAATATAAATTAAAACTAATTAATTTATGTTCATGCTTTTATTTCGATGAATAATAATAACAATACAAGAAATAAAGAGGCATGCTCTTATAATTCGGAATTTATTAAATTCAATATTATTAGCTGTGAATCAAATGAGTTTCATTTTCATTAAGAATAATATTTTTCAATATTGTTAAAATATAATTGCTTTTTTGAAGTTATAAATTGAATAAAAGTATATTTTTCCAATAACACCACCTATAAAGAATAGCCTATATTTATATATTAATTTTTATTTTATGTGCTTTTAACTATATATTTCTGGGATTGAGTAGTTAAAATTAAAAAAGACATTTTACATATGATAAAATTGCTATAAACTATGAGTAGCTTGAAGAATAATAGAAATAATATGTAATGTTACAGAAAAAAGAATCTAACTTTAGAAATCGAAACATGAAAATACAGCTCTTTAAATGTGTTATTCGAAAGAGTTTTGAAAAAAAAAAAAAAAAAAAAAGATGCTATTATTCAGCTCATATAAAAACTTAAATTATAAATTATATATTATAAGTTAAAGAAATTTTATTTACAATACGTTTAAAAAATTTTGGATATTAAACAATCTAGAATAAATATGAAACATAAAAATATAGCCATTTTTACAGATATTTTCAATTCTCTCGTTATTTCATTCCATGAACATATATTTTGAAGAATAAAAAAAAGTAAACATTCGTTATCATTTATTATATTGGTAAAGGAAGCTGCACATTACCTCCTCCTACATATGACTTTGTTGGAGAATGCATTTTATCCCCTGGTAGTCATTGACTTTCTAACTGTCAACAATTTAATGGAGTTGATCTGACAAGTGTCAGATCTATAATGAGGATAATTCAACAACAACAACAACAGCAACAACATTGGCAAAAAAAGTGATTCATCAATAAGGCGAAGAAATACAGCAATTAGACGATACTATTTCAGCAATTAGGTGTACCAGATTTAGCAATTAGGTGTGCTATTTTATTAATTTCAGGTTTGTTATATAGACAAGAAGAAAGAAAATTACTTTATCTCCATTGCAGTTATAAATGTTATTATTTTCAAATGATAAATTCAGCTTTTAGTGTATGTTATTTTGTTATGCTAAAACATTTTATGTCTTACAGTGCTGGAAAAAGCCTAAATATATTGTCATGTTTATAAAAAAAATAATGGTGGAATAAAGTTGAGTTTTTCCCCGTTCAGTGTTAACTCTAATGCTTCACTTATTTTTATTTATTTATTTTTTTCTTATTTATTTATTTATATTAAAATATGTCTCTCACTTTTTAAAATTATATCAATAAAAATTTCTGTAAGAATTTTAATTTGACATTATATATATATATATATATCTATATATATTCGGCTATCATCTCACGCTAGGTTGTTTTTTGAGGTTTGGAATCCATAGATTTTAAATTGTAAGGCATTATAGAATTATCTCTCGCTCATAAGCAGAAATGGTAAAACGATAAACAACTTGAAAAATGCTTATCCTATTATGCTAGGTTTTTGCATTCTTTTCAATAAACAATTAGGTTTTCTTGTACATAAAATTTAGGGCAATAACTTTACTTTAATTCATATAAAATAAAAAAATGCAATCTTTTAAAATAGATTTTTAAAAGTTCTATTCAAATTATTCTGAAATTTGAATGATAAAATACGTGATTAATTTTCTTATAAATGAGAAAAAGGATGAAGACGGTTTTGTGTGTGTGCAATTAAAAATAGCTAAATTTTAAATGAAGATAGAGTATAAATCTCGACGCACACAGAAACTCAAGTATAATATGTGTTTTTTGTTATTTTTGTTCCGATCAGTAGAAATACATTTTTTAGCTTTTTAGAAAATAAATCATCCTTTTCACCTCTCACTTATTAGTTAACATTTAAAAAGCTCCAGAATATTTATCTGATAAATCGATAAATAATACTTTCTAGTCATGACTTAAAGTCAAACCTTTCATAAGTATAAAGGGGAAAGTACATGATATATATCTGAAAACTACGCAAACTATAGCAGGTGGGCAATTAGAAAACCTTACAGCGAAAAAAATGATATGTGTTATGAGTAGTATCAGAAACTGAAATATATTTATATCTCGTGGAAATAAACACAGCCAAACATTTTGACATTAACATTTCATTTCTTTTTTTACAGATGAACAAAATACTGAAATTTTCCTTTCAACAGTTCGTACAGAGAATTCGTCATTGGGTGCAAAGAATTATAGACGCTCAAAATCAAGTGTGTAAGACGCTTTTTGTAAGTCCTGGTTGATTTGCCTTCGATTGCTGTGTGTGTGAATATCGTCGTAAATCAATAAAGCACAAATTAAAAAACAAAGAAAAAAATAAGAACATAAAATAAAATTTCTTAATTCATGATCACATTTTTATACTGGATAAGTGGTTATATTTCGTGCAATATAGACAAGTATTATATAATGCGGGATTAATTAAATTAATATTATTTGCTGTGAATTACGTAAATTTAATTTGTTTTGTAAATATGATACTTTCAGTATAATTAATATCTTGTTGCAATTTTGATGACAAAAATTTAATAAAATATATTCAGTGACCTATAGCACTTATAATAAGTACCATATATATTATTTGTTTTTATTTTTAGCTTTTTAAGATATTTTTATTGAATTTATATGTTGAAAATTAGGATCCTGTGTGTTATAATTATATATATAATAAAATTACGTTATCACTATATTTAAAAAATAATTGAAAACGCAATTACAAAAACATTCTTACATCAAAGAGAAGAACACTGCGGTTGCTATTGTTTCTGAAAATTTATTGAAAATGATGCCCCATTGATACAAGTCAGACTAAAATTTTACGCTGTTGAAAGACTCTTAATATATAAAATGTTGAGAATTTTGAGTATATGATTGATAACTAATCGTTGTTTTGGCGTTATGTTATGTAGAATAAATATGAAAATAACAACTATTCCCACACATGCTCGATTTCTGATTTGAAAGACAATAGGTTCTTTGAAGAATGTAAAACCGAAAGGCAAATGACAAGTAATGTTATTTTTGGAAGAATGGACGCATCAACTTAAGCACCGGACTTGTACTAAAAGATTTAAAATTGATTAGAAACGCTGATTGATAATCAACAGAAGTCCCACAAAATGAAATTGCACGTTTCCTTTGAATATCACTGCTAACCGAATCTTGATACATGAATCTGTAGTATTTGAAGTATGTATAATTATATTAATCGAGAAAAACGCATAAAGCGAAATAAAACTCAAAAGTAAATTATATATGTGCAATGTGCTCACAGCTCAGGAATGTTATTTACTCATATGAAAGCACAATACTCATATTATATCATGAAGAATATTGTCACAATAATGTATGAAATTGAACAGAAAAAAAAGAAAAGTTTAAATTTCATTTTTATTAAGCAATTAAAGCACCATATCAAGCCTGTAAGTTCTGGTTTAAACTCTCGATGTTAAAATGCTTGTACAAATCCCAATCTAAATTAGAAATTCAATAGACAAAGTCTGATGAGTTCGATTCTACGGATTATTAAACCAGATATTTCCAGTATGGGTTATTATTAAAAAATATAATAAAGTATTTAAATGAACTCCTAATTAATTTAATTGCATTAAAGCATTCATAAATTCAATATTGAAAAGATAGACAATTGTTCATTAATGAATTATTTGTTCAAAAGTAAATTCAGTGTCATATGTAACTAAAATTAGAAGTTTTACGGCAATATATTTATATTTAATCTAAATTGCCAAAAAAAAAGAAAGGAAAAAGAAATAATGAAATTTGAACTTATATTTAGCAAGCATTTTTACATGCTTTTTCTAAATTTTTTTTAAATAAATAGTAATTTTATTTTAACCGTAAAAAGTATATACAGATAGAAATTTTAATTTAAAATAAAATTGATAATTCGTAATTTTGAAAAGACGCGTCAAAACATTCCCTTGGTACGGAGCGCAAGCGGATGAAGAGATTACCGTCGCTGAATATGACTTAGGACAAAAAATAATTATACTAAAACTGAGAACCCAGTTTTTAATATTGATTTTAATAATCTCTTAATCTCTCACATACATTAAAATAAGCCTTTAATGCTTCATATAAAAGTAGATTATTTTTTTTATCAAACACCTATTTGAATTTTAATTCAGGGGGAGTGATTTAACAATGAAAATGTTATCAAAACAATAATTTATAGAAAATACATTAAAATAATCTCTCACACACATTAAAATAAGCCTTTAATGCTTCATATAAAAGTAGATTATTTTTTTATCAAACACCTATTTGAATTTTAATTCAGGGGGAGTGATTTAACAATGAAAATGTTATCAAAACAATAATTTATAAAATAAAATAAATTTTTGCTATAAATATAAAAAAAGATAAATCATAAAAATGATATTTATAAGTAGAAATTTTTTTCTTCTTCGAAAAAAATAAATAAATAATAAATAAAAAATAAAACAAAATTGTATTTGAATAAATAAATTTACAAAAATATCTATTTCCTTTTTGAAGCTTCGTTTTTTTTTTAATATAATTAACTGTTTTTTCAACTCGGTATGTATTATAAACTTTTGATTTTTAAGTAAGTTGCACTTACATGCAATCATAAATTGTTTTCCTCGCATAGGTTTGTCAACATCCTTCTTAGTACAGATCCGATTATAGTTTATCGACAGCAGCAATGATAAAGTGTAAAAATTAATTATTTTCATTCAGATACTTTAGAGAAATATCTTTCTAATGTTCACTATAACAGTATAATTCACAAATGGTATGAATTGAAAATCATATCTTACTGCTGTAGGGTCTTTACATTTTTTCTTGATTAAAAACTTTTCTAGTAAAGTAATTTTCATGTTATTTTTCCTTGTACAGTACAGAATTTTAAGAAAAGTGGACAATACAATAGTTAACTGTAGTTTGAAGTTATCGTTACCTATAAACAACCAATAAAAATGTTGAAAATCCTATCGATACATTGAAAAGGAATTATTTTAAACACACATTCTAGACACTATTTTCACTCTAAAAACAGCTTCCTTTAGATGATCAATAAAAAAAGCGCATTCAATTTTAATAAACAGATTATATTAAATAGGCAAGTGTTTTGAATGAAGCATGAAACCTATCCGTCAAATGTTAGAAAACATAATTGTAATATCATCATAATAAAAAAGCGGATTTCAGTCCTTTGGCGTACATCATGTTCAGGTTAGAGATTTGTTTTGTAATTGAAAACATATGACTACAAATAGGGTTCTAAGTTGTCATCAGTACCTCCTAATTAAGACCTAATTTGAAGAAAGTATAAAAAAAGAGTTAATTGCATTGTATGATTAATATCATCAAAAAAAGTAAGAATAGTTTTGAATGTGTCCAAAAATCAGAAATAGGTATGATATTTCTCATTGAGAACTTTGAACCAATATTATACTTTTCTGCAATCAAGTGCTTGAATAAAAACATTTTGTTTTATCGACATTACGCATGTACACACTTTTCGAAATTATTACACATCATAAATAGCATATAGAAATATCTAAAAAATAACTACATATTTCAATGTTTTTAGATTTTATTTAAGTAATGTGAAAAATTTAGATTTATATTTCGAGTAAAGTTTTATGATCACAACTTAATTCGTTATACTAAACCTTTGAAATGGATACATTTACTTTAAACACTTACGATGATGCTATTGATGGTTTGTGCATCTTAACATTTCCGAGAACATTTTTATTTAATCTCTTGATTCTTGGCCCAGATAATTCTAAATAGGTTGATGGGAGAGTCACTAACGTGCTAAGTTATCAGCAGAGTGATTATGTTTTTCATAATTAGAAATGCGTTATAAAATGTCACATTCTCTCATTGTTTCCTGTGAACTGAGTTTATCATAGGAGTTTAACTAATTATTTTCTATTTGTTGATACCATCGGGTTATTCTTCAATGTTTGCTCCAAAAAATCCATTGTATAATGTTTGATGATAAATAGAAATATTTCCTTAAATTATTTTTTACCCTTTAGGTAAATATCCAAGAATCGAACAATTTAGGAGAAATATTGGTACTTAATACACATTTTATAAAATGAGTTATTTATTTAATTCGTGTATTTATGAATCATTAAGTAATAGTTTTAAATTTTAAATATTTTGTAATAAACATTTATTTATACGCAATAAAAAAGGCTGTGAAAGCTTTTAGAATTTTTTAATAACTTGGAAGTTACTTAAAAAATTTAATGGAACATGTAAGAAAGCTATTTCAATAAAAAAAATCATTGTTAATGAATTTGTCGATTTTCTTTTATTAAATTTCCTACAGCACGAAGAATATTTATTAATATAAATGAAAAAAAATGTGTATATATTTAAATATCAATAAATTTAAATAAATTTCATTTAAGAAACCTGCTTAGATATTTTTTCATTTGATGAATTTTTATAATCATTTTTTCATTTCTTCCAATACAAAAATTTGAAATTGTGAAGATTTGCACAGAATTGGAATGAATATTCATTATGTACTTTTTTAAATAAATTCTTTTGTGGCATTTGATAATCGTATGTGTAAAAACGTAAGAATACAAAAAAGTCAAAGCAACAACTTTTGTCGAAAAATGTTAACAAAAAAGCAGAAAATACTTTCCAATGTTAAAATTTTTATATCAATTATTCATCGATTCTCATTAAAAAATTGATTCGGATATGAGAAAAAGGTACCATTAAAACGTATCCTTAGAATTTTAAAGGCAATAAACAGTAATTAATAAAAATATTTATATCATTATTTTATGATAGAAATATATTTTTTTTTTGCTGAGGAATGAATTTTTATGTTTTTATGATTCTAAAAATCCTGGTAGAAGTTTCATATAGTTTACCATGTTATTTATAAACCAAATTTTTTTTCAATAAAAGATGAACATTTAAAAATAAGAAATTATGTATATCATTTGTTGTTTATTTTTCAATATAGTTCATGTGAACTTTATATTTGTTTATAATTTTCTTATTCAAGATTCATGCAAATTACCGAGAATCAAATTCCTAATATTGTAAGAGTTTTCCAGAAAGTGCTAACATTCACAGTTTGACTACATGTTAATGCACTCATTTTTCTCCGTATATATATGCAGTTGTTAACACTTTATATTTTTCAATTAAATTTTCGATAGACGAGTGAGATAAATATTTGTAAATTTCAAAAATATTAGATGAATCGACAACTTAAAAAAAAAATTAATTGTATTTGGAATACTTTACATTAATTACTTAAATATTATATATCAATATATTTATTCATGAAATATATTTCTAAGTTTTTTACATGCTTTCTTCAATTGATTTATTTTTTATGAGCATAAAAGATTTAAAAAAGTAGTTTTGCTAACCTGATATTATTTAAATAAAACCGAGATAACAAGAATGAAAACTGAACAGGTACAGTTACTATTCATGTTATATTCGAAATTTTCACTTTTTTAGTCATTACTATTTAAGTTAAATAGTATAGTTTTTCTACTGTTTATTTTCAGAATCCTTTAACTTATTCACAACCCATTATACATAACTATTCCATTAAATTGAAATATTCCTATATTTATGTAATTTTTCAATATGCTGTTATATTTTAAACCTATCCTAAATGCTTGCTTCTCTATAAGTTGACATGTAATACAGTTCCAAACTGATATTCATTAAATTTTATAATAAATATTAATTTGTCAGTTATTTAAGTTTCTAAGACATCGTGTATTTGGATTCATTATGCACTACCATTCAAATTCATTCACTTCCAAATTTTTCTTTTTGACTTTATCAACTTCATTGAGCAGATCTATGAGTTTTTGCACTATTATATGACCTCTTTCAAGTTCTTTGTGTTTATTGAAATATTTTCTCTTTAGACCTGCAACAGAACTAAGTAAGTTTTTGTTAATTATTTTATTGCTAACATCTCTTATGTTTTAGATGTCATTTTAGTGATACGCTTAATATAGATCAGCTTTTAATTCGCTACCATGAAATTATAATCTTGGATTGCGTGCATTTTTGGATTAATAGAAAACACTGAAATAAAAGTGCTACAAGAAGTGACATTAAAATAAACCATGGAATGTTAAAAGCACACATATCAATTTGAAATACTATTATTTCCCAGAAATTTCTTGTAAAGGAATTAATAAATAGGAAATGCTTATACTTGTTCGTTAAACAGAAATATAAAATATCTTCACACCTTCAAAATTTTTAATACATTCTGATAGTTTTGTTTTTGTTTTAATATATTATATTTAACTAATAAATCGGAGATGTTTATTTCAGTTCCTAGTTCTTAAAAATTTAATTAAATGCTTGACCAGATTTATTAGATTAATTTAGAATTAGCGATAGTGAACTCATTGAGATAATTAGAAAATTAAGGAAGAATCTAAAAATAGAATACAGATTTTATAAAACTAACCGATTAAATTATACGATATGATATGCTTTCCGATTAAGAAAATTAAATTCTAAGAAAATGCTAAAACTTTGAAACACGTTCTTAGTTTGATGTGAGAGTATCTACGATTAACTGTAACACAAAATGTAGGTTGCTCCAAGGATTCTATTTTTTAAATTTAGTTTGGTTTTTTCTATGAAAATCATGCTCACAAGCATGGGGTATTTTTCTACTTCCTACGTTAAATTAAATAACTTTTTTTATTGTTATGTTTGAAATGTGATTTCGATTGACAGAGGAATTTTTGGCCTTTCAGTCTATTAAGCATTTTTTCCTTGTTTAAACCTTAATTTACTCGAATTTAAGACAGCTGAAATTCATTTATCGATTACAATTAAAAATAAAAAATCACAACTTTTATTCGGGTAATTAATCTTTTTAAACTCTATTCATTTGGTTTACGTACGAGTTTGGACTGAGAGTTGGCTTTTCCTTGTACCAGACTCCTTTTACAGTCATCTCGATTGATTGTAAGACATTCAGAAAGGCTTTTCTGTGTTTTTCACGGAAATACCCTTTTCTCCGAATCTCTAGAGCAAAATGAAGCAACTTTTTGGTCATTATCTCAACAAAAAAAGTCCTGATTGAACAAAAACAACTAAAAAAATTCAACTTCTCAGTTAGTAAATAACTGTTGTTTTATTTGTTATTTAAATTAAATACCATTCGATTTTAACTTACAAAACTATACTAATTTGTAAAAAATAAATCCACTGAAAAATAATGGGATTAATATTAAACTTTATACTTGAATTTCCATTTATTAAATTCATAAGAGATTAAATTTTCAAACTTAGAATGTGTTACATACTGTCGTTTATGTGTTCAGCGCACAATGGCCAATCCATAAAATGATATTAAGACCGGAAAGGTATTCATGGATAAATCTAATTGTTAGCATGCACGTTATATAAATTTTAGAAAGCAAATTTAAATGAACCAAAAAATTAGGCTAGAGAAAAATCACACAAATATTTAGGCTTCTATCTTTGATACATGAATGCAATATGAGCTGCAAATAATAAGTATGGCTTATGATCTTTACCAATAAAGGCCATATTGCATTATACATTAGTAAAAATAAAGACCATATTGCATTATTGAGAATAATCTATAATAAAAATTTCTTTATTACGAATAATAAAGATGCTTTTCTCTATTAATAAAGCAAAAGAACAACAAAACATATTTATTACGCATAATGATAATCCTACTCCTATTCTATGATAATAATTTTAAAATCAGTTTTCCTTCGTACACTTTTTCATTATTCCCCAAATTACTTATTCTTCCATTAGTATTTCTTTCCTGTAAAAATAACTTTCTTAAAAATGTTGTTTAAATTAAAAATCTCTTCAAATTTAGAATTCATATGCTTTGAGAGATGTCTTTATAGCTTTGAAGAGAACTTTCTAAATGCATAATGATAAAATATTATAATATTCAAATTACATATAATGTGTGAGATATTGAAAACTATAAATCTCTTCATTATGTGTATAATGATTTCCAAAAGTTAAGCACAAAGATGTAGAATAAAGAAAAATCGGCAAGTACTCTTTTGAGAGAGGCACTGAAGTTGCCGAAAGTTGCGATTATGCTCTAGCCCTTTGCAAGCCCGCGGAAGAGAGCGCTCCCGCAGGACGGGAATTGCTGCTTGCGGGGCGGCGGCCGGGACATTTCCTTCCGCTAAGAAGCTCTGGATTGTATGCATTACAGCGTGTTTGATAAAATATACACATTACGTAAGAATGAAATCCTTTTTAAACATGAAATTAGAGATATCATAATTTCAATCTAAAACAATTAATTTAAATAATTGATATAGTAAAAATATAATAATATTGTTTTTACTATAACTAAAAATACTCAAATAAATCCAAAAGTAAAACCCATGCTAGACTATCTCCCATAAAACCCATCTTAAAATAGAATCGAAACTATAAGCAACCACTTCAAAATGAGTTAAAGGATCTCTACAACGTGTTTCCCTTGGCACGTGTTTATGTTTACATTCACGAAAATCCAATAAATCACATACACTTGACAGAACCCATTTGAACCTCAGAGATTTTAAAGAATGAGAACAATATTTTGAAGGGAACATGGATTAGCAACTCCAACAGGTAGTAAATGCTTTGTTCCAAAAGCACGACTCACATTTCGGCGATCGTTCCGCTGTGTAGGATTCCCCTTAAATGCAAGGGTATGGCGTTTGGCTCTGAATTTAAATTAGCTCTGGCGCATTATTGCGGAGTTCATCCTGAACGGGTTAATGATGAAAAATGAAGTCATTCAAAGATATTTCGTATATTTTTTCGCTATATTTTTAGATCGCTTTAATAAATGCATTCTTGATTGCTTCTAGGTATAAAATAAATTGCATAAATATAAAGAATATTGAAATGCGTAAATTTTTCTGTGATATCATATCGAAGTCCTTAACAAAAAATTTAAAGTTATACAAAAGAGAAAATAACTTTAATAAAGTGGGTGATTACCCTTCATCTCCATACAATGCTTTCATCAATTGTCCAAACTTTCGTTGAGGTCAATCAACTACTGCAGAGCCAAGTGATAGCAATTATTTTACAAAGAAGTTCCTAAATCTGAAAGAGTGGTTGGGAGCATATGATGGTGAAAGTGTACACTCAGTTCAAATGAAAACATTCCAAAGATTTTATTCCGGTAGGACGAGTACTTTGGTCACTCTATTTACGCAATTCTATCCTTCTCTATGGATTCAATGATGCGACTACCCGATTTCTCCTTCATGAAATAGAACCTTTTATGAAGTAAGACCAAATACTGAAGAGAATCTTCAACTCTCTTCAGTACGAGTATTTGGTCCCACTCAAGGATCAAGGACATCATCCTAATAATGTAAAGTCATCGCAGAACGCTGTGTGTAGATGTAGAGATTGGTGCAATACCTCAACAAAATGCCTGGTAAATCCTGGTACGTAAAATACGGAGTTGGTGATATTTGGAGTCATGGAAATTATTACATATGTCTTTCGAATTAAAGATTTTTTATAAATTTATATTCAAGAGCCGAAACAAATCGCGTTCATTTGTGAAAATCTGTAGCGAGACACATTTCAACTGACACGTTTCCAATGCCTCTTTTGTCGTGCTTTTTCTGGATTTGACAGATCGAGGAATACAAACTTTTATTATTTAATCGTACAATTTGATATAATATAGACTTCTGTTCATAATAGAGGCAGATATCGTCCTTACTAATGCCCACTGAAATAATAAATGTCAACCTTTCAGATGTAGCTTAAATTTAACACCAAGCCCCTCAGTTGAAAACATTAAAATTTTTCAAATTATTCGAAATTATTTCACAAAACTATTACTATTCCATAAAATTAAGAAACTATTGATTGATGTCTTAAAAGCATTAATTAATTATTTACTTTAACTTTTTCTCTTGCATATTCTTTGTTTGATATTATTTATGTTTAATTTAATAATATTTTGTCCAAATAATTAATATTTATGAATTGATGTTTTACTTCAAATTAACCTCATGGTCATCTTTAGTTTTTCCCATGGACACAACACCAAGCAACCAACTTTAAATTAATTAGAAAAAATTACCTATAATCTAAAGTATGTTACAATAATGAATATGTTTTCCTATCGTCAACTTTATTTACAGACGAAACATAAGAAATATTTTGACTAAATAAATCTTATATGATGAACTGAAGGAAAAAGCATAGAAAAGAAAGAAGCTAATCTTTTATTCTAATTGAATGGAGGATTTAATCATAATCCGTATATCCCTGAGTCAGATGGGCCAATCCATCCCTGTCAGAAAGCATAAATGATGCTGTAACTGTTTCTAAAAGAACTTGTAGTCAACTATATTGAACTGTAAGAGGTGGTTTCACATGTGGACTTGTGGGAAAATGTTCTCATGAAATAAAATAGCTTTAAATACATTATATATTAATCTTTCTATCAATACAACAGACTCAAGTAATTTGAAACGAAAATTCTATTGCTCAAGTAATATCGCATTTTATAAAACAGCAAACTTTTCACAACAGATCTTTATACTATCTCTACTCTGTTTCACTGAACGTCGAAAAGTTATGCTAATTTTAATAGTGTCTATGACTTTATAGTCTTATGACTTTAGTGCCATTACAAAGATAAAATAAAACTTCATTTTTTCTAAAATAGGTCTCAAATTTTAAATTAGGCCATGGAATTCTTTTGCATTAATTTTTTCTGCTCATTTTTACCACGTACAATTATTAATCTTGATATTTCACCTTGCACCTGATATCATGAAATGAAAATTCACTTTTTTACTTCAATTATCATTGTTTCATTTCCCTCACATTAAAGAATAGCAAAAATAGGATTTGTTTGCTAAGACTTATGAAACCATACAAACAAACAACTGAATTCATATACAAATTGATTATGCTATTTAAAAAGTTGAATAAATAAGATCAAGGTAGAATATTAACATGTAACAAAGTCTTCACACTACATTATATATGCTTATATATATATATATATATATATATATATATATATATATATATAATAAAGTTTATTATATTGATGAAACACCAGTGTAATTAATTTTTATTTCTGTTTTGATATAGCACTTTGAAATAGTTATTTTATGCGTATAATACTCATATATTATTTCTGAAGTAATTAGTCACTTGACTCGCAATAGCTTCATGCTTCAAACCTTAAATTAAAATGTAGTCTTATATAAAGATTTTAAAGATAAAAAGCAATTAAATCTTACTTTCAAATATTTCAAATTGGAAATATTTCAAAAGTGTATTTTAATCTTACTATTTTACTAATTTATTTACATAAATTTGGTGAATTTATAAAAATTAATTTTGAAATTATTTGTAAAGTCGAGATGTTAATTGTCTGTGCACAAGAAAAATTAATGTGAACTCAGTTTAATATATTATAATACAATGGATGAGTTCTAATAAATTGTTTTTTTTTAAATCATTTCATTAAATGATCATATAGTTACAATTTCTGAAAATTTCCAAAAATATTTTGATAAGATTTTAATGTTAGTATATTAATTGAAATAAAGTAAATGACTTCTCTCTCTCAACATTAAATAAAGACTAAAATAAAAAATTTGTGCAAGTTTTATTTAAATGATTTAATTACTTATTATGATTTTTAATGATATCTTGTAAGGAGGAATGAGTAAAAATGTGAAATGAATAAAAGAATAGTACTACAAAATCAAAAACAGTAAGGAGAAAAAAAATTAGTTTTTTAAACAATAAAATTTTGATTATGAAATTTTAATATTAAAATGCCACAAACTTAACTTAACATGAACTTAATGTATCACATTAACATACACCAAATATAAAATTTTTAACAAAGTAATGAAAATGAAATTCTTTGTACAATTTTGATAATGAGTATATTTGTTTAATAAAAGGCATGGTTTAATGATTCATGTATCAATTTTTGAAAACATGATCAACAAAATATAGAAAATCAATAATAACTTCAGATACGTTCCATAATTAATAAAGTATCATTTAATCTAACAAAACAGACACTTATAAAAAGACTACATAAAATTGATAAAGCAGAAATAGATTATAAGTCCAATATCGATATTAATCTTTTTAATTAGCTTCTTTATAATTTGTAACATTTAGACCTAATATTTCTTCTACTTTTAAGAAACAAGCCAGAGTAAAAATGCCTGTTTGCGCTACGAAAATCTTTACGAAAATTATGTATTGAAACCAATTATAAATTTAATGAATATTTATCAGTGAATGAAATCATCTTTTCGAATTTTAAAATTCTGTTTTCCAATTTTGTAAAGATATTATGCCTTACCTCCGGACGAGGCAACATCAAAGCAAGCGACACTTAGGAGAGCAACAATGCAGAAGGTAAGCGACATCATCTTCGACTGAGCAGCAGTGAGAGAATAGCAAGGAGGCAGCAGCAGGGACTTTGCCTATGGACTGATTGTCAACTGTCCCTGAATTTATATTCAGCAACTTCCCTGGGAATGCATTAGCTGGACCCTCCCCTCGCCCCCGGATGATCAAACACCAGAGTTGCGCGGATAATTGAAAAAAGATAATGGCGTTTGTTTCAGGCTCCCAGAGGGAGGTCTCTGCTAAGAGGTAGGCTTAAAAAAACCCAACATCTGTCATTAAGCTTCATATTTAAGGTACTTTGCAATGTTATCCTCTTATTTGCTCCATATCTACGGAGGAGTTGCAGTATTTTATATTGGCAATTCAGCCACCAACCTGTTGAGCGTATTTTTATCATTTGTCATTTCATGACCAAATTTTGTAATCCCTTGTAATTCTTTACTCTAGTGCATTTTTCATTCAGTTTATAGTTATTAAATATTTTGAACTTTTATTCTCTGGAGACATCTTTATTGTTATGTTTAACGAAATCGTCAATCGCAACTAATTGACTTTAAATAGTAAATCTAAAAAAGTGATTTTTCTGAGAATTTGAATGGAAAGGGATTTTTTTATTGAATTTTAATCCTCGGAAGTAAGTTTTGAATTTAATCCTCTTTACGAACAATTTAACAATGATATTATCAAGAGGCCTTATCAATATATAGTGATATTTTTAATATAATAAATAGTTATGACTTTTGTAAATTGATGGTTGAAAAGTATTTCAATGGATGTATTTGAAAAACCACTTTATTGTTTAAAAAAGGTTTAGACTTATATATATATATATATAAATATATATATATACATATAATTTTTCCTTATATAAGTTTCAGAAAGGGAATTATGAGCCAGATGTTAATTACAGTAATCACTAAAAATAAAATGAAAAGGTATTTAATTGGTATTTTTAATAGTTTCATTATAAATGGATTCAATTAATTTAAAATATAAACTCACAGGGGGAATCAATAGTTTCTCGTGAAGTTTATATATATATATATATATATATATATATATATATATATATATATATATATATATATATATATATATATATATATATATATATATATATATATATATATATATATATATATATATATATATATATATCATCCTTTAAGTACTTAATAGCTTTTATTCTATTTATAAATAGTTTCTGCTTATTTGAAAACACTTTTATAATTAAGTGCTATAATAAATTAAACATTATTTTTAAATTATGAAAAAAGTAAGTAAGAATGTAAATTATAAAATAAAGCATAGATTAAATTAGAGAAAAGTTTAATGTAGAATTAATTAAATAATCATGAAATGCAGTCCACATTTAAGAATATTTATAAAAAGCTTAAAACTCAAACATAGTGCTAAAAATTTTAGAAATATTTAGAAATAATAAATACTAATTGAAGTGTTTTAAAGTATAGTCTGTAAAACATACTCTATTCAGCTAGTCGGTTAGCTGATAAGAAGAGACTTAATAACTGAAGCACATATCTTAATTCAAATTTTACTTGTGCTTAACAACTGTGGCTTCTCGTACTACTTAAATACAATGCTGATCATTAAAATTTCAACACATGGAAGAAAGCAAAGGTAAAAAGATATTGTACTCCAACAATGCGACATGAAGGCAAAATAATTCAATTTGAGAGCAGTTTAGAAGTTTTAGGAGTGTGCGACTAGTCAAAACAGTTGATAGCCTGATTCTAAAACTGCCCATACACATTTAAGCACAGAGTTGAACTGACGGATGATATAAACGGAGAAAACATTCCTTGCCACTTTCAAATCTGCGCCACATTTTATCAACCGTACTAGTTAGAGAGAGGTGGCATGCCAGTCTTTCAGCAACACATGGACTAATGTTTCACACATGGACTAATGTAGAATGGTAGACAGCATGAAATCTAATAAACTCAAACGACATTTGGAAACGCTTCACAGTGAGTACGTAAACAAACCCAGAGAATTCTTCGAATTAAAATTAAAATCATATATGAAAAGTAAAAATCATTGTTTTATAAAGTTTCATATAAAATAGCCAGATGTAAAAAGCCTCACACACCATTGGTGAAGAGCTTATTTTTCCACAGCTGCAATTGAGATTTCAGAAATTATGTTTGGAGATAATTTTGCAAAACAGTTGCAGTCTATACCTCTTTCAAATACTGTTGCCCGTCAAATTGCTGATGTAGCTGAAGATGTAGAGTGTCAGCTTTTAGATGTAGAGTGTCAGCTTTTAAATGTAGAGTGTCAGCTTTTAGAAGTAGAGTGTCAGCTTTTAGATGTAGAGTGTGAGCTTTTAGATGTAGAGTGTCAGCTTTTAGATGTAGAGTGTCAGCTTTTAAATGTAGAATGTCAGCGAATTTGCGTGACAAACTGTTTTCAATACAACTCGATGAGGCAACAGATAATAATAAAGATGCTCATTTCTTTGCCAATGCTAGATTTTGTGATGATTTGTCAGTAGTAGAAGAATTACTTTTCTGCAAATCAATAGAACTCAAGAGCATTCGCATTATTTGTTATCTTAAATGATTTTATGAACGAGGCAAACATAGAATGGAAAAATTGCGTTGGAATACGCACCGATGGTGCTCGTTCTATGTGCGGAAAATTCAAAAGTATTCAAGCACTTGTGAAACAAAAATCGCCACAGTGCATCTGGACACATGGCATGATCCACAGAGAAGCTTTGCTTTCCAAAGAAATGAGTCCTGGTTTGAATATTGTGATAACTACGATTTTAACTGCAGTAAATTATATAAAAGTGAGACCCCTGAAATCAAGAATCTTTTCAGTACTTTATAAAGACATGGGTGCAGAGCATTCAGCTGACGACAAACTGATATCAAGTTACTAGTGGGTGAGTGATCCCTTTCAAAATACTCCTGAAGTACTCTCAATTGAAGAGGAAGAAACCTTCATAGACTTTACGGAAAGCGGCGAAACCAAAAGACAATTGAGTAATAAATCACTATTTGAAATTTGGGCAGAAGTGGATGATGAGTTTTCTGCACTTAAAGCAAGGATATTTCGCATTCTACTACCATTTTCAACGCCTTACCTTTGTGAAACTGGATTTTCGGTGGTGGCTTCTTTGAAGACAAAATATAGATGTCAGCTAAATATAGAAAAAAAAAAAAACTGAGAATTCCTAATTCTTATATTAAACCCTCCTTTGAAAAACTTTGCTCTGAAAGACAGACCCAAGGAAGTCACTAATAATTATTAAATTTGTTTCTAATCTAGTAACTTGTTTTAATTTAGTTAAGTTAATTATTAAATATGTCGAAATATATTTTGTTTTGTACGTGTGTTATTTCCTTTTAGTCATTTGATCAATTTTTTTAAATAACATTTTCTCTTGGATACGCACACGCCCCCCCCCCATTAGCGTGATCGCGTTCCTGGGGGGCACACCCTACAGGTTGATAATCACTGCTATAGAGGGACTTTGTGGGAAGATGGCCCGCATTAACGTGAAACTAGAGGGAAAGCTAGAAAACCTCTAGCACCCACCCTGGGCTGACAAGCAACACTACTGCTGTTACAGTGAGAGCCGCAGTCTGACCATCGACGTTTGTCTTTGGTCTTGGTAGTGTTTACTCCTTAACTGCTCTATGAGTTAGATGGCTTCATCTTGTTTCTGTTGAGTCTTGGGCTGATGGTCACGGGGTGTTGTTTTTTGGCCACGAAGTAATAAATTTCGTACTTGCATGTTTGGGTTCACACTAGCTGATCCTGTGGTCCATCTAGCATTGTTGCTCCCGTCTTCCACATGAATGTTTATGTTTTAGATCGAAGCACTCACATGCTGGAGTTGTCACTATTGTGTGGACGATAGCCACCTGAGAAACCACTACTGCGGCCGACTATCGTCTGTCATGAGTCTCTGGATTAGTATTCCCACCGGTTTAGCACTTAGTTCGTGTGTCACGCGCATTCACGGTTTAAATCTCCTTCCAGGTTCTTTATTTGCTTTGTCAAAATCAGGTTACTTGAGTTCCATCCTTTCCGAGTTTCAAGTCTATGTGGTTCTTGGTGGTTGGGCTCTTCGCATGTCACATCCGGGTATATGGTCATTTCGCCACCACTAGGTGATGTGCTTTTCAATTAGGTGAGGCATGCCTGTTTTCTCCAAGATGGTGAGGGCTGCCATTGTCTGTATATGTTTGTGGTTCTTGTATTCCTCAATATATATGAGGTATACTGAGTTTGTTTTATGTCTGTATGTGTGTGTGAAGTGACTGAGAGCACCGGAAGTTTTATTCAGTATCAGCTTCTATCGCCACCAGTTTGATTATTTCTAGTTTTTTAATTATACTAAAAAGTTTGGCTTGCACAATCCTGTTTGTAATTATTAAGTCGCTCTACGTTGGCAAATTCGCGTCTATCGGTTTAGTAAGATGGTGAGATGATGTGAGTGGGCAGTCAAATGCGTAGTATTGCGGATCTCTTTCTTCCCCGTAAATACAGTCTGCTGTAGTGGCTTTTCCTAGACTGTGAAAAAAGGTGGGGAATCGGCCGTGCCCTGTAAAGAATTGTCCCAATTGTTACTGGCCAACTAGTCACTTTGTGTTCACTTTTCAGAAGAAGGTGTACATATACCTACCTGTGTCTGCTGTGTCCCACTCTAGTTGCTACTGTTTTAGTATTTCGTTTAAGAGATTTCTTTAGTCGCGACTGTGGAAGTTTTTGGCAGTTGTGTTGCCCATTTTGCCACCTGATCCGCTACTTTATTACCTGCGATGTTTGTATGTGTGGGAACCTAGTAGAGTTTTAGACTGCGTTTTTCACCTATTTCTATTAGTAACCTTTGTGCATCTTGTACGTATTTATTGCGCTGTGTGTGTTTTGCTAGTGCATAAAGACTAGACAGATTGTCTGTGTGTATGTGGGCTGTGCCACTATTAGGGACTGTTGATAACATATTTACTGGGATGGGCTAAAATATTCTTTACTTTTGATCCGGACAAAACTAAAACGTTGTTCTTTATTAAGTCACATAGAGTTAACCACCGTTCCCCAAGTTTTCACATATACGACAAACCTATAACAATAGTTAACAATCTAAAATATGTTCATTTTATCATAGACTTTAAGCTTAACTGGCAGATTATGGATTATGTTTTGGGAAAAGTACAGGTTATACTTAAAAAGAATCTCAGGAACAAATTGGGTCCTTGGCCATTCTGTATTAGAAATATATATATATCTAACAGTAATCGAAATTTTTGCTTTGTATGGTGCACCAGTTTGGTGCAGGAGCATGTGGCGTGGTAAGGATAAACATTAATGAAAATTCAAAGGGTAATTACCAGGACTTTCAGAACTTCTCTGATAAACGCTCTCAATATACTATCAGGTACCGCACCTATTGATTTAGTGACTGCTTTGGAATTACCAATGCACAAGATCAAAACCTCTAGCACAGTGGTAAATTATTATTACCTGATATATTTCCAGCCTTTGAGGTGGAATTTCCGAATAGATCTACATCCGCACTGACTTGGGGCCTAGAATTGAGTTCATTTTCAAATTTAAATAGAGAGCTCTAATGATATATCTTTATTGATGGATCTAAGTCGGAGCGGCTTTTGTAATCACAAGACTAAACGAGGCTGTACATACCTTTGGGGTAAGATTAAGTGATTGGTTCCTCAGTATTTTCCATGGAATTGGTGGCCACTGAACTGGATACAAAATGGGTTTTGGGTTTTGATGTTGATGCAGGTGATATAACAGAATTTGTCCTAATATCAGGTTCTTATAGTGACCTTCAGACTATATGCAATTATCCTAAATATAATAGGACAGTGACAAAGATTACGACACATTTGGAGAGGTATAGGGTTAGATATGGTGCCAATTTTCAACTTTGTCGAACTAGGACCCATGTGGACAGCCTTGGGAAGGAACTGGCGGATTCCACAGCAAAACCTGCCGAAGGGCTTCAGAAAGTTTCTGTTCAGGTTACTACGTCCTATAATAGTGTAAGACATAACCTGAGAAAGCACCTGTTGACAATATGGCAATTCTGTTGGCATCAAACGATTACTGGTCCAGGAAGTTTCAGTCACACTCTGATCCAGAATGTGAGCACTAGGAGGATTTGGTTAAACAGTTATCTGCTTTAGTTTCTCCCAAATCATGGCCGCTTTTCCACTTATTTCTGCAGATTCTTAAACAAGCGAGTTACAAGGTCAAGGCTCTCAAACACGATTCCTAGTGCTAAGTCCTTGTTCATTCAGATTTAAATGGGCTACATTACCTTAATTCTCTCATATACATAATCTTTTAAATTATTTATATTTCATGGGGATACGTTTTCCATCATCTTAGCGTTAGAGTGAGTTACTCCTATCCTTGGTTTGTGTAGCGAGTTGTTACACTTCTAGTTTTAAGTTATCCTTATGAGGGGAACAGTTTTTCCGTAATTTTTAATTTTAGGATATATTTACTTTATCTATACCCCTCAGTGGGGTGTGTGCCTATTAAAAATCTTAAAAATCTACTTGGCATTAATCATGGGAGGGAGTTGAGATTTTGCATACCATTCATTCAGCAACCCATCGATTTCGTATTTGCATAGCACTGTTTCAAATTTGAACAGTTCTAGTGGTAATACCACAGAACGATGATTCATTCCCCCAACAAGCTAAGACTCTGCCACAACTGAATTTCAACACTTATTGATAAATATTTCTTATCATTCGAGACTACATGGTATTCTCAAGAAAATACTCTCTCACAAAGCAATTTCTGAAAGAGGAACCCATTGCGCAATTTTTCTTTTATACAGTGCTTCAGATGGCATTCATAAATCCAGTGTTGCCTTTATGGACTAAAGTACTTTTTTCCATTTGCTCATTCCAACATTTTCTTCCTTTCATGTAAATTTAACTTTCATTAGATCGTTCTTTTTTTGGCATTGCAACTTTAATGGCCAACAGCGCATCCATGCCCATTTGCTGATAAAATGTAAATAAATTAACAAAATATATTTATAGTAAGTATTTGTCTAAATTTTACTTTACATATATTTCTATTTCTATGCGATATTCTTACTATTTTTACAAAATTGTTGTAAGCAATAATCTTATGAAAAAATTTAACTGTCTTCATAAAAAGTGAATAGATTAAAAGTAAAGAAATAAAATTATTAAATAAATTAAAGCAAAATTATAATTTTATAAAGTGTTAAAAATAATTTGAGGAGCAACATTCAAAAATACATGTTTTTTAAAGTTCTACATTTTTTTTATTTTATCATATTCATCCTTTTCTTTGAAATATTTCATGTCAGTCATTTTACCCGCGCGCGTGAGCAATAATATATTTAAAAGTTAATTCAAATAGTATAAAACTGCACTAAAAACTGTAACTTAAAGAATCAGTATCTCTCGAAATACTTGAGTATTTGCATTATTGCAAGAACTTAAACTTCTAGTGTTATTTCTGCGGAAAGTATTACGGAGATTATAAATTTTATCAATTTAGAGATACTCCATATGAATTGGAAAAATCTACAGTAAAACTACTCTGATTAACACAGCAAACGGCTCAAAGAAGTAGCCAAACCAAAAGCGCTTATGATTAGCTTAGTTACAAATTATAGTCGAAAATATCATAATTCAATCTCTTTTAAATCAAATCAGAATCTAATATTCCCCATAATGAGTTGTATTCATTTTAAATATTCTCTGCAAAAAATGAAATTTTCGCTTATTGTTCATAATTATTAAGACGTTTATCTTAAATGATTAAACAATTAGCATGTCTTTACAGGTTGATTAAAAATTGTGCGACCAACTGAAAGGATCCTGAATTATTTACATGAAATTGTCCATGCGGATTCGTTTGTCACAGTACACTTTACGTAAACCTTTAGGCAAAGCTAAAATTGCTTTTTCAACAACTTTTAGGGGTAGTTTTCGAACTTCCTCTTTGACTGATTTTTGAAGCCCTTAAAGTGCTTATGTTTAGTTTTTAAGTATCTCCATAAGAGCACTGACAAAGGATATTGGTAGACATTATTCGGATGGAATAAAATTTGTATTCTTATTTTTCAACCGTTTTATCGTTGATTTTGTAGCATGATTTGGTGCAGAATCTCGATGAAAAACAGAGTTCTTGAGGGAAAAGACGTTTCTTTCTTTGATCATGTGCTACCTTTATTCTAATAGTATTTAGCTATTAGAATAAAGGTATGTAGCACATGTTAGGTATGTATGTTTTAGATAAGCCTTGAGAGGACAATCCCATCCATATTATAACACCTTATGGCCAACTTGTCTTTTCAAAAGCAACTGCGTCTTTGCAACGTTTTTCAATTGAAATATATTGTATCTTCGTTTTCCCTCTTCTGGATGAGAGATGAAACAATGTTTCATCTCAAGTTTCTCTATTTTGTATTGATCTAAGCGTAAAATCAACTATAGATGTGAGAACACTTTCTTCATTTTTCTTCGGTCTTTGCAGACATTTGATCACAGCTTTGGGGGGGGGGGGAAGTTCTTCACTTTTTTAAAAACAGTTTTCTATATCAGAGGATTTACTGATATAGAAAATAGTTTATTTCCATACTGTATAGTTAACTATATGTTAGTTTTTTGATCAGAGAATTTTCTACATGTTTATTGGACCTTCTTTGAATTATGTTTACTTCCTTGCATGGCTATTAATTTTAACTCACCATTTCTTGGAATTTTATTTATATCCTAGTTAAAAATCCTTTGTTACAATTATATAAAATCACTTTTAATTTATTATCAGTTGCTTAAACGAATTCCCTGGTTGATAAGAAAAGAATACACTAGTTTTATAAGTTATTTAAATCTTATTTATTATGAAATGCTATGTGATTATAAAAGATTCGTATTTTTTTTGCTAAAATAGTGTTATTTATTGCAAAGGTACTATGGATTTTTTCTTTGTTATTATTGTTTTCTGTTTCGAGTAAAAATATTTTTGGAAAATATGTGTTACAGTTTAACAAACATATGAAGCATAGTAATAGTAATGAATATGTATAAATATGCTCATAATTGTAAATATTTTCACCAGTGAAAATATTTAATACATTCAGTGCAAAAAATAATTAATTTTACAGAAACATTTGCTGATATTTTAATGATACTTTTTAAAAAGTATTAGTCTTTTTTTAAAATACTACAAGAAATTACTTTTTTATTATTGCACAAGGACATTAATCTACATTTAAAAATTTTTTTATCTTCAAAATGAGCAAAAATTTTTAACAAACATCAAAACATATTTATAACAGTTATTTTGCAAAAATATCAAAGAATTACAAACATAAAATTATACGCTAATAAGAGTTATAGACTAGGAAGAAAATAGCTATTGGATAAAAAAGAGTTTTAAGTTTATTTTTGCATTTTTTAACTTCCTTTTCTAATAAGATGAATTTCATAACAAATATAAAATATTTTTTTAAATTATAATAATACTCGTGATCCTCAACAATATTAATGACTTATAAAGATAAAAGCAATTTATACTGATATGTGATAACTTATATAAGCAATTTACATTCAATAAAGATTATTTATAATTATTCTTTACATATATATCATTTTCATTATAAATTATTTTGTTATTGTTACCATGTATTATTTTATCTTTATTTTGTTTTTTGTATTTTATTACTGATCTTATTTTAATTCTAAACATTATATATTTTTCCTATTTGATGACAGTAAGGACATTTTCTTTATTTTATAGAAATTGAGAAAATAAAGACATAGATTTCAATATAAAATTGAACGATTTTGGCATTTTCTAAAATTTTATCTTTTGAATAATGTTTACTTATTTACTTTTATAAAAAATCGTTATGCAGCTTAATATTTACGTTAAATTCTAAATGCTTATTTAGTTATTTTTATTATTCACGGTATATGCAGCCGACACATATCGATGCATAAATATGTGTTTGCCTATTTGCATTTGCACAAAGAATTTACTAATACACTTGAGTTAAGAAAAAAACTATAATTTTAATAAACAATACTTCAAAGAAGCAATTTTCCCATAGATATTATGTATACAACAGTTTTTCCATATAAAAGCCATTGAAACTATTTTAAGATACCACGTGATTTGCTATTCAAAATTTTAAACTAATGAAATTTACTTTTTTTTTTTTTTAAAGTGGCAAAGAAAACCTTTTGACATTACTGAATATTCTGATGATGTAATTTTCATTTAAAGATGATTGATTACGTTATATTTAAGGTCTTAAATATTAATTCAAAACTTTAAATAATTTTAATAATCATAAATAATAATTCAAAACTTTTTGTAGATTACAATCAATCATGTTGATGTTATTATATTAGATTAATAATGCTTTTTATTTAGTGTCTCACTCATAAAAAATCAAAAACTAAAGAGAATATTTTGCATTTTTGCTAATACTTTTTTTTATAAAATTTAGAGAACTAAATCTGTTTGCTTTTAATTTTTGTCTGTCTATGTTTTATAATATTAACCAATAGCATGTGGTTAATATTAAAACATAGACAGATTCAAGGTAGACGCAAGAGCTAAGGGGGGAAGAAATGTAACATTACTAATTTATTTTAAATATTATATATTAACTGCCTTAAATGAAGCCTATACTAGTATGATCCCCTTTGCTTGAATGTTTTATAGTTGCAAATATTTAAACACTAGAAACAAACAAAAGGAACGTGAAAATTTTTAACAAATTTTACACAAGGATATAAAAATGGTGTCTTAAAATCACGCATTTATTATTTACATTTTACATTTGATGTCTGTCAAGGACAATTTTCAGGTCGAATACATCGCCCATTATGTAAAACTTTATCAGCAGAGCATTGACAACCTGGAACACAAGGTTTGAAACATTGTGAAGCTAAAACACTTGCCGGTAAGTTTATATTTTCGCAAGTTCTTGTACAAGCTGGACCGCATTCATCGAATACTAAACCTTCTTCTTCGGAACAGTTAATTCCTACAAGAAAACAAATTTAATTTTAGATAGAGGAGAAATAATTATCATTCTAATAATATCATAATTTTGTAAGTCATCAGCTGTGTTTTCAGCTCAGCATATATTCTGTTGTAAAAAAATTATAAATTTTTTTTACTATAGTCGAGTTAATAAACAGATGATCATTGACAATATATTGGAGTGAAACATCATCTTAATAATTTAAAGCAAAGTGAATTAGTTATTATAAAGAAGAAATCAACCATTGACTATGGCACAAACAGTAAGCTTTGTAATCGCAAAGTCAATTAAGCAGCTGTTGTCCGCCATTGGGTTAGATGCCACCCCAAATGCAGTAAAAATTGAAAGAATTCGAAGATATTCTGACTTTTTAAAGAAATGTTAAGGCATGTAGTGCTTATACGATAAGTCTCAAATCATTTCAGTTGATTACAGGTTTGGAAGCCTATCAGCTCACACAGAGACATTAATACATTAAAGGCACTATTGCAATAGCTCAAAAGTATGTGGTCAAGTGTTGTCCAAAGAAAATGGAAGCTTTTTTTTAAAGCTGATATCCTTGGCAACACTACTGACTGCAAAACATCGTTGAAAAGCATGCATACTTGTAGTACGGCTATTTTAGGAGATCATCCAGAACCTGACACCTAGTATAATTACAATACACTCTTGGTGATGAATTCAGAACTATTAAACATTTTATTCACATACAAATAAATTATCAATTGCAAAAAAAGGAATTTACGAATTTTCATGTTTAAAATATTGAAGGCATGTCTCTTAACGAGAATTGACAGCAGATCTTGAAAAGAACAGGAAAATCAATAGTTTATCAAAAAGGAGGCGTAATAATCGAAAAAATGAACATCTCATCGATAAATGTTGAGATAGTGTAATTAGATGTTTTCCAATTATGAATGTCATGATTTGGAGACAACAGTGCAAACATGTTTTATTTTATAAGGTGTTTATTATAGAACAGTTTGGAAAATTCTTTGAAATGTGTACGAGTTCTTTCTGTATAGAATTTGTCATATCCAACAAATTCATAAAATTGACAAGTTCCTGTCTCATATTCGCAATTCGTTTTATTAATGAAATAGCAGGTTATCGAACGTAGCTGGTGAATGCTTTTATTTTCATTAAAACAGAAAGTCTACAATTATAAGTTATTGCATTTGTGATAAAGAGAATACCAGCAAATGCATGTCGAAATTTAACAATTTTCAAAGTTACAGATTCACAGCTATATTCATCCAAAGAAACAGAATGATAAGAAACTATTTTTTAAGAAAAGAATAACTTTTAACTGTGCCACATATTCAGTTAATATCTGTCTGTGTCTTAACATAATGAAAACATTTGTTGTGGCTGCATTGCATGAAAATAATGTCAAGCATCAAATACTTGCATGAAGGAATGTTAGACTGAAATGTTTCATAGTTCACGTAGGAACATTTTTCCAATATTTCACGAATTACCACGTAATCAATCGCACAGCTATAATCTCTATTGGATCTGACTTGCGACGATTTTCGGTCATGATATAATTTAAGCAATCTGTTTAATATGAAACTGTTTCCATGTTGTTCGACTTACACAATCCCATTAATTTTCACACTTGAAATATTCCACCAAACCAATTAAAAATTGTCATTTTCAATGCATAGCCTAACGTTTTGAAATTTTACTAATGTATGATGAATGAGAATTTGAAATTTTACTATTGTATTAATAACAGCTAAAGGAGGCACCTGATCATAATATGTATATTTTTCTATAAATAGAAATGCTTTTTTTTTTCATTTCACAAAGTCATACTTGTGAGTTTCTTTACTTTTATTTAATATGTTTCGATCGGTAAGTATAATGTTCGACATGTAGACTCTAATATACTGAAACAATGAGGCGCATTAATAGTGGAAAAAATTATAAAAACATTTACTTACCACATAATCCTTCACTTCTCCAGTTTAAAATAATGCCGGCTTTTGAGCATTCTTTAGAATAAGTTGTCAATATATCACATAAGCAATCATCATTTTCAGAACATGCACAGACATCATAAACGCAAGCAAAAAAGTAGGGTTCAGGCTGTATAAATCTATGACAAGGCGCAAATGTACTTTGCTACAGAAAAAAAAATCAAAGACTATCATAAATATTTTATAATGCACATAAAAAGTAAATTTTGAAGAGTAAAATCTTTTGGATTAATTATTTGATGCTGCTTTTGCAAGAAGAAAAACTATTTTAATGTAACAAATAATGAAAAACTATGATACGTACTGAAATACAAGATGATATTATTATCCCTTACACGAGAGATAATAAGTAGATTCTGGATAATATTTCATTATAAAAATGTGTAAATAAACTTTCAGTTGTATGAGATAAAAGTAAATAGTTGATTTATCAGGCAATTATTTACACTAATTACTTTAATTATAATTGTGGGAACGTAAAAAATGCTCAAAGTTATAGCAGTCTTCTTGTTAACATTCAGTGGAATTTTATTTCGGAGAAATTCAATCATTCCGCTTAAAATAATATTTGAACGAAAAAAGTAGAATAAAATACCTAAGGATAATTTTATGAGAAGAAATAAAAAAATAGAGAAATTCTGAAACCCTTAAATCAGATTAAAATCCTAAGTTTGAGTAGAACGGGTATTTGCGTATTTCTTTTTGTATAAAAACGAGTAATATCCTAAAGTCGCAAATTATTTTGAAATAATATGAATATCTCATCCTTATGGTCTAGCTGTAGGTTAGTTTTCTTTAGACAGCGAGTTCCAGGGTTAGCTTTTAACTATTGTTAAACAGTGGGATAGAAGAGTTGGCATTTCTACTTTTTTCGTAGACATCTGACATTGATCATCTTGGCAATGTCAGAGATTATCTTGACATTCATTGACATTGATCATCTTGAGTGCGTGAGAATTTTCATTCCATGGGGAATGTCAAAACGGCACATTCAATACATAAATTCCTCTTGATAGGCAGTAACGTGCAGTGGGTAATAAAAAAGTCTCATACTAATTTTCAGTCATCAAGCTGTCTCCTATGCAATATCAAAATATTAAGAAAATATTTTTAACATTTGTTGCGTAAGTATGCACATATTTGACAGTACATAAAATAGACAAGGCTTTTTCTTAGATCAAGTTGCTCCCATTCAACTCGAATCCTTGTGTTTCTGTTATGTTGATTTGGAATGAACAACAATGTAAAATGAAATTTTTCAATAACTAATAATTTTGATGTCGAAATATCTGTAATAAGAATGATTTACTTAGGCTCTCCATATCTAATAGCAAGAATATAATGAGTTAAGAATTTAAGAAAATTATAATTTCAGTTAATATACATTTTTAAAGACATTTTTAATGAAGAATCAATTCTTTTAACTATTAAATTAATTCAAGCGGTTTTTTGAATATAGCATTCTAAGTAATGAAAGTAATAGATTATAGGTATTCTCTCAACAAATAAAATAGAAAAATTTTTAAATTTTCAATTCTATATTTGTTATCAAATACATTAAAATGCTTAAATATTCAAAAAGAATATTGGTAATCCGAAATTTCTCATAGAGGGGAATGTAATAATGATAAAATTGTTGTTATTTTACGTATAATATCATAATATTATTTAGAATTAGATAATGTAACAGCAAGTAACCTAAGTTTCTAAAAAGACTGTTTCTTCTTACTTTTAGAATAGAACATTTGCTATTGGCTATTTTTCTTATTCGGTAACCTCCTTTCGTGCAAGGATCTATATCAACCGACTCAGAGCAGCCCGGTGGTTGAACATCTCCATACTGTAATGTTAAAAAAGAAACGAAATATATTTCACTCTCTGTCTAATAAAGTTATATATATTTTCTTTGCATGTACTCAAATTTATTTTCTGTTTTTTAAAATTTACGAAACTTTTGAAAGCAATTTGTGAATTAGAGTGTAATTTTCAATCTACGTATATCATGAAACGAGAAAAAGTTCAACTTACTTTCCAACTACTTCCAAACTTGGCTTCAGATGTAACCGTTTGATTGGTAGGAGTTCTCATGTCATCTTCTGGAAAATAATTGAAATTCCCACACAGTCCACAAGTTTTACCACGGTATACACCAGATACAGTAACTTCCACAAAACCATCACCATTCCACAAGACCTGTTATAAATAACAGATAATAATAAACTGTTATATAATAATTTGCTGTAAATCACAGATATAATAAAATATATTGAAATAAAGCATATACATAGTTAAAATGAAATATATATACGATATAAAAATCATTAGAGGATGAATGACAGACAATGTATCTTCTAAAATCATAGAATACATTTCCAAATTTTATTAGTTTCCGAAGTGATGAAGAATTTAGTTATATTTTTCTTCAACCAATTTACGATCAAGGAGTAACATATTTTAATTTTCATGATCAATAAAATAGGCATTTTTTTTCCAGTTAATTTCTGAAAACTCTCTCAACGATTTATTCTTTAGATTTTAATTTCTTTTTAATCCTTTTAGAAAAATTAATTTTACTTTTAATTTACATAAAATGCACACATTTTATATAGTGAAATTTGTTAATTGTAAGGATTATTTATGAAAGGTTAAAAATTATGGATAAAAAATGGAGATTATTATATAAGATTTATTGAAGGAATATTAGGCAAAATTAATTTGAATGAAACAACTTATTTATTTAGATGAGTAAAATATTTTTAATTTAGTTAAAAGCTAATTTTTGTATGATAAACAAAATATTTAAATATTTAGTTTTTCAAGCAAAAATCACAGCAGAAAGACCAATATTTTTAGTATAATTTATTTCTTGTAATTTATCCAAATTTAAAGATGATAGCTTTTAAAAACTTTTTTTCTTCTTCAAAAAATATTTAAAAGTTTAAACTGTATTTGAACTTTTTATGCTAGGAAATACCGGTATCATGTCTTCGTCCTCTTCATTCAATGTTGATACAATATCTTTTTGCGAACAACAAGAAGAAATCAGTTCCTTTTTAATTAAGTTTTCGATGAATTATAAGTCATGATAAATTGTAACTATTTCACTAAATAAGTATTCACCAAACCTCATTTTTTTAAAAAAAAATTCGTAAAGCATTTTCTCTTTTTTATTGAAATTTAAATAATCGATTATTTCATCATCATTTCAGGATTAGGTTCCACTTCTGGTTGCTTTATGAAATCAGCACGGTGGTGGCAATTTTTAATATTATTTTCTGTCACATTATTCCATACTGCTTTCGAGAGGGTCAACAATGTAAGAATATCTATTTCGCAATCTTCACCTAAATCCAATATAAAAAAATGTTTCGCAAAAGCAATGTTCTATAACTACGATTAAAACTCTTTATGATATCTTGATCTAGATGCTAAAGATGAGAAGTAACGCTGGATGGAAAATATTGTACGATAATTGACCTCTAACCTTTTATTTAGGGATGCAGCGTACAGTTATCAATTATTAGAAAATTGTTTAGTCTTTAATTGGCATTTACTCATTGGCTTATCCAAGCAACGTAACTATTCCTCAAAAATACTAGATGTCATTTACAATTTAGAATTATTTTTATAGGTATACAGTTAAGTTTAGAGAGATAAATTTAAAATACCTAGGATCTTTTGATTTGCCAATTGCTGAGGGTGGAAGATTTTTAGTATCAGACATAATTGCACACATAAGAACAGTAATTTTTTTTTAGCTGTTGTCCCTCCACTTGCAATATTGTGTATTTGAAAACAAAATATCTGTCTGGTTTCATTCTATAAAATAGTCCGGTCTCATCTACGTTAAAAATCTATCTTCTGGAGCCTACTTTCCGTAATATACTTTAGCTTCCGAATTAAAGATTGTCTGGTACCCCATGCTTACTCCTGGAACATAGGTAGTAAACCGGGCCTATCTTTAACATTCTCATATGGGAGACTCTCCTACGAGAGACTGGTACAGGATACCCTATATCAGTCTCTCACGCCTAACCACCTGAATTGTCGTATATTTTTTGAGGGTGACAAATCCATTCCTCTGTGACGAAAAGGAGACTAACACTAGACTTTTGCTACACACATCTTAGAATGTTTAAGTAACCTCTTCTTGTCTTCAACTTTTTAAAGGGCAGCGGATTCATAAATCTGATATGACTTCATGACACTGGTTAGAAATTAAAAAGGGCAACAAAAATAAATCTAACTTTATTATAATAAAAGGAAGTTAATGTAAATAAAAATACAAACCTGGACACCAACATCCGTTGTAACTAAAACTGAAGTTCCTGTTTTTTCTATATAAAGAACAGGGTCTTCAAAATAAGGAAAATGATCAATTGATTTCCCGCGAATCTGAAATAAAAAATTTAATTATTTTAGAATTTAAAATTTTTTCGTTAAGAAAAACAAGTACACTCCAAAACACACAGAACAGAGTACGAAAAGCATGAATAAACTTTCAATTTGAGATTATTAACACAGCAGTTGTAATTAATAAAATAGTCTGCGTTTTAAGTAACTTCAAAGATTTTCATTTTTTTTGCTCTGCTAAATTATAATTTTAATATAAGTTATAATTCTATACTTCCCTAAGAATTGGATTTAATCCTAACACTTCATTTTATAAAATTTTATTTAAAGTTATTATATTGTTAAGATAGTTTAACAATTGAATTTTAAACATTTAAGAATTTATATTTTTGATATATTTTACAATTTGTTCCAATTTAAATGTTCATTAATGCAAATTATGAAACTAAACATAGAGTAGTTGGTTACTGTTGCTGTGAATTTAATTATTCATCATTTAAATGTCATATTTTAAGAAGAAATACTCATTTTTTAAAGGTCTATGGACATGTATGAATCGAATGACAAAAATCTAAAATCATCTCCATATAATCAGATTGAAGCTAATTTTCTTGTTAGGTAAAGGTATTTCTTGAAAGGCTATACACCAAGTTTTATGTTTCATAAATCATTAGGTGCCGTACAGGTGGTCAACACCGAGTTAAATTGTTAAAAAAAAGGGAATTTGACTCAATAGAAAAACGGGGCTTAAACTCAACATATAATATTTTATGAAAGATTAACGTTAATAATGCATTCAGGCTATTGGATTACCTCTAGAAAAACATTTAATTTGAAAATAAATACTTAAATTATAAAAAAAATAATCGACACTATCAACCTTTTTATGTTTTTTTACTCACCTTTCCCGGGAACGAGGACCTATAATTAAAAAGAAATCAAACAAAATACTGTGGTCTTTTATGCAAAACGCGTTTCGAAAGTCGCAGAACAACACAGTCTCACGTATTAAAGTATTTTAACACATGAAAAATTTCACATGTACTTTCAGAAATTTTTTTTAATTGTATATATTAAAAAACTGATTGTACACATTGTACAAACATTGAACATGTCACATGTAAATCTAGGAAAATGGCAGTCTTCTGCTAAAATTCGTGACGTAATGTTTTATGAAAAATGACCAAAAATAAACTCCAGGCATTTAACAACACATAGAAACACCTTTAATTTGAATGTAAATATTTACATTAGAGAAAATAACTTAAATACCTATTTTCTTTTCTCTAAATTATTAATACTAATCTAATAATTAAATAAATATTAATTTATTAAATTTTAATAAATATTAAAATTTATTTCGAATTTAATTTTAAGATAAAGTATATGATTTTATTTTTCATTCAAAATTAAGAATATTATAGTTCAGAAATGCAATTATTAATTGTCAAGAATTAAGAATGGTTTCCAGAAAATATTTTAATTTAAGTAGAATTTATAAAAGTTTATATATAAAAATGTAGAATGTATGTAAAAGGTAAACTTACGTAAGCTGTTGGACCAGTCCGTAAATCAACCGATGCATTTTGCAGAACAACCACCACTCTGTGTGTCCAAGACACTCCGTTGAAACCTCTGTCGTTGTTTTCAACCATGATCGAAAATTTCTGAGTGTAGCAATCAGCGGTTAACACATATCTACAAGTTCCTTGGAAACTAATGGTAGCGCCGTCGAATGTTCGATAATGAGGATCACCGAATGCCAGGCATGTTGCTGGACCTAAATAAATGGATGAAAATAAAAGTTCATGAAGAAAGATATTACGTTTTCGTGATTTCTACAAATGTTCGGAGAAAACTATTTCCATGGCCATTGTTTGCATTCATTATACATAAATGACTAAGACGGAAAATATAAATGAATTTGAAATCAGGTGATTTTGCTTTCATTAGATTTAACAAGGCAGAAAATTGCAAAAGTATGTTATGTATTTTACAAATATTTAGTAAAAATGTTCTTATATTAAAAATTTTAAAAATCTACTTGTAGTAATGCTCATTTAATGAATTGATAGAACTTTTACTAATATACATTTATGCATTTATATAAATTCAGAATAGTTTTCTTATATATATATATATATATATAGAAATTCAGAATAGTTTTCTTACATGCACTTCCACTATATCAGTATTTAAAATAATACATCAAGACTAAAACAAATCATAAAAATGAGTACAAATATCTCCTTTAAAGGGACATCTTTTATCAAGAAATATCTTATAAATTTCGCTAAAGAATACACATCGTTTTCCAAAATGGAGGACATAAGTTATATTAAAATATTCTCATTAAGTAAAATTTTTTTTCATCGTACAAGCCCATACGAGCACTCAGAAAACTACTTGAATGAAATATATAGATTATGAAATACTTTATATGAAATACTTACGAGGAATACATTTAGGACAGCACTTTCCGGGATCTACGGATGGAATTTCATCAGAAGTGCAGTGCAACGGAATGCAACGCTCATTGTGGCAAGTCATTTTCCCTCGAATGCACTGACACGTTGTACATGGATCGGGACTCCAACTTTCACCATTCTAAACGGAAGAAATTTGGAATATATATATACATATAAAGTGCATTCAGATTTGAAAGAAATTTTATTTGGGTGCTTGAAATATCATATTTATATAAGTAAAATCCTTCTCTCATTCATTCACATTTTAGGAGAAAAATTTACTGTTGGAATAATGATTCTGACTTTTGTTGTGCAATTCTTAAAGCGAATGTAGGATATAAGTCGTGCAGCAATAGTGTTTTTAAAAATAATCATTTTAGATCACAAACTAGAGAAAGGTCTTTAAATGAGCAAAAGGTGCTCATGATCTGCAAATAAGTGTCTCAAATATTATTTTAAATTCTAGATTATGAAAAAAATCTGGGGAACTTTTAATTATTGCAGGTATTAATATGAAATATTTTTAAATAAAATTAAATATTTTTTAATTAAAAAATACCTCTTGAGAATGCCCAACAAAAACGTGAGAGTACCTAACAAAAAGGCTTTGGGAATGATGTAGCAATAACAAAAAACAATTTATACATCTTCAAATCTCAATAAGAGGTGATGGTAAAATAGAAGAATTGGTGTTCAGAGACAATGACCAAGCAGATGAAGCAGCGCATCGCACTATATACGACGCATGATGTAATCGCTTTTACTTTGAATCTCTGGAAGCGAACATGACTGTCGTAAGTTGACAGACAGTAGTTGATGGTATAACTGTTTATAATAATAATAATTGCAATCAACTTTTTACAGCTTATTGTAAAATAAAATATATTATGTTGCACATTATCTTCAAGCGATAGCACGATTGCATTATTATGACAATCGTGCTATCGCTTGAAGATAATGTGCAACAATAATGACATTATCTTCAAATGATTCCTCTCAAGTGAAGTCCATTTGAAATGGAAAAGTTTCTGTTTCAAATGTTAAAATGCATTTTTTAATCTGTTAAAACACTGTAATCGAAATAAGCACCATTTTTTTCATTTTTAAGTGCTCATATTTTTAACAATTTGATTACTATACTCCGTAATTACCAGTTTTACTTTTGTGACAAAGTTCTCTCGAGACCTTCTCCAACAGGACAAATCTCATTTACACAAAGTAAGAATGCCTCAGAAAAATTTACAAGTTGAAACTCTAACGATCAGTACATTCCCCTGATGAAGTTCTTTTTGGATATTTGAGGAATTAATTAGGCTACTAAAATGGACATGTTACATTATTTGCTAAGCAAAAATTTTATTTGTTTACTATCGGAAAAGTTTAAAAAGTGAATTTTGAATTTGTGTATGCGATATTCACAGTAAGTTTAAAATTTATATCACTTAGTCAGCAAAATTCAAGAGTCACTATTTCATGATGATTTTTAGAATTGAATTTAAATTTAAAATTTCATTCACTTATACTCTTATATCGATATCACCAATATATTCATGATGAAATAAAGTTCTTATGAAGACGATTCAATTAGGGAAAAATATGCAAATAATATATATGTAATTAGATATTAATAATATGTAGCATTTTATACCGAAAAATTTAATATTGATAATAATTACTTTATATTAACAATTGGATCATGATAACAATTGTTTACTTTGTTGAATAATATAAAGTCATAAAATTTGATTCATATTTGGTAAAATATTTTGTAAGCAAATGTCGGCTGAAAAGATAATTCTTATACATTTACTTATTTTCTAAAGTTTTGAACTAGTTATTTATATGAAACTGCTTTTATATAAAATCAAAGAATGAAACCAAACAATGTTAAAATTCGATACAATTAAAATCAATCAATTACCCGCCCTTTTTTTCTAAAAAACTGCTGTGTTTAAATATTTGAAGCATTCATAACTTTCTTTCCAGATTAAAAAACTATCATACGCAGATTGAAATATTGTCACTTGAAGGAAATATTTTCCCGCATTCGAGTATTTCTAAATAGGCAATGTTGCAGTTTAAAATATCAGCTTCTTTTCAAGTGATTAAAGTTTTGATTATTTTTAAAAATAGAAAATTTTGTGTTTCTATAAAATTATCTTGTGACTCAGAATAAAATTTTTAACATGTTATTCAAGTAAATTTCTTAGAATAAGGGGAGAACGAAATTTAAGTCTTCTCTAGAATTTAACGAAAACTTTTTTAAGAATCGCTTAAGTTTTATTTTAATTTCCTCCTTTTCTCAACTAATATATATATATATATATATATATATATATATATATATATATATATATATATATATATATATATATATATATATATAATTCAAAGCTTTTTAAATTATGAAAACAACAACAAACATTTTATAGACATGATTATCATTCAATAATCTCATAACTAATAACCAGGTATTTCGAGTTGTTTAAGGAAACATATTTTACTTAAAAAGCACCTACCTCGTAGTAAGATCCTCCATAGTCGCAAGAAAAGTGAGTGGCAGATGTGCAGATAGGACAGCATTCTCCAGAAGAACGAAATTCAATTTCATCAGATTCACATTTAATTTCGGGACAAATAATCTTCTCACATTTTATAAAGCCGTTCTACAAAAAAAGCCAATGCATGAGAAAGTGTTCATAGCATATTAAGTACCTAAAAATAAGCTATTAGTAAAATAAGGAAAAATTTGAGTATAAGTATCGAAATTATGACACATAAACGCTCCTTAAGTATTTATGGAGAAATCAAAAACTTATTTATAAAATTTCTCAGTAGAAAATATAGTATGTATTCACTTTCAAAACTTATCACATTAATTCATGTTCATTGAAATGATTCATCAAAAAAAGCTTGATATTTTAGTTTTTGGTTATCACTCTAGCAATTTCCCGAGTTTACAATTTTTAAGTTTATCTTTTATTACACACACATTTCTTGAACTTTTAAACGTTTAGTTATTAATATTGAACGGTAAATGTTGAATGAGTTAACAAGTTTCTATAGTCTCATTTAATATACGAGATATGGAAGTTAGTATACAGTTGTAGTCAATAAGACCTGTTTAGCCGCTGAGCTCACCACGTGTGAGGTAAGAGTCCTCCATAAAGTGTCTTCTGAAATTCTTAACATCATTGAGCAAGGAATAATGATTATTTAAATCAGAATACTAGAATGTTCCAAGTATTGAGTTTACAGATCTGAATTCAAACTAACATTATTATAAATGCTGTAGTGATAATAACAAGAAAAAACGTTTTTCAAATGTGTGCACATAAATATAGACAGCTCTAGTGTCAAGTGTACAAATATGTACAAATAAACAATATGTTCAAGTGTACAAATAAACACTGCATTCTAGAGTTAAGGAAGTATTCATTAATACAACAAATTGGGAATTTGATTCTGCCATTGTTACATAACATGTTTATTTTTGTCAACTGCATATTTTGCTCTTTGACATTGTATTTTTGTTTCGTGAAAGCATGGCTATTGAAATTTAAGCTAATATATTTTTTGGTTTCCACTCTAAAATTAAATGAATATAGGCATCTCTATTTGAAGGTTTTTAGGAAAACAATGCATAGCGGATTTCGCAGAAAAACTTTACTTCGATTGTTAAGTTTTTCGTTGGGCTCATTAAATCATACATCTTAAAGCATTAATGCACAATCCATACCTTTAAGTTCATGCTAAGGATGGGTGAAAAGATTCATGAAAATACCTTCATTATAAATTTGCCAAATTTTGATTTGATTTGATTTGATTTGATTTTGTGAAGTTTACTGATGCAAGGTCCAATATTGGACATTTCTGCACCGTACAATATTTAAAACTGAAGGTAAAAATTATGTGTTAAAAGACTAGTCAGATGTATACAATGGAATGTATTAAAAGTTCAAGAAAAGCATATGTAAAAGATTGTTTTGGATAAAAATCTTAAATAGAATTCAAGAAACCTATTGCACGTAAGAATGCAAACAAATTTCTATGTGGTTTAAACCCAATCAAGTCTGATAAAATTAAATTTGTGGTATTAAAAACACTATGCGTAAATCATTGAAATTAGAGCAGACAATTAAAATTTGATGTACTGTATATGGTACATTACGCATGTCACAAATTGGAGCACTCCGAGACAAGAATAAGTGCTTGTGTGTAAATCTAGTAAAATCAATACGAAGTCGTATGAGTTTTACATCAACTCTCTCTTCGCATGGGAGTAACTGGGAATGAAAGAATGTGGGAGGATATACTATATAATTTATTGTTCTTCTGCAAATCCTATGTTTTTTGCAAGAGGGGGAAATGAAATCTTTGATAATGTGTTTAATGTCAGATAATGTGTTCAATAAGTTTAATGTAAGCAAAATGTGAGAGGCATTTTTACAGCATTATCTGACAGTTCATTACCAGCAATGCCAATATGACTTGGAACTCCACAAAACAAGATGTCAGTTCTTCAATATATTTAAAATATCTAATATTTCCACAATAACTGGATGACGCTTATCATTAAAATGATCTAACTGCAAGACCACACTCACGCTATCTGTATAGATACAGTATTTTTTTATGAAAGCTGGATTCTATTATTTCTAGAGCACATTTAATAGCAACAGCTTCGGCTGTATATACAGAATATGATGCATGCAGAGTTTATAGCTGTAAACTGTATTTCCAACCACAATACCACAACCGATATGACCACTTGATTTTGAGCCACCTGTATATACAGAGATGTAGGAGGAATAATGAGAATGAATGTGTGAAAACAACTGTTGCAAAATAAGGAGAGATGTAGCTGATTTATTGTATCAAGTAAAGGGTTTGATTATATTGACAACAGGAATATTCCAAGGAGGAAATCGTAGAGCATCTGTGACTTGAATATGTAAATTGGGAAACACAGATGAAGACAGGAATGAATGTATCCGCTCATAAAATGGTAATATATTATGTAGTCGTGCACTATATAGCCTTCTTAAAGAGGGACTAGTAACCATTGACCTCAAAGGGTGTTGTGATACTGATAGCATTTTAAAATAATAATGTAGAGAGAGTTGCTTACGTCTCAGATCAAGAGGTAACTGGTTGGAAATTATATAAAGACTCTGGACAGGAGATGTCTGGAATGTTCCAGAACAGATTCGTAAAGCTGAGTGATGAACAGGGTCTAATTTGTGCAAAATTGATGATCTGGCTGATCTATAAATTACGCTAACATAGTCAATTCGAGATAGAATAACTGACTGATACACTCGGAGTAATGCTTTACGATCTGCACCCCAAGAGGTATTAGAGAGAACTTTCAGAATATTTAGTGATTTTTCGCATCTTCTGCGCAAATATAAGATATGTGGTATGAAGGTTAGCTTTTTATCAAGTATAAGCCCAAGAAATGATATCTGATTAATTACGGGAACAGTTGTGCCTGATATCTTAATATCTAGATCAGGATGAGGCCCAATTTTTCTGCAAAAATGGATACAATTGCTTTTACAAGAGGACAAAGTATGCCCATTTTCACTACACCAAGCAACTAGATTATTGACAGCAGTTTGTAAATGCCGTTCAATCAGTCGCATATTGGAAGTTTGGGAAGAAATTTGGAGATCGTCAACATATAATGTTCCATGGACAGATGGTTGCAATACATGAAGAATGTTACTGATGCAAATATTAAAAACAGTAACACTTAACACACTTCCCTAAGGAATTTCCTCACATTGGATAAATGGATTAGATAAAACAGATCCTATACGGACATTAAAAATGCGGAATTTAAAAAAACTCTGCATAAAAATGGGTGAATTTCCTCTGAAATTAAAACTATACAAAATTCGAAGAATTCCATAACGCCATGACTTATCATAAGCTTTTTCTATGTCAAAAATTATAGACACCAAATGATGTCTCCGTACAAAGGCATTCCTAATTTGTGTTTCTAGGTAAGCAATATTGTCCAGAGTAGATCGACCTTTCCGGAATCCACTTTGATAAAGTGATATGTACTGATTGTCTTTAAGTACATAAACAAGACGGGCATTGACCATACGCTCCAAAGTTTTAGCAAGGCAACTTATGAGAGCAATTGGACGATAGTTTAGGGGATTAGTTGGATCTATCCAAGGTTTAAGAATTGGAATAATAACAGCTTTGCTCCAGAGACTGGGATAGACATGTTCATTCCATATTCTATTGAATAGAAAAAGATTGTTCATTAAAGATTCATGATTAAGATGGGACAAAGCATCTTACATGAGATACCATCTGGTCCCGGACTAGTATTTTTAGTTTGTGACAGGGCTCTCTGCAATTCCAAGGAAGAGAAATTGCAATGAAATGAATGTATGGCTTTATCATAAAACTTTATAGGTTTCTTTTCAGCTTACTCTTTGGTTCTGAGAAATTTAGGATCATAAGAGGCTGGACTAGATACCTTTGCAAAAATATCACCTAAAAGATTGGCAATATTATATTGAAAAGAAATTGTGTCACCCCCTGTGTGTAGTATTGGGACAGAGAAGTCCCTATATAAACCACTGGAAGCTTTAACTTTCTTCCATAACTCTTTGCTGGAAGTTGATGATGTGATGGAGGAAACATATCTTATCCAAGATTCTTTTTGAGTATTTCGCCGTATTCGACTAGCAAAAGGTTTAGCTTTTTTGAAAGCCTTGAGGTTTTCCATGGTAGGGTACCTGCGAAAAACAGTCCACAACTTTTTCGTTTTTGTATGATACTTGGCACTCACGGTTCCATCATGGTTTATGATATTTGCGTGGAATTGGAAGGCGCGCTTGGGAATTGCGTTTTTGGCAGCATCTAGAAGTGTATCAGTTACTTTTTGCACAGCATCATTGATATTATCACTTCTAACCATGCTGTCAGTAATCGCAGATAATGAGTGTAGAGAGACCAGTCTGCACGATGATAAGAATAAGAGAAATGGAAGATTTGTGGTCTGCTTACACCAGTTTGATTTATAATTAAAGGAAAATAATCACTGTTACATAAATCCTTATCAACATCAAGATTTAATGAAGGTAGAATTGATGGAGAGCAAAATGAAGGTAGAATTGATGATAGCTACATCTAATGAATGTAAAGTTCTTGATGGTTCATGGAAATAGGTTATTTCTGTGGAATTTAGAAGGCAGACATTGTTATTAGAAACGAACTGTTCAATTATGTTGCCACGAGGATTCATATTATCACTACCCTATAAGGTGTTATGACCATTGAAGTCACCAAGTAAAATAAAGGGTGCAGCTAGTTGATCAGGCAAACTGTTTAAATCGTCTTCATGGATGATCGCATGGGGAGGTAAGTAAATGCTACAAATAGTAATGAGAGATGTTGAGTGTATGCGTACTGAAACAGCCTATAATGAAATGTTAAAGGATTATATGGTGCTAGGAGTATTACAAGACACAAGAATACATACATCTCCAGAAATTGAATCATGATTAACATCTTTCCTCACATAACTCTATCCATGCAATTTTAAACTGTACTGATGTTTTAAGAATGTTTCTTGGATATCAAAACAAATTTGATTACACAGATTTATAATTGTTTTTATATCTTCTATGTGAGGGCGAAAACCTCGACAATTCCAAGAAACGAAGGTTCCCATTAAGCTAATCTGAATTTCATTGGAGCACGCCATCTAGGATTCAGATGAATCTCCACTTAAGAGTGTTTCATCATCTGATGGGTCTACGTTTTTATACCTGTCTTAGAAGCAGTTGATCTTCTTTTACTCTTTAAATATGATTTATGGAGCACTTCTTTTGCATTCTTTAATTTTAGGGATCTTTGAGATTTAGATTTTGCGAAAGACAGTGAAGAAATTCCTTTCGGAATAGGTGAGACATTTATATTAGAAATATTTGCGGATAAGTTTGGAAATTTAAGAAATCTATTTGGGTACTGCAAGATTTCATGATTTCTTCAATTGCTTATGAATAGCTAATACCTTGATTAGAGGTACGGGGTGACATTGTATGCTTGGCTTCAGGGTAAGATAAATTTTGTTTTATTTTTACAGTAATAATTTCCTTTTCTAATATCCAGGTTGGGCATGATCGGGAGTACGAGGGATGTTCACCACTGCAGTTGCCACATTTTTCTTGTAATTGACACTGACTACTGTCATGTCTAACAGATGCACATCGAGCACAAGTCAAATGTCCCCTACAAGTAATTTTTGCAAGGCCAATCGCTGACATTTAAAGCAAAGTAATAGATTTTGAATGTAGGGGTGAACACTACAATTTAGGTAGCCAGCTTTTATAGATTGAGGTAGTATAGAAGGAGCAAACGTGAATATAAGATATTTAGTTCTTATAATTTTGCCCTCTCTTCTGATTGTAAAGTGAGCTGCACATATTGTACTTTTTGGTCAACGAGATTACCCTAAATTTCCTCCGCTGAAACATTATATACATCATCTGCTGAAATTACTCCCCGTGTAGAATTTAACCTACGATGAGGAGATACTATAACATCTATATTATCAAGGCATTTTAGTTTTAGGGTAGTTTTGGCCTGCTCAATTGATAAAACTTCAACTAAGAGATCACCAGATTTCATCTTGCGAACATTTTTGACATTTCCACCTGTACCAATAAGACTCTTATGAATTAAGAAGGGGGAACATCAAAATTGCCCTCAGTTCTTTTAATAACAAATTATTTCTGATCCTGTATCATTTGTTGCTCCATAAGGAGTAAAGAATTAGAAGTACATTCCATAGAAATAGGTTAATTACTTCAAGGCCTGACTGCACCACCCACCATCGAGCCCAACAAGGGGATGCAATATAACTGCATCAGTGCTAGCCGGACCTTATACGCTTTCAATATATCTCTGACGTGGCCTCCACCCTTATCGAGTCACACAGCAGATATATGATCGCTTGATCCATGGAAGCCGATTGGCATACTGAGGACCGCAACACACCTCCCGTTTACCTGAAGCAGAGGCCAAAATAATATGTTGGTCTTTGACAGCCTCAATCACCAGGATCCTCCTTTCCAGGGATACGAGTCTCCACGCACGGAAAACAAGTGGGTGATTTAGTCCCCAAAAGAAGTTAATAGCAATAAGGCGGCAATAGCTACTCAAGGGGAGCCCTCAACCTCTTACAAGGCAACCACAATGAGGGAGAAAAGGAAGAAAAAACAGAAGAAGAGATGAGAATGAGAGAAGAAAAGAAAGAAGAGGACAGTTCACTAGAGTACCTTGGGTTTGTGACACCCGTGTTTATCTAAAGAAGACAAACTCCCTGAAGGGTGCCAAATTTTGAACCTTCACAAAAATTTCCTAACTATACCATATTTTCAAGATACAATCGATTGCTTATTATATTAGGAATAATTTAATTTCGCAATTAAAAATATTTCTAATAATGCCCAATAATTATTTTCACTAACATCAAAAGTTTACATATATGCTTAATTTGAGCAAATTCACAGCTAAGTGTTCTTTAGCACAGCGTTGTAAGAGAAGCGTTGGAAATGATTCGAAATGTTTACTTACATGGCAAGAACATTGGTTACAAGGATCGCCATTCTGAAACCACGTATCTCCATCGAGATGAACTTCTTGCCCGTCAGTAACACAAACTGAAAGCAAACTCTAAATATATTCTTTGAAACATCTTACATCGTGTTAAATCAAAATTTTTGAAAAATAATTTTACATACCTCGACATTTTGGACAACAATCCTTTTCATTTCTTATTATCTCAGTAGCTGGACAATTCAAAATTGGACAGAAATCTTTAGAGCATGTCCACATGAAACTTTCCTTAAAATTATAAAACCCCAAAAAACAAATTATTATTAAATCTTTACCATGACTGCTTAAATATTCTTAATACATAATTTAATTCTACATTTGTAACACTTATCTGGTTTAATAGGAGCAAAGAAATAAGTTCCTTAAATACCTCAAAATAATTTATTACAATTTAGGGTACAATTTGAGCACAACACAGATAAGTATACCACAAATAAAACAAAATTACATCTAAACATATAAATTTAAAGGGAATAGGGTAAACATGAGAATCATATCGATATACGTCTGATGCCTACAGTTGCTGGAGAGGGACTGACTTCCTTGCTGATGATGTCATGGGTGGTGTTGAAGACAGAGGGCGCTATAAAATTCCCCTTTGCCTTTGCCGACGTCCCAGGAAGGAGACAGGATTGAGATCAAGAAGCTTTTGAGGCTTTCGACGTGATCTTCATCTACCTTTCAAAGGGTACATTGGCCCTTTATCTCTAGATGATTGTTGATAGGGCTTCAACATACTGATATGTTAAGTACCAAGTACTGGATCAGGGGCAGTAGGATCTGCAACATCATATGTATTTGTGATCTATTCGTTAATATGATATAACATCCTTTACGCTTGGGCATGAATTTTTTACTTGTTTTGTTTTTGGACTTGCTCACGGGATGTAAAGTGATCCAAACGTTATCGCCTGGTTGATAATAAACGGGTATATGCCTCTTGTCAAAGTACTCCTTTCTAGCGTTTTGTTTTTGCTCTACACGTCCTCTAATTATGGGAGTAAGGCGTGCAAATTCTTTCAAGTTAGATGTTATCTCTGCGACGAAGTCATCATTATCACTGACAGGTCTAATATCATGATTGACATCGTCTGTGGTTCGAAACTCTCTTCCAAACTGAAGGCAAGCTGCTGTATGACCTGTAGAATCACATTTTGCGGTGTTTAAAGCAAAACGTATCATGGGTAGTTTGTCCTCCAAAGTATCATGCGAGTCATCAACTAGAATTGCTAATTTATCTTTTAGGTCTCGATTTTTTCGTTCTGCAGGATTTGCTTGAGGATGGTATAAAAGTATAGATCTTGCTTAATACCCAGAATCTTACAAGTTTTTTGCATTACAGCACTGACGAATTGTACACCGTTGTCACTTATTAGTCTTCTAGGTAGGCCATAGGGCAAGAAGACTTCTTCTATCAATATTTCAAAGCAATTGATAGCTGTGGAATCTTTTAGGGCAAAAAGTTCAACCAATCTTGTACTGGTATCTTCAACAAGAAATATCCATTTTTTCCCAGTTAGGGTCTCTGGGAGAGGACTAAACATGTCTATTGCCAACGTCTCAAATCTTTGTGAGTAAATAGGCGTTCTGAGTAATCCAGTAGGTTTCTGGTTGTTAGATTTGTACTGGTTACATTCAGCACATTCTTTCACATATTCGGCGATAAACTTTCTTATGCTAGGAAAGAAATAACTAGAAGCAATTTTATGATACGTATTCTCAGCTCCACAATGTCCTACAGAGGGAGAATCATGATATTGCTGTAGGACACATTCTCGCTCATGACAAGAGACAACTAGCTGTGCTTCTTCTGACTCTGTTTCAGGCGAATATCGATACAGTATTCCCTGATTCATCAGATAATCTCTACTAGTCCAATTTACATAATTTTCACCTTTCCTTCCATTTTCAAAGCAGTCTATGATCTTTCTTACATCCTCGTCCTTCAATTGTTCTTCGCGAATGTCTTTAGATTTCCGGGATGCTAAATCTATGGAAATAGTGTTCAAGTTACAAACAAATTTGTCCTCTGTATCAAATGATCTGGACAGAAAATCTGCAATTACATTAGAACTTCCTGGAGTGTAAAGAATTTTCGGGTGATATGACTGGATTTGAAGAGCCCATCGAGCCAAACGTCCGGATGGCGATTTAATACTCATAAGCCACTTCAAGCGTTGGTGATCTGAAGCAATAATGATTTCTTGATTTTCCACATAGCCACGGAACTTTTCAAGTGACTATACCACCGCTAATGCTTCTCTTTCGGTAGTTGAATAATTTCCTTCTGCCGAACTGAGCAATCGATTGGCATACTCAATCACATGTTTTTCCGGTCTTTCTCCTTGGATAAGGACTGCTCCTAGAGCGTAATTACTCGCATCAGTTCTTATGAGGAACGGCTTAGATCCATCTGGCTGAGGCAACACAGGTGGTGAGATCAGCCGCCTTTTTAACTCTTCAAATGCTTTCTGCTCTGTATCACCCCATGTACATTGTTTATTCTTTTAGTTAAATTACCAAGTAGCCTAGGAATTTCAGAAAAATGGGGAACATATCTCCGGAACCAGAAACAAGTCTTTAGGAAGGACTGAACTTCATTAGCACATTTCGGTGTTGGAATTTTATGAATAGAAGATACTTTGTCGGCATCCACTTCTACACCTTTTTCAGTTATCCAATGACCTAAATACTTCACTCTGTTACAAGAAAAATGGCATTTGCTTCTATTAGCGTTCAGTTTGAATATAGAAAGTCTTTCAAACACTTTTTGTTAATCTGATAAATGTTCATCAAAAGTTTCTGATAAGATAATGATATTGTCAAGGTATGACGTCAAGGTAAACATTTTTGAGACCAGATCTAAATTTATTAATGAGACATTGAAAATTTGCGGGTGCGTTGCGCAACCCAAAAGGCATATGTAAAAATTTAAAAGTTCCAAATGAACAGATGAAGGCAGTCTTCTCTTGGTCTGATTCAGGAACTTTGACCTGATGATATCCAGATCTGAAGTCTATCGTAGACATGTGTTTCGTTGACTTGGCTTCAGTCAATAAATCATCCATTCTAGGTAGTGGATATTTATCCGGAATAGTCGTTGAGTTTAACTTGCGGTAATCAACACACAATCTAATTGTACCTTTGGTTTAGACACTAATACCACAGGACTTGCATAAGGAGATTCACATTCCTCAATTATTCCTTCTGCTGGTAAGGAATCAAGATATTTCTTCAACAACTCTTTCTTTGCAGGTGTCATTCTATATAGAGGTTCAGAAACAGGTAGCCCATTTCCAGTTTGGATTCTATGTTCAATAAAAGGAGTAGCTGGCTTGAAGTTATTTTCAAATTCTTCCAGCAATGAATTTAATTTGTGTCGCAGTTCTCTTGTCAAGTGTTTTCCTTCACCATTCCTCATTTTCACTGAATTAGAGGTTTCTGAAATTTCAGCAGATATATCAGAAAAAGTTAATATCTGCGAAATTATTACTTTTGCAGTACTTTCGGTTTCGGATGGTTCACGATAAAATGGGAAATGTCTGTGTGGATATTCACTAAAATGCCAAGTGCCTTTCTGGATGTTAAAAACAATACCAGCAGTCTGGAGAAAGCCAGTGCCAAGCAATGTTCTATTGCCTTTAGCGTTTGGTAACGCAATAAATTTCATACGAACTTTCTTTCCTTTTACATTAAGATTTACGACTGTTGTCAAAGATGGGACATTTCCTTCTTTTCCATCGGCAAGTACCATTATAATATACTTCTTTTGAAATTTGAAACCTTTCTCTTTCAATAAAGTATAAAATTTCTCTTCCGCAATGGAATTTGTTGCACCAGTGTCGGCACAAAAAGCTTATTTTTCATCACAAACAGTTAAAAAAAATTGACCTATACAATGAATCTGAAGCTTGTGAGGTATACAACTTTACACCATTAACAATTGTTTTAGCCTTTTCTTTTAATTTGTTGCACTTTGGACACTTAGACTGAATAAAACCAGGATTACCACATCCATAGCAATGAGCAGAAAATCTTCTTTCTGCCTCGTCTTTAGTAAATTTTGGACTTTCATAGTTGGAATATTTGATTTTGACATTTTCCATAGAGTTAGGAGGCTTATAGTTTCTCTCTGAAGCAGATTTCACATAGTCTTTGAAATTTGGCTTCGTAGCAAAGACAGATGAATTTTTCTTCTTTCCCGGTCTTACATTTTCATCGCTGTCAAGCTTTTCTGCAAGTTCTAAAGGATCATTCAGCTCTGACCACTGATCAACTAAATGTTCTCTAACCTCTGAAGGTGTTCTTTTCTTTAACTGTTCGGCTATAATTAAGTCTTGCAATTTCTCAAAAATGATGATATTCAAACCTTTTACACATCCTTCAAAATACAATTTACACTACTGGCCATGAAAATTGCTACACCAAGAAGGTGACATGCTACAGACGTAAAATTTCTACGAAAGGAAGAAGGTGCTGTGATATGCAAATGATTAGCTTTTTAGCGCATTCAAACAAAGCAGGCGCCAGTAGCGACACCTACATTGTGTTTAAATGAGGAAATTGTTCAGCCGGTTCCTCAAACACAAATTGCATTAGAACGTTGTTGCCTGGTCAAAAGTTGTTGTGATGCCTTGTATAAGAAGGAGCAATGCGTACCAGCATGTTTCTGACTTTGATAAAGGTCGAAATGTAGCGTACCGGTTTATCTTATCGCAGTATTGCTGCTCGCATCGGTCTAGATCCAATGACTGTTAGCAGAATATGGAATCGATGGGTTCAGGACAGTAATTCGGAACGTCATGCAGGATCTCAACGGCCACCTATCACTAGCAGCCGAGAAGACAGGCATATTATCCATATGGCCGTAATGGATCGTGCAACCGCGTCACGAGCCGTGAGTCAAAAAACGGGGTCGTTTGGAAGACAACAAGTGTCTGACGAACAGTTCGACGACGTTTGCAGCAGCATGGACTCTCAGCTTGAAGACCATGGCTGCGGCTTCCCTTGACGCGACGTCATAGACAAGAGTGCCTTCAGTGGTGTGATCAACAACAAACCTGGGCGCACGAATGGCGAGACGTCATCTTTTTAGATGAATCCAGGTTCAGTGTACAGCATCATGATGGTCGCATCCGTGTTTGGCGGCATCGTGGTGAATGCACACTGGCATCGTGCTTTCGTCATCGTCATACTGGTCCATCACCTGGCGTAATGATATGGGGTGCCATTGGATACACGTCTCGGTCACCGCTTGTTTGCATTGACGGTGCTTTGAACAGTTCACGTTACATTTCTGGTGTGTTACGACCCGTGGATCTACCCTTTATTCGAGCCCTGCGAAACCCTACGTTTCAGCAGGATAATGCCCGACCGCATGTTGCCGGTAATGTATGGACCTTCTTTGATACGGAACATGTTCAGCTGTTGCCCTGGCCAGCACGTTCTCCAGATCTTTCATCAATAGAAAACGTCTGGTCAATGGTTGCCGAGCGACTGGCTCGTCACCAAATGCCAGTCACTACGGTTGATGAACTGTGGCATCGTGTTGAAGCTGCATGGGCATCTGTACCTGTACATGCAATCCAATCTCTGTTGGACTCAATGCCCAGGCGTATAACTGCTGTTATTACTGCCAGAGGTGGCTGTTCTGGGTACTGATTTCTCAGGATCTATCCAGCCAAATGTTTTGAAAATTTAATCACTTGATATATTTATAGTATAATATATTTGTCCAATAAATATCATTTTGTTATCTGCATTTCTTCCTGGTGTAGCAATTTTAATGGCCAGTAGTGTAATTTCAAAATAGAAGTCTTTCCATATTACTTCTGCATTTTTCTATTTTGCGAGAACATACGCCAAAACCTATCTGATGTAAATTTATAACTGTTCAAGAGCATCTCTTTCGCCTTTGAGTAGTCTTTGATATCTTCATTTTCGCTAGCAATTAATTGATTTATTTAGACTGGCAATGAGCCTATGAAGTATGGCATCCAATTAATTTCAGGTATATTCGCTAATTTTAATTGACGTTCAAATACTGTCAGATAAAGTTCTATTTTATCTTTATTGGGATTAAATTTTGGGAAAATTCGATTCAAATCCCAACTTGTTTTCTCTGTTTCACTGGCTGGAGCTGTGGCAGTGGAGGGAAGCACTTTCTGAGCTTCCACTTGAAGTTTTAAGCGTTGCAATTCATACGCTCTCTCTTTTTCAACGCATAGTTCTTTTTCTTTGGAAATGTTTTCGCATTCAGCTTGTTTTTCTTTTTCAACCGTTCCTTTATTATATTAGTTAGCATATTTTTCACCATAATCTTTTGATTTGGTTATAATGTCTTTCAGTTGAATTACTTTTAGAACATCTGCTACCTACCGGCCCCATTTCTATATCGAGGTTTCTCAAATCCTCCTTTTTTCCCTTTCCCAGGGAATGACATTTTTGCATATTTTATTTTTAATAGTTCTAAAGTTATTTTCAACTGATTTTTTAATATGTGGTTCTTTATTTTAGTAAAAAAGGAATTAACCATCAAGTACAATCAATCTTAACCCCATAAATCATATTATGTGAAAATATAAACATTTTAACTTTAAATATAATTGAAGTGTAACCTATTATTATTTATTCAAACATTTATTGCAAATAAAATGAACTCTAATTATTGTAAATAAACCAGAAATATTTATATGAAATTCACCATCATAAAACAATCAAATCAATTTTATTATATTAATTTTACTAAATTTGTAAAAATTCACTCGTATTATATATTTCAAATCAAACAAAGCATTTCAAAATTCTACCATGAAACTTTTATTTTCGTTTCATTTATAACTCTTTACTATAATCACTTAATGTACCTTTGTTTATAAATTATATTTTATCAATATTTTAATTCTAACATACAATAATCCAATATATGTTAATTAAGATAACTTAATCATATGCATTCAAAGAATATGTTATATATAAATAACAAAATGTTCTATTGACATTTTATTTCTTTAAAATTCTTCAATTTTCTAAAATACCAAAAATGATTCCTTTTACCAAAATATTAATAATTATTTTGCTATCTTAATATATAACCTTAAATATACATGCAAAAACAATATATTTTCATTCTTTATTCAATGAAACAATCACTTACTAAAAGATTAAAACTCAAAGATTCTAAACAGAAAGTGAATGACGAAAATATAAAATAATGGTTATTTAACCATTAATATCTACTGAACTCATAGCATTCGTAGATATTGAAAGGCTAGACAGAGAGGTGTTTATGAAAGCAATAACAACGGTCGTTTGCGGCGCTTTGTTTCGTGTTTTAAATCAAAACAAAAGTGTCATCGTATGAAAACTGCACAGTCATAAGACAATTAAATTCTGTTAGATACTCAATTTTAAAACACTGTCTCACTGTAAAGAAGATATTTTCAAATATAATATTCAGAATTAAGAAATATATATAATATTCAGAAGTAACAGATACTTTAATTATTGTTCATAATGTTCTTTACATTAATTCTGGCACACATACTATATTACTTCAAATATAATAATAAAATAAATGTTTCTTTCAATTCAAATACTCTGATACAAAATATTATGCATTTAAAAAGATATGAAACATATCTATCAAACCAAACAAATAACTATATTCGCAAGTAATAATACTGTTCTAAATTCAAAAACATAAAATAATAACACTTTTATCGAAACACAACAACTTATAAAGAAACTTTTTATGCAGTTTTATATTCATAATTGCTTAAACATTAACACTCATTAATTACTTCTTTAATTGTAATTCTTTATAATTAATTAGGAGATATTAGAAATATAAAAACAGTAACAGAAACTTATCTGGAGTTCTCAAATCGAAAACGGGATACTCCAAATGAAGGACGCACTCCAACTGAACTACAATCTCGGATGAGATTATAATTTTTATGAATCCATAACACACAACACATCAGGAGGTAATCAGTAAATTTTTTGAGTTCCTCTCCAACAACAAAATTTAATTCTGGGTAGAATTTTTTTTACAGCGAAAAGAAACTCGAACTCGGGTCTCACGTTGGGCAGCCATTATTTTATATTGTAGCACTTATCTGGTTTAATAGGAGCAAAGAAATAAGTTCCTTAAATAGCTAAAAATAATTTATTACAATTTGGGGTACAATTTGAGCACAACACGGATACGTATACCACAAATAAAACAAAATTACATCGAAACATATAAATTTAAAGGGAATAGGATAAACATGAGAATCATATCGATATACGTCTCATGCCTACAGTTGCTGGAGAGAGACTGGCTTCCTTGTTGATGACGTCATGGGTGGTGTTGTACACAGGGGGCGCTATACCATTCATTTATATCATTGATTATACATTCTATTGAATATTTTAAATAACTCTTAGCAAATTAAGATGATTGAAAGATGGAACTTTTTCCATTCTTGATAACACAAAAATTCTTTTAGTATCCATATATTTCCCAATGATTTTAAAGTCAAAATTCTAGATATTGGATTTAAAGGAATTTGTGATATTATTCCATTATGATTTATAGTCATTTTAGAAAGAAATATGCAAGTGTATTTACTTAAATAAATGTGCAAATGTCATGATAATAGTCGATGTATTATTAAAAAATTCTGCTCTTAACTACAAAGTCTGAAAATTTTAAGTCACCAAATTTTTAATTTAGAATAAAAAATAATTTTTTTCATTCTCAAATTCCAAAAACATTTTGTAACAGCACATTTCAGCAATTATTTTGTTTCCTCAAGTCACAAAGATATTTCCGAAAATGATTAATTTATTTAATCAATTTACCAAGTTAAATAAAAAGAAAATTCCTTTACATTACATTAATGTAGCAAAATACATTAAAGTTGCTGATAATTTATTAAAAAAGAAGCTAACTCAGTGGTTCTCTACCTTTTAGAATTCACGGCCCAATTTTCAATCATAAGTTTCATCGCACCCCCCTCCCCACCGCATACAATAAAATGTATACAGTAATAATGAATTTTGAGTATTTTGGCGTTAAACCCACATTACAGCCTTAATTTTAAACTTTACAAATTCCCATGAATACGGAACTTTATAGATATTTTGCAAACCGATCCTCAGCATTAAGAATCCCATGCCTTTTTAATGCCCTTGCGTCCCGCCATGTCGGGCATTCTTAAGGTTTCGCGAGAAGTTTTGATTTATCTGGTCAGCTTAAAAGTTAAGTTAGGAGCATGCGCAGATGTGAACAAATGTTTTCTCATAGGGAGAAGGAGAAAGTTCTATGACGCTAATTTCAATTCCAGACACTCGAGTCGATATTTCTTTCACTTTTGAATCTATTATGAATATGTATGTTATATATATTTTCGTGCAATTGCAATTCACCGTAATAAATATTCACACCAGCAGACCTATGCAGAATCATGGATAAGTTTTTAAGTGAGCGTAGACGAGCATTAGACGATGGACAAGAATCAACAAGTACACAAACAAGCGAGGTTCTGAAAATAAAAATCAAGAAAATATTCTCAAGAATACTTAAATTTTGAGTTCACTAGTACTGAAGTAAATGAAGAAAGGCACCTGTGTATGATTTGCTTAAAACCCTTGGCGGTAGACTGCATGAAACCTAATAAACTTAAACGACATTTGGAAACGCTTCATAGTGAGTACGTAAACAAAACCAGAGAATTCTTCGAATTAAAATTAAAATCATATGAAAAGCAAAAATCATTGTTGGAAAAAACTTTGTGAAGGAAAAAGCTTTAATTGCCTCTTACAGAGTTTCCTATAAAATAGCCACACACACACACAGATGTAAAAAGTCTCACACCATTGGTGATTAGCTTATTTTGCCAACAGCAATTGAGATTGTAGAACTTATGTTTGGAGATAATTTTGCAAAGTATTTGCAGTCTACGCCTGTTACAAATGATACTGTTGCCCGTCGAAATGCTGATATAGCTGAAGATGCAGAGTGTAATCTTTTGTTGAAGTTGCGTGACAAATTGCTTTCAGTGCAACTCGATGAGGCAACAGATAGTAATAAAGATGCTCATTTCATTGCCTATGTTAGATTTTGTGATGAGTTGTCAGTAGTAGAAGAAATACTTTTCTGCAAACCAATAGAACTCAAAGCAATAACACGCGCATTATTTGCTACCTTAAATGATTTTATGAACGAGGCAAACATGCAATGGAAAAATTGGGTCGGATTATGCACCGATGGTGATCGTTCTATGTCTGGAAAATTCCAAAGTATTTAAGCACTTGGGAAATAAAAATCGCCACAGTGCATCTGGACACATTGTAGGATCCACAGAGAAGCTTTGGCTTCAACAGAAATGAGTCCTGGTTTGAATATTGTGTTAACTACGGTTGTAACCGTAGTAAATTATATAAAAATGAGACTCCTGAAATCTAGAATCTTTTCCGCACTCTGTAAAGACATGGGTGCAGTACATTCAACGTTACTATTTTACTGCGAGGTAAGATGTTTATCACCAGAGAAATTTTTGCAACGTGTATATGAATTAATGGAAGAAATCGCTGTTTTCGTAGAAAAGGAAAACAGACCGGAAGCTGAGAATTTTCGGGATAGTTTATTTGTGATGAAATTGAGCTACATGGTCGACATATTCGAGAAATTAAATAACATGAATCTTCAACTGCAAGGAACAAATACACATATATTGGATAAGAGTGATAAAGTTAATGCTTTTTGTAGGAAATTGGAACTGTGGAGCAGAAATTTAAAGCAAGAAAATTTAAAAATATTTGCAAATTTGAATGATTGTATTAAAATTTACAAGGCTGATGAACAACATGCAAAAGTTGTTTTTGTAACCACTGAAAATCATTTAGCAATGCTAGCAATTGCTAAATGATTTTCAGTGGTTACAAAAAGTGGTTAGAATTTTAAAAAGTACTTTCTTGCTGACGACAAACTGATATCAAGTTACAAGTGGGTGAGAGATCCATTTGAAAATACTCCGGAAGGGCTCAGAATGGAAGAGGAAGAAACCTTTATAGATTTCACGGTAAGTAACCAAAAGACAATTGAATAATAAATCACTTTTTGAATTTTGTGCAGGAGTGGATGATGAGTTTTCTGGCCTAAAAACAGGGGCATTTCGCATTTTACTACCATTTTCAACATCTTACTTTTGTGAAACTGAGTTTTCTGCGGTGGCTTCTTTGAAGACAAAATATAGATCTGAGCTAAATATAGAAAAAGAACTGAGAGTGTCTATTTCTATTAAAACCTCCTTCTAAAACCTTTGCTCTTAAAGACAGGCCGAGAGAAGTCACTAATAATTATTAAATTTTTTTTAATTTAAGTTGTTTTCATTTAATAAGTTAATTATTAAATATATCCAATTGTATTTTTTTTGTATGTGTGTGTGTTCTTTCCTTTCAGCCACTTAATCAGTTTTTTAAATAACATTTTCTCTTGGATATGTTCGCACCCCCCTAGAGGGGCGCGCCCCAGAGGTTGACAATCACTGAGCTGTCTATCACGCACCAGTGAGTGATGTGGTGTTATCAGCAAAACACCAATCACATTGAAGCGTGATATAAACTGATATCTCAATATCCAGTCACGCGCTGGCACGAATAAAGACATTTATTAGTTGTTGATTTTTTTGTTCATTTGACATTGCATACAGGATATTTCTGCTGGTATTTGGAATGGAGTGATGAAAGGCTTAAATAATGCTTTACCATCACATATTTATCTTTCATTGGTATTTTTAAATTCTATTTCCAACAACAGTTATGTTGGTTATTTGAGTACAATTTACTTCCAGGTGAAAGCGATAATTATCAATCTAATTCTATTAACATTTCGTTAAATGGCTAAGTACAATAAGTGAATCAAAACATGAGCTGCAAAATTCATGAAAATTAAATTCACTTAAAAGAGCTTACTGGAGTTAGAAATCTGTAAAATTTGTTTTTAACCATTGGTGCACATGGAAATGTGCGCTGTAAGTCATAAAAAAAATGAAATTGCTGCACATGTAATGAATAAGGACAGATATATGGCATTAAGAAGGCAGGAAATACTCTGTGGAATTATTATGATTAATTAAATTTTTCACTGCTTTGAATCAATTAAAAGGCAGTTTGAATTATAGATAAGGGCACAATATTCTTGATACTGTGATTTCAAGCTAAATTTTTCTACCTGTATGAAAATGACCAAGAGTCAATTTCTCAGAAATTATTGTTGAAATATTATTTATTTATGGCAATTCTGAAGAAAGTAATGATTAGAACAAAAATTAGACAACATATTTCAAGAAAATTTCTCTCTGTCAGAAAGGTACGTTTAAAATTTTGTCTTTTACCGGTCTTATAACAGAGAATGTCGTGGAGGTTTCGAAAATTTTATCACAACTTTTGTTATTTATTTGTTAGATTATCCATTTGTGGTTATTTACAAAAGGAAAAAGATGTGGCTTGGTATTTACTTTAATTCTTTTTAAATTTCAACACTCATTTTTGAAGTATGTAATGATTTAAATGAATTTTTGACATATTGCAATGATTTGCAATATGTAATGACTGCTAACAATTCCTTACATTAATCTTATTAAGTTTTTGATGTAAACTAAATTTGAAAGCGAATAAATTTCTAAAAATAAACAGGCTGATGGAAATTTTAAACTTGCGAGAAGCATTTCATAATAAATTTAAATATATTTAATAAATTCACAATCTAATTAAAAGATTATTGATTCAACTTACTGCAATACTTTTTATCACTTTTTGCAACAAATTATATTATGAAAATATATAATCGTTCAAAATTTACTATATTCTTCCACTCAAATAATTAAAATGTAAGAATTTAAATACAAAAAAATTGTTATAAAAATTTAATAACAAAATCAAATTTTCTTCAAAATAACAAAGGAATAAAAGCTGATTAAGTCAAATTTAAATTTTATATATATATATATATATATATATATATATATATATATATATATATATATATATATATATATATATATATATATATATATATATATATATAATTAAATTTAACTTACAGAGCACTGACAGACAAAACATGGATCAGGGTAAGGGTAGAAAAGTTGCCCAATCTGGTCTCGAGTACAGGTAGATCCAAAGGCAGCACAAGTTGGGCAACATTCTCCATTACTAGGAGGCTTGATCGATTCTTCTGGGCAACCTATGAGCACTGGGCACTCGTGAGTCAAGCAAAATATATTGCCAGAATCACATACACACGAGTCGCAGGGCCTAGAAGGTGGTGAGAAACGCTCCCCTGATTTGTATTTGACACCATCCCTTTCACAATCTAAAAAAGTTATCAATTATTTGAATCACGAAATATAGAACAGAAGAGCAATCCTTATAAGGAAAAAAAGACGTTTGGAAATGGTTGAAAGACAGAAATGTTTTATTAAAAATGTTTTAAATTTTTTACTTCGTACTTTTAAAATAAGACTTAAATTATAACCATGATAGTAACAAATGTGAATGTCCGCGTAAAATTTTTATGAATGATCACATGAAATGTAATGTACAAAGTTTTAGACATAGCTAATCAAAAATATGTGTCGCAGAATTTAAAAATTCATTTATAAGATATAGATTTGGTCAGGCAAAACATCGCGAAAATAATGTAAAATATTTTTTCTTGTTAAAATAAAAAATTTAAAATACCTTTATATGAAGTTATTCTGACAATAAAATGTGCTACAGACATTTTTATGATATGATCTAAGACATCAAATTCAATATTAAAAAATACATTTTTGTTTTAATTCTTAATGAATATGCATTAGAGGGATCAACACAAAACGATTTGGTGACAATTTGATAGAATTTAGGACAACTTTCTTGGTCAACGAAATTTTACAAAGTAAATTGATCTATTTTTCTTCCTCACTGTAAACCATCAATAAAAGAAATTTTTTCAACAGAATATATACTTTAAAATGAACAAAAGTCATAAAGCAATTTATACGATGTAAAAAATAACTAATGAGTAAATTTAGTTGACTTTACATACAATGATAAGATGGATTTTGTGATAACAAAGAATCTGACTTAATTATTATTTCATCAAATGTTACATAGAAGAGAATATTTTTGCACATTTTGCAACAAAAGCCAGCATTACAAGGGTCACTCTGAAATGTTTGAGGTACAACTAGGTTTTTAAAGTTATACTTTGGTGATTTCAAAGTAGTCTCCTCCAGCATCAATGCACTTTTGTAGACGAATTTTCCACAGATTAAATGCCTCAAGCCATTCATTTCTTGGAATAGAAGAAAAAAAGTATTTATAGTCACATCAATATCTTCTTATGAATGAAAACAACGTCCACGTAAGTTCTTTTTTAGATTAAAGAATAACCAAAAGTCGCACATAGCTAAATCAAGTGAATACGGTGGATGTTCGATCACTTTAACTTGTTTTTGTTTAAGAAATTCAATTTTTTATCCCGCTGTATGTGAAGATGCATTGTCATTGTGAAGCATTAGTCCCCTAACATTCAGTTCTTGTAGAATTTCTGGAAGACATTTAATGATATACCAGTTTGTTGTTACTGTCTTCCAACTTGATGGCTTTGACCGATCCCGTACTTCTGAAGAAAACGGCATACATCACTTTTTTCAGTGCGAGTTTTTTCACCATTGTCGGCGTGGGATCATCTTCAAAAACCCATACTTTGCTTTCTTGACGTGTTGGAACGTCAAAAAACGGTATGTACAGTTTATCACCTGTTACAATTTTAGAAATGATGCGGTGGCCACCATCATTTAGTAATTTAAAAGTTTCTTTACTGATTCTGACACGCTCCTCTTTTTAGTGCTCAGTTAGATTATGGGGAACCCAACGGAAAACTACTTTTTCATATGTAATTCTTCATGAATGATTTTGTGTATGGCTGCGGATCCAATGTTAAGCTCCTTTTGTATCAGTTGATTGGTACAGTGATTATCATGCACTAACATTTTTCGTATGGCAGACACATTATCCGGGATTACTGCCGACGGCGGCCTTCCTGTGTGTTCTTCATCCGGAACAAAATTGCGACCTCTTCTAATCCTCTAAACCATCTGAATACAGTAGCACGATCTGCAGATTTATCACCAAATGATAATTGCAACCGTTGAAAGCACTCTTCTTGATTTAATCCTGCTTTAAAATCGTAGAAAATCATAGCACTAAAATGTTCTCACGTTAACTCTATTTTCTCTTCTGTTAAAAATTTATTCTGCGCTAAACAAGGTGAAGAAAGTCAGTAAAAAAATCGTCTTCTGTGTTAAAATTAAACCGTTATTTTTTATTTTGTAAATTCTCGTCTGCGCGTACCTGAAAAATTTTAGAGTAACCCTCGAATAAGTTTTTGTTTTGAGCCAAACCATTACTAGATTAGTCAAAGAGCAAAAGGGATTTTTGTATGAATAATTCGATCAATTCACTCTTTTCAGAAAGAGAGAGCAAAATGTGTTCTATCCTATAACACAGGATAGAGAAAAATTTGAGATTATACATTTAATACGAAAAAATACTTAAGGAAATTGCATGCAGTTTTTTTTCGCATTTTCTCTTTAATAAAATTTTGAGATTCTTTAATAATTATTGGTTAATAAACTATATATTTAAACATGATAATCTCGTACTTCGGTGTAGTATATTGGAAGCATTGTGCAAAACAATTTAATAATTTAATTCCTATTCGGGTTTCATGTAAAAGAAATATATATGTCTTTATGATTGATATTTTATAAATATCTTTTTTCTGACTTGATATTATAAATGTTTCTGAAATTTTAAGTAATTTAGAAGAATTGGAATATCTTTTTAAGCAATTTGCTATAAATAAAGGTATCTTTTACAATGTTAATACAAGAGACGTGGTAATCTTAAGGATAAAAATAGAGTCGTTTTCAATGGGTAATAAAGGAACATTTGAAAAGTGATCGCAGATAAGCCTAAAAATCAGAGCTTGCAAATAATCATGGAAATTCTACATCAAAATGAAATGTTTTATCATTCGAAAAGTTATATGTATGAATTAATGTGTAGTATTGCGAACGTTTGTGCCTTTTTCTTTCAATAGTGTTATATTATTTGCGTGCATTTAAATCCTATTCTATCACATCTTAAACTTTAAATCTTACATTTATGTCACATTTGCTTGTTTATTTTAATGATCATATATTATTGTTAGTATTAAAAACGTGATCCTGTAATTTACGGCGTTTCGAATGTAGAAACGTAGTAATACATGCGGAATGTTACCATGTGTCATTATGAGCTGTGAGTCGAAGAGTACGAGGAGAAATTTTTTCCTAAAGGTAAATACTGGCAAAAAAATAGAGTTCTCTTATTAACCTTTACAATAATATGCAGTTATCATAAATTATGTAATGTTTGTAGACTCTCTCCCCCTATTGCGCTATTGCCTTTGATTCAACAATTCGAGGGTTCGAATCCCACCTTGGGTGTGGACGTTTGTAGTGCTTCGGAATCCACTTTAAACCGTCGTTCCCGATTTAATTAGCCCTCGTGGGCAAAAAATGACCGTTGAGAGACAAACAAACCAAACCCCTCCCCAATAAATGAGATAATCCAAATCGAGATTCACAGAAATCTCTAACAATTCTTCTAGGGATTAATGTAAGAAACCAACCAACCATTCCCACATATCACCACAACACGTGATGTGATATCTATTGACATCTGTTTTCTCTGAATTAAATTTTCATTACTGAATATATATCCGTAAGAAAAGCGTCTTATAGTATGCAGTGATAATGCGTTATTTGAGGAAATTAGCTATAATCACTTTATAACAACTGTAAATACTTTGACTTTGTAATGCGAAAAAATTTTAAGCAAAATATATCAAAGCCTTACGTTTAATGCTAAATGTTTATGCATATATATAATTTATTATTTTGTTTTGTTATAGCTGAGAACATGATAATAACAGTTAAAATTTTATATTCATTTATTGTTCCGTACTTAGATCAACGATATATAATCATATTTCTCATATTTAAATATTTGTAAAAAGCATACAATAAACACCACAGATAATATAACATGTTAGAATATCTTTCTCTTACCTGGACATATTGGACAGCAAAGACCAGGAACAGGGATTGGTTCCACACATTCAACAGGACATACTATAATTGTACATGAAACAGTTCCCCCTTGACATTTGCAAGATAAACAGGGATTACTTGAAGATATCCATGTATCATTGTTTTCATATTCATTTCCCTCATAAACACATCCTATAGTATTATAAAACGAAGAGAAATTTACTACAAAAACCACAGTACTATGAAGAATAAATAAATGTAATACTATTAGAAAAATTCCTCATCATATTTGAAGTCTTTACAATTTTTCTTTACCTAACTTCGTATTAAATTTATAAGTTTTTATTACATAATTTTGAAATAAATATCTTTTCAATCACATAATTTTATATACGTGATTATAAACATTTTCTGCTGAGGGATAATGAAATATTATGGAAAAACAAGAAATTTAATTCTTACCACGGCATGTTTCACAGCACTGTCCTGGATGTCTAACCCTTAACTTACAGTTCAATTCTGGGCAAACTTCAGATGTGCATAGTACATTTCCCTCCTGTAAGTACATTGGAATTAGTTATTATCCTCAAGGAACGGATAGCTTATAAAATTTGTGTAGACCGTGAGCCGAAAATTATTTTTGCATAAATCCTTAATTATTTCTATCTTGAGAATGAGTTTTTGCTTTGGAGAGATTTAAATTCTGGTGAATTGCTTAGAAGAGATGAGATAAAATCTTAATTAAATTTGTTAATCAATATTTTATTTTTACTCTAAAGTTCATACTAGTTAGTTCTGAATTTATTGTTAAGTGTATTGTAGTAAGATATTGGGTATTGTTAGTATGTGTATGCGTGCGTGTGATTAGACATTTTAAATGATGAACTTTAAATTAGTTTGGCAACTCATTACACGTAAGTAAATGGAAAAAAACCAATTAAAAATGGAAAACATAACTCATGTTAACGCCTTTTTTCTCTCAATTATTTACTTTACAGTTACACTGCGTAAATAAGGTAGAAGGATAATGTTTTTTTGCTAATTAATATCTCTTACTTTCTGCCAGCTACCGGATATTTATGCAGATTTAGTTTAATGACCCTTTTTCCATTTTAGGCAAAATTTAAACATATACTACTACTAATAATAATAAAATTAATATATATAAGTTCAGATGCGTAAAAAATGTAGTAGGACACTTGCTAATATATTTAATTTAGTGAGTTGTTCCTTAGTTAAATAGGGGTTTTGTAGTTTGTTTTATCCTTAAAATTTAATTTTTGTTTAAAAGTTACGCTGTTTTTCCGTTCTCAGAAATGCCTAAAGGAATAGCTTTGAACGATTTTCGAAAAGGCCAAACTTCCTCTTATCAAAATGATGGTAAAGTTGCCAGAGGTTACTCAATTGTTGCAGGTGAGTCCCAATACAGTTCCAAACTTTATCAGAAATCCTTGTAAAAATGGAAAGAAAAAGAAGACCGGTAGGATGAAAAAGTTAACACCACGTGAAGAAACAAAACCTGCTCTGATGCTTAAAAAGAACAAAGGAAGTGTTTCAAAGGCAATAAATCAAGCAGGGTTTAATTATGTGACGGAACAAACAGTTACAACTATATTAAAAGATCTCAAAAAAATATTTTCAAAAAACGGAAGCATTATCCTAAGTGGACACAAGCTCACATTGATAATCGTTATCATGGGCTAAGGAGAACATGTCTTGGACTACAAAATGGACTTCTATAATATATTCCGATGAAAAGAAATTTAACTTTGAAGGTCCAGACGGATATCAGCACTGCTGGCATTGTCTGGGGAATGAAGACGAATACGATTCAACACGACAAATGGGAGGAAGGAGTTTAATGGTTTGGTTGGCTGTTGGATACAGAGGAATAACAAATTTGATTTTCTTAAATGGTAGGAAAAAACATACCGACTACATTCAAATGCTGAATTTCCAGCTTTTTCCATATGGGTCTGACTTGGGGGGGGGTGAAAAGTGGAAGTTTCAGCAAGACGGAGCAAGACATTGGTCCCTATCAAATAATGTGGATGTTTTACCATGGCCAGACAAAAATCTTGACCTTAATATATTGGAAAACATCCGGTCAATGCTAGTTCGTCAAGTTTATGCTGATGGAAGGCAATTTGATTCGCTAATTCAGCTTCGAGAAGTATTTAATAACTCGTGGGACAATTTTTGTCAAACAGAAGTTCAATCTATATACAATTCAATTCCAAACAGAATATTTGAAGTTATAAAGGAAAATGGAAAGAGCATTCCTTATTAAAATCACTATTTTCCCATTCATTATAATGCAGTACTACTTTTTATTAAAAAGCTTCAAAAAAGAGAAGTGATTTTTGTTACCATTAATATTTTATGTTTCAATATCATAATTCTGATGTTAAAACTGTATTTTTAAAATATTTGTAAAATGATTCAAATAAAAAAAAGTTAAGTACAAATAAAAAATATATTTTTCGGTTATTGTTACAAAATTAAGTGTCCTTCGACTTTTTTTACGTAGTGCAGTGATTCTCAACCTGTGAGGCGCCCCCCTAGGGGGGCGCCATCACACTAATGGCGGGTGGGCGCGAGCATATCCAAGAGAAAATGTTATTTAAAAAAATTGATTAAGTGACTGAAAGAAACTAACACACACACATACAAAATAAAATATATTTTGACATATTCAATAATTAACTTACTAAATTAAAACAAGTTGCTAGATTAGAAACAAATTTAATAATTATTAGTGACTTCCTTGGGTCTGTGTTTCAGAGCAAAGTTTTTCGAAGGAGGGTTTAATATAAGAATTAGAAATTTTCAGTTCTTTTTCTATATTTAGCTGAGATCTATATTTTGTCTACAAAGAAGCCATCGCCGGAAATCCAGTTTCTCAAAGGTGAGATGTTGAAAATGGTAGTGGAATGCGAAATGCCCTTGCTTTTAGTGCAGAAAACTCATCATCCACTTCTGATCAAAATTCAAAGAGTGATTTATTACTTAATTGTCTTTTGGTTTCGCCGTTTGCCATGAAGTCTATGAAGGTTTCTCCTGAGGTTTTTTACATCTGGCTATTTTATATGAAACTTTGTGAAACAATGATTTTTGCTTTTCATATGATTTTAATTTTAATTCGAAAAATTCTCTGGGTTTGTTTACGTACTCACTGTGAAGCGTTTAAAAATATCGTTTGAGTTTATTGGATTTCATGAAGTCTGCCACCAACATTTTTGAGCAAATGATACACAGGGGCCTTTCTGCACATCCACACCCGAGATTGAAATTAAAACTAATGAAATGTTGAATTGAAAACCAAAGCACAAAGCTGCCAGCTCCATTAGAGAGATAAAGATCATTAGTGCATATATTTTAATTAAAATAAATTATCCAAGTTATCTACTTAATCGGATATTTTTGATTAAACTTAAAAACAAAATTTTTTAAGATTTGTACCTCCACCATAGAATTTCGTCCACGAACTAGTTTCATTTAATGATTCGTAAATGTTTTTATATAGATATGGAGTTTAAATTAATGAATAAGCAGTTGTAAATGTAGCTGTATGTTTATTTTTTTACAAGTATGTTATCTATTTAGTTTCAACTTAATTTTTTTGAATAACTGAAAAAAATAAATAAAAATAAAAAACGAATTAAATGATTTCGTCTTTCTTTGATATAAATTTTCTCACTGGTTAAATTGGTCAGCTTGAGTAAAGTATCTGGTCTATAAATTGCATAATCCCCATTATATCTTTAGAGAGAAAAGATTTCTAAAGTCTAAAAAAATTAAAATTTTATTTTTTAATGCGTAAAAAATTATTTTCTTTCAATTTGCAAATAATATGATTGATAAAATAATCATAAGAAGCATTTGCTTCGACATGTTTTTATTTTAATCAATTAGAAGAATCCTAGTTAAAATTTATCTTACAGACAACAAAAAAAGATCATTTTTCTTAAAAAATAAGCAAATTTTTTACGATATTTCCATTAAAAACGTTCAAAATTGTTCATGGGTACATTCATAGGTACATTTATTTTTCCCGTTTATGTGTTTTAGATGAAAAATATATCAATATACAGTACAAAATAATATTAGGAGAATAATACGTACTTTTAATAAAACACCACTGCTATAGGTAGCGATCAATTATATTTAGCCAAAAACTAAGAACGAAACATTTTTTAAAAATAAAAAAGAAATAAATGAAATAAAAAAGCATGAAACCTTAAAAAATATAGAATTTGAGTTTTTCTAAGCCACATTGCGTTATATGGATGGAATAAAACGCCGCGAACAGTACGCAGAATCGAACGTGTCACTAACGATATACAGAAAACGTGTCTTCGTTCATCTAACGAGCCAAATATTCAAAGAAGTTTACGGAGAAATATGATGAGATGCTTTTCTAGATGTTTCATCGACGGTATTCTTGTTTTTATCCCATTCACACACACACAATGATTTGTCTAAATGGAAATATGGAGTACACAGAATGATCTTCTAGTGCGTGATTCCTTCGAAAATGTCTCTCTTACAATGAGCTATTATTTGGGTAAATATGAAGATCCAAAGTATGGAACATTTTACTTCTTTCGTTCAGAAACATTTGTAAAATTGGCTTCAGTGTTTCGGAGGACGAGTTTAGACTGATCATCTATGTCGCTCACATCAGAGACATACTCTTTGTATTAATCCCTTACTGTGTGCTTCAGTAACCCACACTCGTATTATAAAGAAATTTGCTTTATTATTTACGTAAAATACTAAAATACAGAATTTTTTTGATCAGTACACTTCTATTCCCTTAATTATTAATTCTCATATAGGAAATCTAGTATTAACAGATCAAACTTATAGCTGGACTGATAGCAGACTAATCTTCAATTTAGCACATCATGAATTATATTCTTAATTCGGGAATGGATATTTGCAGTGATTTAGTATAGATTATATTAAAATCCCTAACTGCACAAGACTTGGTAAGCAAAACGTGAACAAAATACTTTACAGCAGAAATTTTCCTGAACAAAATTTAGTACTACTGACAGCCATAACAAACAATTGTACTACCGCGTTTGATACATCCTAAAGTACTTACACACTTTTATATATTTTCTTTCAAATATTCCTGCTCTGTAAAAGAAGTATTACTATTCAATCTTTCTATGGTTCTTATTTTATAGATTGCGTAATGTATTTTGTCTGGAATAAAGTTTGCATTTAAATTGAAAAAATAATTTCTCCAAAAAGATAATTTGTTACTCTGAACAATTAAATAAAAAATTTAGCGTACTTTGCATTCACATGTCCTGCACGAGTCCGGGTGGAATATTTCATTATTCGAGTACTTATTCGTTTCAAACAAGCAGTTTTTGCATATTGGGCAGCAAGGATCTGGCGTTGGATGAGTGCAAGTTCTGGTGCAGATTTGTTGAGTGCAAAATGATTGTCCATCCTGTAAAAACAATTCACAGCTTATTCTGTATATATTGAGCTTCTTCGGATTAAATATGTAGTAAATTTCTTACCTTACAGATACATTTTTCGCAGACATCCTCTGGATGAGTGAATTCAGCATTTTCTTCGAAATGAATTCCGGATACGAGGCAACCTGATACAAAAAAAGAAAGAAAGAAAAACTTTAAAACGAGTAAAACGGTGCACTTTTTATAAATCCTATCAGAGGTGAAGCCTCATGGATAAATTCAATATTCTACTCGTAATTAAACGAATTCTATGACAATAGATAATTTTGTATGCTATTATATTTACCTAAGACAAAAAATTAAAATAGTGTTTTCTGACACAATAAGCATAAATATTCATTTTTGAAGCATTGCTTCTTGTGAAAAGATTTCTAAAACTCACTCTAAACTTGAAATTTCATTCTGATATTTCATTTCAGTCTTTCTTCTTTTACAATTGGATTTTTTTTATATAATGTTTTGTTATATTTATATGGATTTATGCAAGACTGAAGAAAATTGTGAATAGTAACTAGGATTTTCTAAAAAAATTTAAATAAAATCCAAAGTCCATATTGTGTGTGAAGCTTATTTCAACATACTACGTTTTTATGAGTAGTGAAACTCCTATAATGATACTATAAAAAACAAATATTTACAATAATTACTCCGAAATGCGTTTATTTTATACACTATAAATAAATCAAAATGTACTTTAAATAGTTGGTTTTTAATTTCCTATCAATTTTTAAAATTTATTATTTTATATTAATAATCGAAATTTGTGTGAACTGTTTTTTAAGCCTTTTCAGCTAATCTTATATTAAAAATATAAATGCAGGTACACAATTGATGGATTCCTTTTTTGTGATTTTTAGAATTTTGAATTCAAATTTAATAAAAACTTACCAAAAAACTACTGATTATATATAATTAATGTTTAAAAAAATTTAACTAATATTTTCTTTAGAGTTAATTATATGCATCAAGATAATTTTTCATCGGTAAGTTCATACTAGAAACTTGTGAAAGACAAGCAGAACAGCTTCAGCTTACAAACTATCTCGTACAGTATACTAATGAAGCTAACTCTTGAAGAAGGCACGTAAAAGGAAATCTTTTAGAAGGCAGTTAAACAATTTCTGAAATCTCTGCTTGATTTTGATAGACATTGAGATTAAGAACTTATTTTCAGGTTTCTGAGCATATTGAAGATATTTTGGAAATTTTAATTATGGAAAAAAGTATGAAATCAATTCCTTATACCATGCTGCTTCTCAGATATAATTTGAAGAATATAATTTTTGGTTACTTTGAGAAGGTCTAAGTTTAAAATAAGAATAAACATTTGTAATAAATATTTTATTTGCTTATTGAAGAGTGGATTTTGTTTTTAAAAAGGGAGATTCATTCTTCAGAAATACAGTTATCTTTACCATAACAAATTTAAATATTTAAGATTTTACGGTATTTAGTTTTGAAACGCGAAAATGGGGTAAAAGCAAGAATTCTCTGTCCTAATTTTCCCTAATTATTATTTTTTTTATCGAATTATCCTTTTTATGGAAGAAAACACGTAAAGAAATCCTTAAAATATTTGTAAATCAGAATATTTTTTTAGTGAAATGACCCTGGATTTTCTTAATCTATAAGGAAACAGTATATAAATTACTAGTTCATTTAACAATGTTTTTAACTTATTAAATTTTTACTTAAAAGCAGAATATATTTAGAATCACATTTTATACAGTTCGTGAGTACTTAGATGCAAGAAACTTAGAACTCTGCTCAACACAAGACCCGTTTATTAACAATAATATACTAATAGGACAAGTAATTATCCAAATATTGCATATCTAATAATGAGGAAATATTATCCGAGAAATTTCAAGTTTTCTCAGAGTTCTGTCAAATCTTTTATTTTTTCTATCGAATTAGAAATACATGTAAACAGTGCATATAGAAATTAAAAGTGGAAATAAGTGGACTTTAAAAATATATTACATCAATCACGAGCGGTCAAATAACTATTATTTTACATTGACAGCAAATAAAAAATGTAATTAATATTTATTTTAGTATAAATCCATCAGCAAAAAACAGTAAGTTTGTAATCTATAATTCATTGTTGTATAATTTTTTCACGCTTTATAGGAGTACTCACAAAAGAAGCAGCTATTTGAGTTTAAAATGCATCAAATAATACCTGGGCAAGTTGGACAACAAACATCAGATGATAGGACAGGATTAGCACAAGCAGGTAGACTACACGATAGGGTAACGCATGTGACAGTTCCATTCTGAAAATATCAATCAAGAATTTTGGAAAAATATAAAACACTTAAATGTTTTCAACGGATAACTTTAAAAATTTTAATTCATGTTCAAAAAATAAAATTCAAAACACAAAATTGAAACTACATGAACTAATAAACTTTTTTGAGAAACAATATACACTGCTCAATATTTAAATAGCTTCTGTGTCAAATATAAATGAAAATTTATTAATTAATCTCTCTCTCTCACACACACGCACACACACACAGAAGATTATTAGTCAATAAGTGATTAAAATTTTATATTACAAGAATGTTTAATCTTAAAAAAAAATTCTTCACTATAAAAAAACTCACAAATAAAAAAGTGGTTTTAAAAGTTTTTTATATGACTTCTATCTCAAATGCAAGATACGGCATGTGATTTATACTCTTCAATAGGGATTTTAATAAATATATGTATATTACTGTAAGAATCGAAAAATCCTGACAATTATAGCCAGCTGCATCATCCTTCTTCCCAGATAGTTTTAAAAAAGGAAGTAGAATTTGGAAAGATATTTTATATATGGAGAGAGATGTACAAGTAACGTCTCTCTGTAATTATAATACTCTGTTTGTACTTAATAATTCATATTTGGTTCCCAAATATATCTTGTTTTGTGTTGCTCTAGCAGAGGAATAAAAATTAGTACCGCAAAAATTTTGTGAGAAATTATTTCCTAAAGTGCCTCTTTGCAATATATATATATATATATATATCTCAAAAAGTTGTTAAAAAAGAAATGAGTGATATACAATTAAGATCTTTCGCAACAGAGACTATTGAGGTTCGATATCCTGAAAATGAGTGGTTGCATGTTTTCACTGATGGTTCTATGCTAGAAGGAACACATGGTGCAGGAACAGGTATCCATTGTGAGCTTATCAGTTTTACTTACCAATAGGTCCTCTTTCAACAGCCTTTGATGGTGAAATTGAAGCTATTACAGTGGCAATCCAACAGCTATCAATTCACAGTCACTTTTTTAAAACAGCGGTCATTTTGTCAGACTCTAAGATTGCGCTTCAAACTCTTTTGATTAATCAAATAGTCCCCAAAGAAATTTAGAATGTAGACCTTTGCTTGAGGCTCTGGCACACAGAATTTCTTTCCAGTGGATCCCTGCCCATTGTGGTATTTTGGGCAATGAAAAGGCTGATTCACTGGCTAAAAAGGGAGCCTTGATAGATCAACGCATGAATCACCCTCTTTCATTTCATTCAACTAAACTGTTTGTTAACCTGACTCTCAAGAAGACTCTTAAACAAGATATGGTTCAACGTACGACGCACAAGAGATGGAAGATTTTTTGGGAGGAAAGAGCTGTTCCCGTTTTTCCAAGAAAGACTGCGGTGGGTCTAAAAAGGGTTTAGAGGTCTAACTGGACATGATTGGTTGCGGGACAATCTCTATAGGATTGGATTGGTGGATTTCCCGGATTGTGTTTTGTGTGGCTCTGGTGAACCAATGACTTTTGAAGATTTAAATAATTGTGTGGTTCTTTTTCAGTATGAGGGCATTGTTGAAAAGTATTGGAGAGCCCGTGAACTAATGGCTTAGGCGCTAATGTTTGGCATTTGTAAATATATATATATATTTATATATATTTATATATTACTATTTCCCTGAAGTATAGGTAATGAATTATTATCTATTAAAATCCTAAGATATTTTTGACCACAAACATGGATATTTATATCAGGCAAACATGTTGGCTATTAAAGTTTATGATTCAGGAAATCCTTTAAATACGCTATTAAGGGGACATTTCTGGAGCTTAACTAGTAGTGTTGCATGTTCTTGCTAATAGTCTTGAATTCATCAGAATCATCCAAAGTGAGGTAATACAAGTAACCACAAATAGAATTCCTGAGCTAAAGTTCCCTCGAATTATTGAAAGTTATAAGCAATTGAAAATTAAAAGCAATGACGCTTCACAGTATATCGTTAATGGATAAGGAAGTTTATCGAACCATATAAAAGACAGAACCAAGGAGTTGATTGCAGGATAAATTCACTGTTGGAAGGATTTAAGTAAACTAGGGAATAAATTTAAGCTGTCGTGTTTGTGTTGAGAAAGTTTGTAGGAAATTGTTTGATCCTGTAGGTGATCTGCAATGATATTTCTGCAGTGAAACACAAATTGGAAATTTTGTATTTCATTAAATTAGGAAATAAATTTGACAATTTGCATATTTACATTTAGAAAACGCATGGTAAACTCATTAATCCTGTAAGTGAACTGCGCGATTATTTCTATTTGAAAAGTGCCATTTTTTTTTCTATTGGTCATAGCAATGATATCAGAGAAAATTCAGCACTATGAAATATATAACTTTTATTCCCTTTCATGAAATTGTTTCCCAGATACATTTTACGTGTCAAGTAAATAAATGGATCACAGAAAAGGTTTTGCAAAGATGCTTGTGAAAAATTTATATTCTTGCATAATTACATTCTCTCCGAATTTTGCTTAAATAAACATTTAAAAATATCTGTCTGGAAAACTGATTTTTTGTTAACTGGTCGATAGACTATTTCCGACTCTTGTATTTTTAGCTGATATAAAGGTACGTCTATAGCACTTATTAGTTAAAAAGCACCGGATAATAAAATATACACTACATGCTTCTGCAATAGCAAGCACCGAATACAAGATTTAGATTAGAAACTAAAGATATTAATGTAGATTAGTAACAGATATTAAAATCTCGATTTTCTAATATTATTTGTAAATATATACAAACAAAGGTTACTTTCTTAGACTGTTGCCCGTGGTAATTTTTAAAATATAAAAAGCATTACCTTACAGATTTTTTACAAATTTTTAAAATACAATCTGCATACAAATTATTAAGTATGTATAAGAATTTTATTGTTGCTTCTTTTAAATGAAGGATTCTCACTAATTGCAACAAAATATGTGAAAATGCTTTCAAAGAACACAAAAAATGTTGTTTTATACTCTGCTAATATATAGATATATGTGAGTGTGTTATTTGTCACATGAATAATCTTAATAAGGAATACCAATTAACTAATCTCATACCTTGCAAATGCATTCCTGGCATGGATCTCTTGTTGAGATGAATCTCTGTTGGTTCGAATAGTTTCTTCCTTCATAAGCACAACCATCGCATATGGGACAACAACTGGCATTAGAAACAGGATGCAGACATTGAACACATGAAATTCTTTTGCATCCAACTTGGCCTTTCTGTAATAATTCCCTGATTGTACCATTTTATTCATTAAAGCAATTTAAAAAAGATTTTAATTCAAATTTTTTTATCAATTGACGATATAAATCTAAAATAAAGATCATTATGGAAAAGACATATTTCACAATTAAACTATAAAGAAGATTAAAATTAATATATTAAATTGATAAATAAAAAAATGAGATTAAAATTAAAGTACTAAATTTAGGTGTGTTATTATGCATCATAAAACATTGAGACTGATATAAGGAACTCTAATCATGTGTAGTAAGAGTTAAGTAATCACATCATTGCCCACAAAAAATAAACGTAATTAAGAACGATAATTTATTAAAATAACCATCAAGTAAGTTGCAAATTGGAAAATGTTAGAGAGAAACATTAGAAGAAAATTGGCACAATTATGAACATTAAAAATCATGTTAGGAATTTGATGTGTACAAACACATTTACAGACTGACTCACTTTTCGATAACTGTTCATAATATGAAAGCAAATATTTGTTTATCAAAAATTAATGGCTAATTATTTAAACTTACTTTAAAATTTTAGTTAATGAGCTGACAACTTTTAAATATACAGATTAAAATATATTTATTCCCACATCTATCTCAAGTTCCCAAATTTTAGGCGCTATGTACTTACACTAAGAAACCCATATTTTTATTCTTAAGAAGTTCCGACATAATTCGAGGCTCAACTGAGTTGGAGCCACCTAAAGCATAAACACTAAACTTGACTGAAATGAAAAATAGACTTTAGGGGAGAAATCAATGTTTAGGATTAGTTTTCAACTAAACTAACCAATAGAAAGTTCTGTATTTGTAGCATTATTAAAAGAGCGAGATAATAATTTTAATTATTGTCGGAAATAAAGCATCTCAGATCTTTTTATTTCAATCTCTATATTTCTGTATTCACGTTTTGTTTGTACTGCATTTAATTTTAAGTATGAGTACTCATGTTAAAGTAATTAAAGTGAATAAATGCAAATTACAATATATCTCCATATTTTCTCGGATAAATGAAAACTTTTGAAATTAAAACAACATTCTTCTAGTCAATCTTTAAAATGTAGCTTTTGCAGTAAATGACTAAAATTAAAGGAGTCCTTATTGTGTAAAACAAATTTCTCGCAGATGAACTATTGCTAAGTAGGAAGCAAATAATGACATTTTGCTTTAAAAAGTTCCAAATATATTTTTCTATTGAGTTCATGTCTAGAGTATAACGATAGCCAATTAATTAGAAACTATTCTCCCGCTTGCCTATGAGATCCGGTGTTTTCTACGACATGAAAGAATTCTTTTAAATGTAACGTAAGAAACTACAATAGACCTCTGGATCTCATCTCAATTTCACACTGACAATCACTGAACTATTCTTATTGGTGCAATATTAATACTAGCCCAAATCACAAGTCCATTTTCCCTAAATGAGATACAAATGTCTGATCATTCAGCGAGTCAATTCTCTTCAGTTTGTTGTTAATTGAATACTGAAGATAGAAATATCTATAGGGAAAAAAGAAAAAAAATGTTTGATCAATAGAGCAGTCTGGTTTTTATTTAAAAAGCTCTTTGAAGCTTCGAATGAAGCTCTCTTCCTTTTGCAAGTAACATAGTTATTTTCAGTTAATTAAATTGAAACCACAGGTCAGCGAGTAAATAAAACAACACATTGGATTCAGTTCTGAACGAAATGTTCGTGACAGATATTTAACGATAAAATGCTGTAATATACTATTTTCTAATTATGTAATTGCAAAGTTTCCCAACAATTTTTTTAACCAAATATTAATTGGAATTATTCTAATTGTTTAGAAAAATATTTATTATGCATAAAAATACTAAAAGAGAAATGTGTAACAATCATTGCCTTCATAAAAGTGATGACAGTATGAAAATTGACCCTCTCATATTTATACACTAACTTGAAATCCAGGTGAAAAATTAATATTTATCCATTGCATTTAATCCTCCGTATATCATGCTGCACGGAAAAGTATTTAAATTTGAATAAAAAAAGTAAAAAAATAAAAAAACAGAAATTTTTCTTATAAATAAAAACAAGATTAGCAAAAATATTTTGCCAATAATGTTAAATATACATTTGATTTTCATATTTAATGTGGAGGGAATATTTATTTTCTGAATGAGGGACCGATCATAGCTGACTTGGAGTTGTACATGCAGGTAAAGTATATTCATTGAAGTGTTTTTATAATCGAAATCATAAAATGATTACAAAAATTGTCTCTTACAATTTGTTATTGGCTTTCTATAATCGAAGAATGTGTCAGATTTGAGATGCATGGTGGTTCAAGCGAATCTACCCGGCTAATGATGTCTTCTTGCAACTCATCCTACAAATGCTGCTCTTCCAATGAAATTTTTCCTTAAAAAATCAAGTGGGATGCTTGAATTCACTCCTATACACTTCAGATTTAACCTCCAATGACGACTTATTTTTTCTGAAATTGAAGGAGCAATAAAAATGTTTTCTTTTGACAGTGATGTGAAAACAGCTGTGAAAAGCATTCCCTGTTGGAGGACTTAAATTTTACCCAACTGTGTAAAATAAGTTAGTCTTGCCTTTAGATAAATGCCTAAATAGATATTATTATTATGTAAAAATATGACTGGCAACTATGTTCTTTAATTCCTTTACTTTTTCCTTATTTTTAATGATAATTTTTTATCATGCATCTAACTGTTTTAAATTTAAATACGTACATATGTTTTTAATTTTAAGAATAAATCTTTATTTCCAGTTTCCTTATTAAAGTCATTTAATCTTCCAAATTTAAACATTGCTTAAAATAATACTTACTGAACAAAGACATGTTTCACATGAATTTACTGGATTCGAGAAATGTGTGCCATCTGAATAAATATTTCCATAAAATTGACAATTCAAGCATTCCAGGCAGCAATTTCCTTGGGCTGGGTGTAAGCAGGATACTTCTGGGCAACTTTTTTCACTGCAAATAACATCTCCTTCCTGTAAAGAATAGAATGTTAATCATCATTGCATTGTTTTTCAATCAATTAAAAAGTTTTGAGGTATTATATATATATATATATATATATATATATATATATATATATATATATATATATATATATATATATATATATATATATATATATAATAAGTTTTATATTTTAATCAATAGACACACACACACACACAAATTAAATATTTCAGCGAAAAATAATTACTTGGCAAGTGCATTCTTTACATTTATCTGTTTCATGGTCAAATACGGAGTCCAGTTGATATATTTCTCCACCGTATGAGCAAAAATCAGGACAGTAAGGACAGCAGCGCTCCTCATCTGTTATAACATTCAAGCATGTAATCGGCTCACAAGGCTTTTCGGCACAATAGACTGATCCATCCTTAAAAAGGAAAATTAGTTTATTCAAATATTTGAAATTTCTTAAAGTTTAAAATAAAAAAAAAAAAAATATTATCTTAATTTTTTAAAGCAAATCGTTTATTTTCTAAATACACTCTTATACTATTACTAATTTTGCATATAAGATAATGAGTTTGTTCTAAAAACTTCCAATCCAAAGAACTGAAGAATTACAACATTTAGCCCCTAAGAAGGCTGACGATAACTGACCAGTTTTCTAGAAAAAATATATTTGCTGTTTTTAAAAGAAAATTTCAAAATGCAGTCTTGATATAGAAAAATGGACTTTATTCTTCAAAATAAACGCCATTAGACTTGATATTTTACTCCTATCATGATGCAAATTTATACAAATATTTGTGATAAAATACGCAATCTTTAGCGACAAATAACAACGAAATGCATACTTTTATCTCTTCAGCATAATGGAAATATTATGTTTTCCACGCAACTGTTCTGCGAACTCTACAAATAATAATCAGTAGTCAAATATCTGGGGATTGACGAGGATGGGAAAGAAATTTTATTACTCTACTGCAGTAATCAAAATTTGAATCACATTTGCAATAATGAGAGCTCAGATTATTTCAAGAATTGATCCCTTTTATTAGCAGATGAGAATTGTCTTGTTGAAAAATGCTCTTTAGAACAACATGTGTACTTGTCATATAGCTGTACTTTTTTCTTCGCGTGCTACAAACAGAAGTGATAGAATATTATAACAACTGGGGATTCAGATCAAAGCGTTTCAAAGTACCACACACACACACACACAGGTAAAGTGGGAAGAAGTTCTATTTACAGAATCACCAAACACAAACACGACCTTAGTTAAAGTTTGGACAGCATTTCAGGGGACAAAATAACTTATAACGAAGAATTTAAGTTCAGTTCAAACTTTGACGAGGTATGGGATCTTATTTGAAGAACATTTTTTTTCTATAGAAAACTGCTTCATTTATTAGAGTATAGGTCTGAAGAGCCATTTTTATTTTCAATCATTTGTAGTAGCGCTCTGAAATAAACTTGTTCAAAATGATTCTGCGTCTACTCAAAAAGAACATTAGATTCATATTTCAGTTATATTCTACCAAGATTGTACCCGCTGTCAGTGTGGCTTCACAAAAAGGACTGAGACCATTCCATACTTAAAATAATTCACAGAATTTTTCAGAAAAATGCATGTAAAAAAGTACGTATTTATGGAGCTGAAGATTCTATGTACTTGCCTTATCTACATTTCAAATTGTGCTCAAAACTTCTTCAGGATTTTAAGTCAAAATAATGCATGTTTCGAGATTTCATCTTATTACATAATATATATCATCCTGCATTTGCCTTAGAGTCAGTACAATAAAGCTCTAACGCCAAATTTTTATGCGACAAATTTTCTAAAATAAATAGCTCTTTTGGTCTGAAATATTAATCCTGTACTTATAGAAATAATTTCGGAACATAAGAGTTTCACTCAATACTTAACAATTTTTCTGGATGGTGAAATTAAGTGCAGCTCAGTGTATATTGGAATTTAATTTAACAGAATTTCAATTACTTAAATCATAAGTGAAATGTTTTTCATGAAGAAGTCAACTCACCATACAAGCACATTCTGAACATAAATCTTTGGGATCGTCAAACTCAGCACCAACGTTATAGATTTTCCCATCATAAAAACAACCTGAAAAATGTTACGGTTTCCAAATGTAATCTTCATAGGATGGCTGATATTTGTTTTAAAATCATTATAGAAATTCTTACCTGAATCACATACAGGGCAGCAATCTTTGATGACCGGATCCGAACAATGAACGGTATCACAAATTTTCGGTTTGCATTCAATGTTACCATTAATGCAATGGCATATATCACAAGAAGGGTCAGAAAAATTTATTTCTTCACCAATGTTGTAAAGTTTCTCATTAACTAAACAACCTTAAAAATTATAAAGGAAACAAATATAATGATATATTTTTAGTGATAGAATTATAATGCGCTATTATTTAAATAGTCTTGATGAATATTACGATGGTCTTGTAAAAAATATCTTTGAAGCATTAAGATCCAGAAGTTCAGTCTACATTAAACTACACTACTGGCCATTAAAATTGCTACACCAAGAAGGCGACATGCTACAGATGTGAAATTTATACGGAAGGAAGAAGGTGCTGTGATATGCAAATGATTAGCTTTTCAGCGCATTCAGACAAAGCAGGCGCCAGTAGTGACACCTACACATGTGTTTAAATGAGGAAATTGTTCAGCCGGTTCCTCATACACAAATTGCATTTGAACGTTGTTGCCTGGTGAAAAGTTGTTGTGATGCCTCGTGTAAGAAGGAGAAATGCGTACAAGCGCGTTTCTGACTTTGATAAAGGTCGAATTGTAGCGTACGGGGATTGCGGTTTATCTTATCGCAGTATTGATGCTAGCGTCCGTGGAGATCCAATGACTGTTAGCAGAATATGGAATCGATGGGCTCAGGAAGGTAATACGGAACGCCATGCGGGATCTCAACGACCACCTATCACTAGCAGCCGAGAAGACAGGCATATTATCCGCATGGCCGTAATGGATCGTGCAACCACGTCACGAGCCGTGAGTCAAGAAACGGGGTCGTTTGGAAGACAACAAGTGTCTGCACGAACAGTTCGACGACGTTTGCAGCAGCATGGGCTCTCAGCTCGGAGACCATGGCTGCGGCTTCCCTTGATTCAGCGTCATAGACAAGAGCGCCTTCAATGGTGTGATCAACGACGAACCTGGGCTCACGAATGGTGAGACGTCATCTTTTCAGATGAATCCAGGTTCTGTGTACAACATCATGATGGTCGCATCCGTGTTTGGCGGCATCGTGGTGAACGCACACTGGCAGCGTGCATTCGTCATCGTCCTACTGGCCCATCACCTGGCGTGATGGTATGCGGTGCCATTGGATACACGTCTAGGTCACCCCTTGTTCGCATTGACGGTGCTTTGAACAGTGAACGTTACATTTCTGGTGTGTTACGACCCGTGGCTCTACCCTTTATTCGAGCCCTGCGAAACCCTACGTTTCAGCAGGATAATGCCCGACCGCATGTTGCCGGTATTGTACGGACCTTCCTTGATACGGAACATGATCGGCTGTTGCCCTGGCCAGCACGTTTTCCAGATCTTTCACCAATAGAAAACGTCTGGTCAATGGTTGCCGAGCAATTGGCTCGTCACCAAACGCCAGTCACAACGGTTGATGAACTGTGGTATCGTGTTGAAGCTGCATGGGCATCTGTACCTGTACATGCAATCCAATCGCTGTTTGACTGAATTCCCAGGCGAATAACTGCTGTTATTACTGCCAGAGGTGGTTGTTCTGGGTTGTTATATATTTCTAGTATAATATATTTGTCTAATAAATATCATTTTGTTATCTGCATTTCTTCCTGGTGTAGCAATTTTAATGGCCAGTAGTGTATATTATTACGACTATATTTTTTAAAGATTTTTTACACGAGTAATTGCTTTTTCTTTGAAATTGTAAGCGAACTTTAAAGTGCATATTTTGTAACTATAAAGTTTTATTTAAAGTTTTTTTATAATTTTATTACACTTTCCATGTTATTTTATTTATATCTTTGTTTCAGCAATTAATTTTACTTTAAAGAAATGATTTCTGTGGATTAACCCCACAGTAACACATACAAATTAAGAAATAAAAAATAAAGCAATAGCTCATCAGGTTCCTAATATACTACTGTACAATAATGGTCCAGGTCCCAGTAGATCACATGTAGCATGTGAAGGTCAGTTGTGATTCTTGAAGTAGGAATATCCTTAATCCTGTAAGAAATTATGTCAATAACTCGAAACAAAACAAACTTAGTGACTTCGAAAGAAATTATATAGTTGGTTGTCACACTAGTAACAAATCAATTCGTACAACAGCGAATACATTGGAGAAAGTAGTGCACACTCTTAGTACCTTCTCGAGATGTGTAGCTAAATATACACCAAATACCATTCCCTCCTATAAAAACGGTCGAGGTGCTTGAAACATCAGAAACTAAATAACAGACAAATGGAAAACTTTTTTCTGAAGCTGCAAGTCTAATTACACACTGTTCCAGTTAGATGGACGAGCTGGTGGATATCTAAAGTGCGTTTTTTTATCCTAATGCATTGTTAAATCTAATTAAGTTGGGTAGTATACTTGCTTGGAAGTATTTTTCCTGTCATGTTTTTGTAACTTTGCATGTTGTTTTTGATAAATTGAACATCAAATCCCTCAACAAAATTTGGACTAGCAGGTTTTCTGCACTCCATCAAGTGCATGAAATTATCCTGTTGCACCCTTTGTCAAAAAATGATATTAAAATGTGAATGTACAACGTCTTCTTTGATCTACTATGAGTGCCGATCTAAATCTTACAGAATGTTTGTGAGATGAGTTAAAGCAGCCTTACAGCCCCCAATGTAATTTTAGTTCATAGAAAATTAATTCTTTATAAAATAGGTTTATTTTTAATTATCTTCATATCTGGCTGTTGGTCCATTAATGTGTACGTTCGTATCATAAAAGTTGCATAGATGGACTTAAAAATAATAAGATTAAATAAAGTAATATTAATAGATAAAGATATATATATATATTTATATATATATATATATATATATATATATATATATATATATATAAAACAAGCCCGTACAAGTATAAAAAATTAAGTAAATAAAGTTCACGAAGAAAATATATTTATTCGAAAAGTGAGAACAAATTATTCAATTATACTTCATTTCTATTTGAGCATACACTTTTTTAAGCTATTCTTTAAGATTTATTTTTTTTAAATTAAAAATCTATTACAATTATTTTCTTACCATAATCACATGTAGGACAACAATTTTTAATGACTGGATTCGTACAATTAACTTGGTTACATGGTTTTTTGTTACATTCAATATTTCCGTTTAGGCATAAACATATATCACAAATTTGGTCCTGTATGAGTATCTCAAATCCGTGGTTATAAATTTCCCCATCATATGTACAACCTATAATAGAAATTTAATTCGTAATACTTCTTGATTTAAATGAAACTTTTCGGTTTTAAAAACAAACAAAATCCATTTTAGTGATTTGTGGAAACATTTACCAATATTGCATACAGGACAGCATTCTTTCATTACAGGATTTGAACACTTTGGTATATCGCAAGATTTCAATTTACAGTCGATATTTCCGTCTCTACAAATACAAACTTCACAAGGATTTGAATTGAAGTTAGGCACAGTATGGTTATTCTGGATAACTTCATTTTTATAAGTGCAATCTGAAAAATGTAGCATAAAATTTAGCAAAATTTAAAAATTAGTTAAACATAAAATTATTTTTGTTAATTTTAGAAATCAAATTTCACAGCAAACTTGTCGTTTAATTATTTTTAAGAAATATACATCAAATAAGTTTTCAAAAAGGAATATTTATTTTAGATTTAAAAACATATGCTATATATATATATTCATTATGTTGTTAATATTAATTTAAAAACATGCAATTCGTAGTAAAAAAAAAAGTAAATTTTTAAAATTAACCATTTATAAAGTTTCTAAACTATTATATAACAGTGACATTTTGGTTTCTAAAATAATATTTTATGTACCATATCACTATTAAATCAAGTTTTAAGGTTACAGTGATCTGAAATTATTTTTATTCTATAGAATGAGTTAACTTGGTCTGCTTATTATTTTATATTTGCCTTCTGCATACGAGGTTTAATTCAACCCTGATTTTCAGTTTAATTTATATTTTTATCTTTAGGTGTAAATATGAAAGTTAAAAGTTTCGACTTTTCTTATAATATATAACATCTATTTTAGTCATTTTCTTTGTTAATTTCACCACTGCTATTTTGGCATCTACCACTAATTCATTGTTAATGAAAAGCTAGTATAGTGTGGATGCGCAGAGGAGGATGCCAGCTCAGGTATAACCTCATCGCCTGACCGTGGTTCAAAATTGCGAGACACTTGATGATAGGCGAGTATTCTAAACCCTTCAACCTTAAGGTACAATCCGGGGCTCCCCTGCACTGCTATATACGTATGGTAATGAAAATACTCCCTTTATCTATCAAATAATATCATAGATTAATGACAATGGGACTTAAAAAAGGGAATTTTCAAATCTTTGGAGCCAAAAAGACATTTGTAGTTTATGGGTATCCATACCTTATCATTCTGTATGTTTTAAAATGTTCTGTTGTCATTTAAAAGTTTCAATGATATTTTATGAAGAAAAAGAGAAATATTCCCGCTATTTTTGTTAAATAACCTGAAAGATGTGACGCCAAAGTTACATAACCGAGATTAAAACAACTTTTATGTGTGGAGGAAACACAAAGCCATTTTAAAATCAGCCAAATTGAATGGTTAATTATTACGTAGTACTCTTATACTAAATCGTACAAAATGCTCGAGCCCACAAACCTCTGCATTCAGGACAGCAATCATTTAAGGTTGGATAGTCGCAGTTTACTGGAGGACATGGATCTATGTTGCACGTTACATTTCCATTTTGACATATACATTTTTGACAAGGATTGAGTGGGTCGGGGAACTGCTGCCATTCCAGGTAACTAGCATTTCCGAACCAACATCCATCAGTGCAGAGAGGGCAACAGGTAGTTTGAACAGGATGAGTACAACGAACAGGGGGACAAGTTCTTTCAAAACAAGTCGTTTTTCCGTCCTATCAAAAGAAACACAGAAGTAATGGACATAGCTGACCCATTAGTTTATGTTATGTAATTCAGTTAAATAAATAAAATAATATTTGCTCTCACTATTTATTTCAACATTTTACGGAAAAAGATTCATTTATAAATATAGAACATATGAATCTTTCGTCGTAAATTATTGAAAGAGATAGTGAGAGCAAGTAATATTTTATATATCAATTATATAAAATTGACATAACATTAATATATTTACAACATTCTTAAAAATATTTTGAAATTTATCTTATAAATAATAGATATATTAACATTATATTAAAATTATACATTAAAAATAAAGGGAAATATCGTACTATTATTATGCATAATATCTTACATAAAACAAATGGATTTAATTCCTTGGTATCATATTCAAATCCGAGAAGGCAGCTCTAACTATTAAGAGTTCTGGAATCCATTTCAACAGCGAGTGAGTTCCATTAACCGCAGAACTTAGATGTTTGTAGTAGTAGAAATCTGCTATAACTATACTTCAATTAGCTTTCGTGCGCTAAAACTAATCGTAATGCTTTAACCAACCAGCCTTAGATTCAGAAATATTTGAAAATGAAAGAATTTTTTAACAAGCCAAAAGAAAAAGTAGTTTAAATTATAAATGAATATAAATATATTAAAGAATATTTCAAAAAAATTCAATAATATACCTATTAAAAAGAATATAATGGGATTGGCAAAAATAACTTAAATTTCATAAATGTCAAAGTCTATATGAGGCATAAAACTTTTATTTGATGCAAACAAGTTTATCTAAACTACTTTAGATTTATATTTTTATCATTAGGTAGGTAGGTAGGTAATGGCGGACACTTTAGGAGCTTTATGCTAAGATACTTGTAGCTCTCATTGAAGAAGGTATTTGGGGGATTTATGTAGTCAGTCGACTAACATTATTTAAGTAAAGTCAATTGAAGTCGGTGATCACTTGCAGAAACATTTTGATATGAAAAGAAAAAATTCGGATATATAAATTTGTGTTAAAAAATAATTCAAGGAATTTGAGTTGGAACATTCTTTTTTTCATTAAGATTAGAATCTGTTAGACACGCGCAGAAATTCACAGCATGAGAGAATTTTAATTTCCGGATTTGTAGATAGTTCAAATATCCAAGAGAATGATAATGCTCCTACTCCTAATTTTATTCGTAGTTGACTTTTCAGATGTTCGTACAAAGGATAATCTAGGAGAATATGATCTATGGTTTCAGGTTCAATGCACTGACACGCGGTCTGTATGCCAGAGATTAAACCTAAATAGAATCGAATTGGTAGGAAAAGATCTTGTTCTTGCTCTGGCTAGCCATACGTCTTCTAGTCGCGATTTCGTTAACAGCTTATGATTCTTGCGAATAGGTGGGAGATGAGTGAATACTTCAGCATATTTGCTATTTTTCCATTGATTCAGACTTTTTTCAAAGTAATATTTCTTGATATGTTGTTTCAGATCTTCAGGAGAAATAGATCGAATAGCATATTGACTCACTGTTGCTGCTTTCGCCAATGAGTCTGCGATTTCATTACCTGCAATCCCTGAATGTCCGGGAACTCAAACTAACTGTATTGTTAAGCAGTTTTGAGTAAATTGAATCATTTGAAATCGAAGCAGTTGAATAAAAGTTGATGATGTCCTGGAACAATCTGAAAGAGCAGAGATGCAAGAAAGGGAATCTGTGAAAATGACATATTTTTTGGGTTCAGTGCAAATTTTAGAAACTGCAATAAGTAGTGCCATGTCCTCTGCCGAGAAAATAGAGTTTATGGTACTAATTTTCCCTGTTATTGATAAACTAGTTGTAAAATTGATTATTGCAATGCCCACATTTGATCCCTGCTTGGAAGCATCTGTAAAAATCAACATATCTGTCTGCCATTCATGACTCACAAACTTGGTGATATTGCTTACAAATTATTTCTTTTGACAATGATTTAGTCTAAAAAGGGATACTCGAGGAACAAATGGAGATTTTTTGACATTTCTGGCCAGTCCGTTGAGACTTTTAATATGCACGAGGTATTTATTCCTTGTTGATCGAGCCACAATTTGACTTTAATGGCCAGAGACTGATTACGATTAACTCGATTGTAAGTTAGCTTTTCCCAAGTTGAAGCACAGGGGGATAATGATGACTTGCTTAAGTTCTGAATGTAAAAGTTTAAGGAAAGCATTTCATGTCTAGAGTGAAGAGAAGTTTCTCCTGCTTCTTGTAGAACTATCGGTATGGGGGTCCACTTAGAAAGACTTGTGGCAATTCTTAGGGCAGCGTGATATACAGTTTCAAGGATTTTGCTGTCTGTTGTGCATGCTGAAGTAAATATATGACAGCCATAGTCCAGACTGGAGTCAGTAAAGGATTTCACGATTTGAAGATGAGCGGTACGAGCACCCCATCTATTACCTGCGATACCTTTTAAAGCGTTAAAATTTTTTCATATAGCTTTTCTCTTTTCCTGAAAATGATGACGGAAAGATAAATTGTGGGAAAAATGTAATCCCAAAATTCGAATATTTTTACTCCAGGAAATAGGATGATTGTTGATGAATAAGTTGAAATATGGTTGTTGTCGTTTCGAAGAAAAGCTAATCATAAAACACTTTTTGTGGGTCTATTCATAACTTCCATTCTTGACACCAATTTTGTAATATTTCAAGTGCAGATGTTAGTTTCTGCTGAAGTTTTCCCAAGTTAACAGATTCATATAGTAGAAATATATCATCAGCGTACATGAAGCACTTGATGTCAGGGGGAAGGATAACGTAGAGGTCTGCCATAAGCACTGAGAACAGGAAAAGTGATAACACGCTCCCCTGTGGAACTCCCCTATATGAGGTGGCTGATGAAGATAGCTTATTTCTCCACTTTACTTGAAAATGACGAGTTGCAATGAACTGTTAAATCCACAAACAGCGTTTCCTTGATGTTTGCTTGAAGTAGTTTATAAAGTAGGCCGTCTCGCCAGACTGAATCATAGGCCTGGGAAATATCCACTGCAACCAAACAAAAAATTCTCTAGAGGATCTGGCAGAAATTATATGATGACGGATGAAATACTGTCACAACCTCGATGTGGCAAAAATCCATGGTGATTAGGATGAAAGAAAGATATGGTTGATATATGGTCAATAAATCTCTTCCAAATCATTCTTTCCATTAATTTACACATGTCACTAATCAGAGATACAGGACGGTACAATGCCACAAGATTGGCTATCGTTCCCGGTTTAAATATTGGAATAACAATGAAGGATTTCCATATTTCTGGTATACAGTACCTGTAAGACATGATTTATTCATCAGGGAGAGGAGGTAGTCTAGGTTGGTAGTAGTGATGCCTTTTAATATTTTTGCAGATATCTTATGTGGACCAACAGACGAGTTTTTGCATCTTACCAAAGCTTCTTGCATTTCAAATGAGGTAAAGGGTTTATTGTAAGAGAAATCCTTTTTATCCAATGGCAGATTGTAGACAGTTACAACTGCAACAGTCTATTAATCTATTGTTCCCTGATACCAAGGAACCTGCTAGACACAGCGACCTTTCAGAAAACGAAGCGTTGCCCCGGGTGCACCACAGAGGGTGGGACTCCATCGCACCCTCACACATGCCATAGGGACCCGTTTATAGGCTAGGCATCATTCCTACTTCATTCACACACACAAAGAAAAGACAAAGACAGGATAAAGAGAGAGAAAGTACATCCATGCCATCCATACCTCCCTATCCGTAGTCAGGCACGCTGACCACTAGAAAAGTTGGTCGGCGTAAAAGAAATCCTCGCTTGTACTTAAATCTAGTGGAATAATCTCTGAACGAGTGTAGAAGTCTGTAAACATATTAGCTTGATGGGTAGGATCTGTCACTGGAGAATTATTATGTAATAGGATCATATGTGAAGTTGGAAATACTGTAACTCTATTTTGGAGATTTTTTAATAAGTTGAAAATATTTTTGATATGTTCCAGCTGAAATTATTATTTCGTCCCAATATTTTCGAGAGAGATATGAGTAGTCGATGTAGTTCTGCTGTAGTTCTTTTATATGCCATACGTACGTACTTATCACATGTGCGTTTAGCTTTACGCCAAAGACCTCTTTTTTGGCTCAGCAGATACCACATCTAGAAGACCACCATGGGGGATAAGGCTTACATGGCATTTTCTGCCATCTTCGAAACTTATGAAGTTTATTTATGCAGAGATTATTGAATTGTTCAATAGAGTGAAGATTAGAAATTTCATGATCAGTATTGATGGAAGCAAAGAATTTTGACCACAGGATACTTAATCTGTTCGGTATATGGTGATCATCTCCAATAGCTATGCTAGTTTTAGATGATAAATAATCACTTCCAAAACAATCTGGGTGAACTTCAATATGACTTACATGATAAATGTCTGGCGATACAAAGGAGAAATTAATGAGTGAAGGTTTATAATGTGGACCGTAATGTGTTGGAATTTCAGAGTTCAGGAGGCAACAGTTCTCTTCCTGAATCCATTGAAGAAAGTCATTTGCCCTTGATGAAGTGGAACAGCTTCCTAATGATGTATGTCTAATATTGAAATCTCCTATGATGATATAAGGAGGCTGAATTCCTTGAATTATGCTATGAAGCCACTCTGAAGAAAATTTGCCAGGAGGAATGTACACATTAATAATAGTTATTATAGTCGTTGCTAATGTGATCTTGACTGCTAAGAGTTCTCTGCTATCATCTGAGAGATGGATAGGAGAAAATTGCCTTGTTGGAATGTTTTTGTTTACTGCTAGGAGAAGGCCGCCACCTCGGCTATCTTCTTTATCCTGACGAAAGATTATTTTGTTAAATAAAGATATCATGTCAACTTTATTTTAGCTAAGTTTCTTGTATTGCAATAACGTATTCAGAGTTAAAATAAGAAAGTTTCATGTATGAGCGCTTATTGTGAGCACTACGAGCATTCCACGAAATTAATGAGAGAATGAAAAAGTTACAATTATTATAATTACAATTTTACTTCTAAGGACTGATGCACCCAGGATAGAAGTTGCGTCCCATCTGTTAAGAAATTTTATTGCTTCCCTTTCTAAATTTGGTAAATGACGACAGACCCGTGCAGGATTGGCGTGATTTCCAATTTTCACGCCAAGCACTTTACAGCTCTGTTGCCAATCTAAATTACGTCACTACGCGCGATAGCCGTTAACCAATGACGATCGCGTTCGAACTTCAGCTTTGAAATCGCGCGTTTTTCCGATTTCCAAATATTAAAAATTTGAATATTTCATTATAACTAAATACTGTAGAAGTTTTAAAATTCTAATAAAAGGAAACAAAATTTTTAATGTATCGAGTAATGGCGCCCACCTTAAAAAACATCAGTGTAGCGCTACCTGAACAGTGCCAACCGGGCAATAAAGCAAAATTTTGAACGTTAACAAATTTCATTTTTTAAAATTTAAACTCGATTTTTAATAAACCGAGCATTTACGCCAACATTAAAGAAATTTAAGTACGCGGCACATTCTAACACTAACATGAAAAACGCAATACTCACAACTTAAACATTCATTTACTTATGGAAACATTCATTTTTATAAAAACTTTAATTTCTAAATATGAATAAAATTGTAATGAAAAACAAAATAATTCACCTAATCTTCATCGATCTCCGAATCGTTACTTTTCTGCGAATATACCATTTTTATTGCCCCTAAAAAATCATCTATTATGTTTTCCTGATGATTCTTTCTCCATACGTACTCCGCGAAAACGTAAAGTCAATATATCCTCATCAATACTTATTAATTTTCGCAAGTAACACAAAAATTCCAAAAATCGAATATTGAAACTCAATGCTTTGAGATTATTCTGTAATAGTTTCAAGAATAACATACAAAACGCACATGTAAAACAGAAAACACGTTATACCTACGTAATCCGAACCGGTAAAACAGTTTGGTGCGTTTTATCGCATTCTTGGCGCATACGCTTGGCGCATTTTACCCTCTGTACGCTTCTCTACTATTTAGGGAGAATTGGATTGAAATGAATGTCACTATTACTAGGGTTTGATGATTGTTTTTGGATTCGACTACTTTTCCGAGTTTTCCTTCTAGTAGGGGATGACGAGACTTCTAGTTTAAAAAATTTTGCTTACAGTTTCTTCAAATTTTTGGAAAATAGTATTAAGAATGGCTTTTTGCTGTGTTTGATTGGTTTGGTTTGTTTGTCGCTCAATGGTCATTTTTTGCACACGAGGGCTAATTAGACCGTGACCTACGGTTTAAAGTGGGTTCCCAACCACTGCAAACATCCATGCCCAAGGTGGGATTCGAACCCACGAACTGTTGAACCGAAGACAAGAGCGCTAACCATTCGGCTACCATCTCGGCATTGCTGTGTTTGAATAGCTAAGATTTTTTTTGTCTACCGACTCTTCAAATTTCGTAAGTATTGAGGTGACTAAATCATTTATTTTAGCATGAGTAATTTCTGATGGTTGATCAGACTTTACAATTGAAGCAAAATTGGTTTTAGAGCTTTTAAATTGTCTTCTTGCTTCAATAAAGGATAGATGGCTTATTGCCTTAAATTTTAAAAACCGAGTTTCTTCTTCACGAGATGAACATGAAGGATCATCTGAAGCGTGAAGTCCTTTGCAATTTACACAATATGGGATTTTAGTTGAACGAGGATCACTATTGTGATGTGAGCCACAGAATCTGCATTTAGCTGATTGTACTTTACATTTTTTGTTGCATGTGTAAATTTAAAACAAATTCCACATTGACGAACTTTATACACAAAAATCTTAACATTTACAATCGATAAAAACACATTAATTTGAGACGGTATTTTATGTCCTTAGACTCTAACCAGATAGTTTCTGAAAGTTCTGAAGATCCCTTTTTTTTTGAAACGTCGAATTTGAGATACAATAAGGCCGTTATTTTCAATTTCTAATGCTGGATATTCTAGACTTTTATCCACTGATATGAACGGGATAATAAATTTCGTAGTGTATTGTGTTCAGTTTGTATTTGGGGAGTCACAGGGACACTGTTTCGATTTTATTAATTTTTGTTGCAGTTTTATAATTATTTGTAATGATAATTAGTTTTCCGTTTCTGGTATGTCTGACTTTTTCATTCCCATTCTTGTTGGAAATAGCGTTTAATAGTTGAGATTTTAACTGTGAAGGCTCTAGGGACAGAAGCATATCCTACTGTAGGACACAAAAACGCTGTGAAATTTGAAATTCCGGCTTTTGAAGCTAATTGTATAACTAGAGGTGCATTATCATCATAGTCTAATATAGAGTTCGATGCATGTTTTGGTATGCGATATTCACATTAATTAAATGGTATATCGTCTTGTAAGTCTGTCATTTTGGATGTAATATCTTGTACGTACTTGAGGAAATAAACTAATAGAACTATTTGAACTTGAAACTAATAAACTAATTAATAAATTAAACTTATTGAAATTCCCTAATTTTTACAAACTTAAATAAATGAAAATAAACTGCTTGAGTTCTTCTCAAAGCTGATAAAGTTCTAAGAAGTATGCACGTACCGGTAAGAATCTGCAACTTTTTCTGTTTTCTCTCGGTTTTTCTCTTTACGATTTTAAAGTTAAAATGTACTAAATACTATTACGAGATTTATCATTTTATTATTTTCCTTATGTAATGAATTTTCAAAAGTAAAGTTGTAAAATCTGACTTGACAAAACACAATTTCTTGATATTTTTACTTTAACGAAAAACTTCGAACATATTCCTAATATACGTATGAAAAACTTAAAATTTCATTAAAATAATATCTCCAATCACTTTCATAGTTTCGAAATGGCAAACTACATAGTTTATGAAAAGTTGCATTCATTTTAAAATGAAAGCTTTTGAAGTGTGGACAGCATAACTAATAAAATTGCTTATGTTTGTTTTATAAGAAATGGTGTCTCGATAAAATTTATACTTCTTTCAACTTTTATCAAAAAACTTTATTTTTAGTTTGAAAAATTTTTAACGTTCGTATTTTGAAATTAGGCTCACTAATGAAATCCTGCCAAATTAGAATTTTTCAACTTTATGACAATCTCTCTCTCATCCCTGGCTATTACATAAAACAGCTTTCACTGAGTAAATGTGTAGAAATTTTATGAAATTTTTGGAAAAATTTCACAGTTTTAGTTTATTAATATATTTAATTGCTGAGTTTTTTATGTAACTCATCTTCATAAAAAGTTTATAGAATTTTGAATAATCTCCTCATTGTTAAATTGTTTTATTTTATCTATTTTATACAATCAAGAATATTTAGAATATCATTTTTCGCTTGCAAAAATCAACTCAATTATTTTCTCTAAAGTAGTAAAGCTTAAATGCTGTTTTGAATTATTAGAATCAGAATGATAGTCAAATAGTTAATCTGCTATAAATAAATAGATAGTTAAGTTCAATAGCTTGTGAACTCTACACCCTATGGATATTTCTGATGGTTCAAAATTCACTTTAAACCGAAATCCTAATTAAAATTTTTTTAAATGAAAAAGAAGTTTGCAAAATAACTGTAGAGTAACCAAAAAAAAAAAAAAAAAAAAAAAAAAAAACCAAATAAAAAGACTTCCAAATAAAAAGAAATTTAAAAGTAAGTCAGTTACATAACAGATTGAATGATTTTTATATATTGAGAAAATATACAGAGGGTATTAACACATTTTTAGAACGATTTCGCGGTTGTTTAATTAATGTTTAAAATGTAAAGATTATTTTTATAAATGTTCTGTCTAAGAGTCTTTTTTCTGGACTATAAATCTGCATCGTGATTTCCATGATAGAAGAGCTTTTCGCAACATTTCCAGGGGTATTGCTTTTCATTCCTTTTCTACTACTTTCCACAGTCCATCTATCGTGGTGGGATTGCGTTTAGAAAGAGCTTCTTTTAACAGACCAAAAGCACAATAGTCCATAGGTGAATCGTCAGGAGACTTCGCAGGGACATATTGAAAATGTATACATGCAATACCTGTATTAGTCATCATTTTTTCAAGGAATGCAGTGGTAGTTTTCGAAGTATGATTTATAGCTTCTTCTTGATGAAGTCTCTCTCTTTGAAAGTCATTGTGATAAAGAAGTGGAATTTCTTTTGTAAATATTGGAAGTAAAAACCTTCTCCTGATAGTACGATGAGTTGATTTTAACATTTCTTTCCACTCTTCTTTTTTTAATTTCCCATTGTAGGAGAAACCTGCGACAATCATAAACCCCTTATTGAAAATTACTTTACATTGACGGAAACGGGTTTGTACATTTTTTCTCCTCATTTTCTATAGTAAAAAGACCTTTTTTTTGTTACAGTCATTTAGGTAAACCCATGCTTCATCAAGGGTCACAATGTTTTTCCATTTATCTCCTGCTAAGTGGTTTTCATGCAGGATTTTACAAAATGTTTTGCTTTGAGCCACATGTCTCGGCAAAAGGTGGTGAACATTATGTTTTTTAGCATTTTTAAGTTGTAAATACTGGTTTATTATTTTATTTATTGTTGCTACAGATGTATCTAAGGACTTTAGACTGAAATAGATTTCTGTGTTGGCGCGTTTTCTCTTGTTACCAGCGATTTCACTTTAGAAACATTTGAAACAATACGTACCTTTTACGGATATTCGTTTGGAGTCTTCTTTCTATGTAGAAATAATGATTGACAGTTTTTACCTGTCCGTTTAATAATATTGCTTTTTTGCACTTAGAAATTTTAATACCATGCATTTCACAACATTTTTGAATTCTGGAATAAGAGCGTTTATCTTCGGGCAGCGCAAAAACATATCCTTCACAGTTCACAGCATGTTTATATGTGACATTTTGAAAGAAGAATAAATTTAAAAGTAGACGATGTTTCTCATTTCAAATAGTAAGCTGTTGCCAAATATTTTTATCCTGAAACATTTGCTTTTTTAAAATTTGTTATCGTATTTGTTATCGTAAATATTAATCGTTCAAAAATGTTTTTAAACTCTCAGCATACCCATATTCATATGTATAATCATCTGATTTGAACATTATCCTTACAATAAGTTCCACATATTTAAAATTACCTGACAGCTGCAAATTTCACACGGATTTTCTGGATGAGTGAATACAGAACCTGAATCATGAACATCATCGTAAAAACTGCAAGCTGTAAATGAAAAATCACGTTTAAAAAAATTTTAATTAAAAGCATTCACAGTTTCTTATAACATTACATTCTCATCAAGTATCATGGATTTTGAGAATACACTTTTGTATGTAGACAAATCATTTTCATTATGTACCTCAATAAAATGTGTGAACGTTTGATTTTATTTATGGTGAAATACATAAAATTTAGCCAAAGAGAGAAATACATAATTAAGACAAAACTATAAGACTAAATATTTTGATGAAACAAATGATTGTATTTCTCACTCGTCTTTTACATTGATGTATCTTTCTCAATATTTAACGTATGTTTTCCAATAATTTATACAAGCTTATGAATAATTCCGCTAACAATTAATTTACTCTCTGTAACATTTCATTGAATAATTCTTGAATAAGTTTTATTGCTTGAAATAGTACAGTTTTCTTAATACTTAAATAGTGAGCTTATTTTCTAGCAATAAAATTCAGACAATCCAACATGAAAACAAGAAATGTTCTTGAAATTAGAATGCATAAATAATTTTCCCTCATATTTAGAAGGAATATTTTCTACAAAAGGTAGAAAATCTCTTCCAATTAGTTAAAAAATGCATCAATATCTCATAATATTTATAAATCACTTTTTCAGAACTTAGAGCTAATATAACTATCCAATGAAATCCTAAATCTTATGCAATAGTAATCCTCTTTAAATAAAAAAGAAAATCCTGAATCTAACCTATTTGAATACAATCTCTGATTGTAAAGACATTTATGTTTGGAAATGGCTAATTTCTTTGTTTCTATCGCTAGAAATTAGAAGGAAGTATTGTTAAATCTTGTGCCAGACCAAAATGTAACGATAATGATCACTTAATGAGTGATCATACTAAAAAATAAGTTTTTATAATTTTTAGTCTTAAATTGGTCTCAGTCTTTGAACACTATTACGGGGAAGAGTAAGAAATTGAACACTTACTTTTATTAAGCAATTTTTAGCTACATAATCAAAACACATTTAATAACCAGGTAAGTACTTTGTACAGATGTAAATGAGAACAGCACAACATAAAAAGCAAACATTTCAATGAATATTTGTTAATCAAAGAAAAAAATTAAAAGTGTCTTGTTCTGCGCATGAAAAAGAGTGGTAGTTTTAATTATTTTCATATTTTTGAGCAGGTAATTTTAAACTCTGTATAATCTAATGGATTGTAAAAAAGTAATTGTTAACTCTATTTCCTTTCTTGAAGGAGACAATACTGAAAATGGTAAAATGATATGTACTAAAACTTCTAGAGTTGTATGTAGTAATATTTTACTGAAAATAATTACGATATAATTTTCGATATTAATGGAAGATAAAAAATGTTTTTGACATATTTATTATTAACAAATGATATAAATTGTAAAAATGAAAACTTAATGAAATAGGCTTAAAACATTTTCTAGATATTTATCTGTGAGAAAAAATTACACAATTCGCACATTCAAGGAAAACAATGTGATTGTTTGCGTACAAGAAAATTCAAATGAAAGATATGTTTTCATTTGGCCAAAAGTCAAATATAGCTCTTTTACAACTTAGGGATTATGTTACTATTAAAATATTTCTCCCATTTTTCTAGAACATATTTTTAAAATGGTGAACTGTTTCTGGTGATGATATAGGACTGTCGAATCTCGATTTATTTTTGAGTCTGAAACCAGACGTGTTTTGAAATGGAAAGAAAAAAATTCTAAATTAACATTACATTTGCTTTGAGAAAGATCACACTGCAGACAAGTTTAATTAATAATATGAACTTGAATCAACATAGATGACCGTAACCGTAACATTTCGACAGACCTTCGACATTTCGACATGAAAGCGAAATACTACACATGTCGACACTTCAATAGCACCTCATGTTGTTCCTTATGTTATACGGATTCACGTATTACTTTTAATAGATGACATTTGAATTCATGCTGCTTGTCTTGAGAAGAATATGCTTACTATTGAAAGACCACAACATAAGGAGTGGACAACATGCTCTCTTGACTTAAATCTGATTAAACTTGTTTGTAACACACTTAATTGACACGTTATTGGGTAATCAGCTTTTACTATTTGGAATTTAGAAATTGTACAACTTCAGGTGTGGAATAGTATTCCTCAAAATAATTTATAACCGCAAGATATCAATGAAAATAAGCTTGTAATGGTATTAATTGATTGAGAGGAGATCTCGCAAAATTAAGTACTTTGCATCATTTTTAAACAATACGTTTTTGGTATTTACATGTGATCAAATTGATGCAAAATTGTTCATGTTTTTTTCTCTTTTTCCAATGTATTCAAGTCCCCGTATAAATCTTACATCTATTTTTCTGTATTACGTATTGTTAGATATTGCATTCTTAATTTTTGACTATGCATGATTCGCATGGAATGGTTTTCCTCCAATCTTTATGATTTTTTACTGCTTTCCGCGGTAATTTTTTTAAGTTTAAAACCCATGTATACTTATTTCAAATTTAGTAAAAAGTTTGGATGCTTATAAAATTTTTATACGCTTAAAAGTGTAATGCGACAATTCGTTTTCATAGAACTTCATTTATTAGTTCTTAGAAAAAACTGTATTAAAAAATTTAATTCTGTTCAAATTTGAATCCATGCAATGTTATCCTTTTTATATTTCATATTACTTAATATTTGCCGTGTATTTGTGAATATTTATAAAGTCAATGCAATAAAAAAAATAAATTTTGGAACTTGCAATTTGTTTTGCCTGCTTAAACTATGGCCCCTGTAAAGGGGAGCATGGACTTCCCGACCTGTCGCAAACACTATGTTTGCCATAAGACTTCGTATGAAGCAACATTCTTATATACATTTGATACGTTTTTTTTTTTTTTTTTTTTTTTTTGTTACGTTTCTTAAATAATATTTTCTCTCGAAATAACTTTTAAAAAGGATTGTAATGTACAAAAACTATTCTTTATAATTTTTTAAGAATTTAATTAAATTGTGTTTCATTAATACAAAATACAATAACAGAAATTAAAAAAAAAACTTTTTGTACATTGTAAGCAATTTATTATTGTAATCATATTAGTATAGTATTACTGACAAGCAATAATACATACTTATAATATGTAAACCTATGTTATAACTTATATAAATAATGAATACCGTCATATATTATAAAAAAAGGACAGTAGGGAAACTATTTTTTTATTAAATTATATTATACTGTAAGTAATATATAATAGTTTTCACATACGTAATAACTACCAAAAATAAAAAAAGATAACATTTCATACATATTATAAGAAATGTTATCTTACTATTATTTTACTAACTAGAGTAAGTATATAGTTACAATATATAATTTGAGAATAATACATACTTAAAATATAATATAATCTAAAATAAAATTTAAAGTTCTGCACTTTAGTAAGCCATTTATTTCATTTTATTTTTATTAAATGTGACTGGTAGCGGAAAAATACAAAATTTAAAAACAAAACAAAATTAGTGTACAAAGTCTATAATTCATTTATAAATAAAATGATAAGCACTTCGAACAAGATACTATGTAATAAGATATTAATTTTAAACTCAATTCCATTTTAAATAAGCTTTTTCCGCTAATTAAAAAACATTATTTATGTTAAGATTAGTAATATTACTTTTTAACACGTAAGTTTTTTTATCAAAAAAAGCAAATCTAGATAGTACCAAATGGGTGATTTTAAAGAAAAATAGCAAACCATAAGAATCATAAAATAGTTTCGAGTATTAATGATTTAAACGTTGCAGTTTTGATTATTTAATGACTCACAAAATAATCTTATAACCTATGTCCAACGTTTGGTAGTAAAAATTCTGAAAAATTTGCTTTAAATTCCTTTACTTCTGAAGGCAATTAGGAAAAAACTCCATAGAGATACATTACGGTCGCCACGATTTGGATAGCGGATATATCATGCTGGTTGGTTGGGTTTTATGACGCATATATCTCGTGCGTCGGCCTGGGTAATTAAGGAGAGCTCTAGCTTAAACCTTAACATCACAGTAGTTATATATATATATACAAATACATAATGTAGTGGAAACATGAGTGTTTCACTCTCTGTATAAGCGTAGTGAAGAAATATTACTCTCTGTAATTTGTTGGATGGAAGATAAATGTCTCTTGTCAACACTTCAGTTTATAATAGTTGTTTTTCAAACACGATATAAGTAACAAAAATAAAATCACTCATTCATACAATTATGTAATCAATAATTATATTATCAGATGATCTAAACTATCAGGAAGTTAACAGTAAAATTTAGCAAACTTTTGTGAAATGTGTGTGATACATCTTGCTGTACAAAATATATCATTAAATAGAAACATAATGAATGATATTTCTTTAAATAGGCATGAGACAAGAAGAGTTCATTTTTGTTATCATAATCCCACATTGATATATACAAATAGTTAATCTTAGAGAAATAAGATTTGCATCCTACACTTTTATTTAGTATTGGAACCATCAATGGATCAAGCACAAAAATACGTTATCTTAAAATGTATCTAATTAATAGTTGAATTAACCGTTAATAAACTTATGTGCTGATACAAGTAGAAAACAATTTCATAAAATAAGGATGTAGTTACCTGAATCGTTTTCATTGCAGCCTGAATTCTGGGCATTAAGGCAACTTTCCTCGAAACAATCCATTTTTTCACAGTAAACATTATTAGACTGGCAGTGACATTCAGTACAATGATCATCGGGATCCGTAAAGCTCATTCCGTTTTCATAGAATTCACCTTTGTAAAAACAATCTAAAAACATTTTAATACTTAGTAAAACACATGAATAACTCGTATTAAAAAATTATGCATAGTTTTAACTTATTAATTTTCATGTATGTCAGCTTACAATACTACAAATTGTGTTAATTCTAATCATGAATTAAATTTGAGAATTTGGAATTGTGGTTCGCTTTTAAAAAATCTAATATTATTACAATTTAAGAAACAAAATTTCCAGTGAAACTTTCTCACATTTTTATTTCCTTAACTTTAATAATGAAGAAAGGGTAATTTAAAATTAAAAAAAAACCTACAGATCTTAAATGATAAAAACTTTAATGAACTTAAAATTGGAACATAAGTTATGAAACAGATTATAGTTTCATTCCCAGTTATTTTCCAGTAAATGTGGGTTAGATGTATATTGAACGTACATCGAAATATTTTATTTTATATTTTCTTAAAATAGATTGAATTTATTTTTCAAATGAATATTATTTATTGAAACAGTTTCCTTATATTTTTACCTAAGAAGAATATTTTTTATCATTTGTAAATTACCAAAAATTCTATTTTTCTTTATTTAAGGATTTTTTTAAAAAATTTGGTCAAAGTTATGTCAATATGTATCATTTATGTACATAATTATGCATACTGTAGTAAAATTTTTTGTAAGTGAAATATGACTCTTTTCCAAGTTTAAATACTTTATGTATCTAAATAAAAGTTTAAATTGATTTTCGTAATTAAATTTTTAATGAAATATAGATATATTATCCTTAACAGAAAAGAAATGTCAAGGAGTCTGAAAATTATTAGCTTTAGTTTGATACTAATAAATGTTACCTGGTAATAGGAACTTTCAGTTTACAGGAAGTTTAAATAAAAGTGTGTGAAATTTCAGTAGCAAACACTTTCCCCATCAAATATCTTTTCTTATTTATAACTAATAAAAATTTTTATTCACTTGACAATTTTATCGGATGGCTTTATGAAAACACTTCTGAGCCCAGAGGAAATTTCTTAGCTATCAACTGAAGTATTTGAACTTCTTTCCCCATTTTTCTCCCATCCAAAGGTAAATCAATACGTAAAAACATTTCTGAAGAATATAATTTTAAACAAGCTCTCCTCCTATCGATATTGGTATATACTCACTTTGACATACAGGGCAACATTCACCTTCAATAAATAAAGGTGCATCACATTCCGAAACAGTATTACAAGCGGATTTTTGACATGAAACCATGCCATTTTCGCACTTGCATTCACGGCAAGGGTTGAGAGGATCATGAAAAGTCATATGATTGATATAGTTCTTTTCACCATATGAACAACCTGATAAAATAAAATAACAATAATTTGTTAGCTATGATCTTCATATAGATAATTTTAATAAAAATTCAATAAATATACAATGTAATTTAACAATGTAAATTTAAAAAATATTGAAATAGATATTTGTTAAATAATTATAAAAAAAACTCAAGATCAAAAGTTTTTTAAACAGAGAAAATTCTTTCAATTGTGTGTAAAATAAATTATTTAGAACACAAAGAAAGGCATTCAAAATAAAAAAAAAATATTGAAGAGGAAAACGAGAAAATTAAACTTGCGAAATGAATTAAGTTATAATTGAAAAAACAAAAGGAAAAATTTTTAAAAATACTGAGAAATTGAGGGAAATAAAAACTTGGCCCTTGTTATTAATTAGGAAAACAGGGGATACACAAAGAAAAAAGAATGTAAAAATTATTTGTGTATAGATAGATATAACTGATATCTGAATTTTGTCTGATCATATAAGAAAATTTCCAAAATAGGATTCTGAACCATACACATTTCTTTCGATATTTTAATGTTATTAAAAGAAAGGAAATTTTTAACTTTTTGTTTAATTAATACTTACCTTCACATGATTCACAACAATGACTCAGTTGTGGATTTGAGCATTCCGTATTTAAGCAAAGAACAGGGTGACAGCTGAAGATACCATCAACACATACGCATTCATTGCAAGGATTCTCGGGATCCAAAAAGTTTTCCCAAGCATCGTACGATTTTCCTTGGTGATAACACTTGATTTCTGGGCTGCAGATTGGGCAACATAGACCTTCCAAACTTTCTGGATGCATGCATGGTAAGGGATCACAAAGAATTGTTTCGCATAATACTGTTCCATTCTATAAAATAGAGAAAACAAACAACAGATGATAAATACATTCCTAATTACATATTTTCCACATAGTGAATTTACTACACATAGATGAAGCTTATTTTCTAAAATTACTTATAATGTTACTAATTAAATTTTTTAAATAATTTTACCAAAAAATTAAGAATTAATATAAATGAAACGAAAAATACTTTTGTAACTGACACATATCATATCTTTGACACATATTTTGTGAAAGTTACGCTAGCGAATGAAAATCTATCTTATGATAAAACTAAGCGGCATTGTCTAGCGAAAAAACAAAACAATGATTTTTATAATTCTTAACATGCCTATTGAATGGCCTTAAAAGATAATGGATGAAACGTGATGAGTGTTGAGGAATTTGTCACGTAGTAACGCTAACATATATGTCCTAAATGACTTGTAGAGCAGAAATTAATCAAAAATGAATGATCAGTTAATCAAATGCCATTTTGTTAACCATTGTAATGAATTTTAAACATTTGTATATCCATTCTAATATTTACTCCCAGATTCATCTGAAAGATTGGTGTACTGGATTCTAAATTTCAGTAAAAGAGATGGAAACAGAATGATAAGCGTTTTAATCTATATTTAAGCTTTTTCTCATTACAGGCATAAATTTGTGTATATATTGTGTTAGTTTCACTCTGTTTTAGAATACACTCCTTTATTTTTATTTAATGGATCCAAAAGCTATGTCGAGCCTAAGCTGACTTTTAAAAGTCCCCAGGAACTAAACAGTCAAAATAAAAATAGACTTTTCAAACCCTTTAAATTTTTTGCAAGTAAAGAAATCGCTTTCCTATTCTAAAAATGTTAATATAGTTAGTTAAATATTCTAAAAACAAAAAAGCAAATTTATAAAAGGCAGTAAACGAGGATTAATTAAATTTTTATCTTAATTAAAGTATGTAAAATTCAATTATTAACTTCGGAAAATTTGCGAATAAAAATAAAAAAAATACGTAGTAAAATGATGACAAATATAGTTTTGTTTTTACCAGTTATCAATTTCAACCAATGATTATCGTTAATAAAGGAATTCTTTTTTCAGATTCTTCATCAGCTGTCATTGAAAGATTAATTTTTTATTGAATTTTTCCTTAAAAATAAGAAAACAATATTTGAATACATTTATTGCAATGATTAATTTTTATCGCACCTGAACAGAAAGTTAATAAAAATAATGATAATTTCGATTATCTGAATTTCAAAGCATACATAAAAATAATAGTAACTGTAAGAGAATCACAGAAACAATTATATTTCAAATAGTTTCTTGCTTTCACTTTCGTATTAAGAATTTTGCAAGATTTAATCGAATTTAAAGCATTCTATTTCTTTCATAAGCAGATATATGCTAATATAAGTAGTGTCTAAAATAATGGAAATATTTTAGATTTATAAAGAATTCTTTATATTATTGCTGTGGGACTATCTTTGAGATGCATTGCAGCTTGAATTCCTGAAGGAACTGATTCATAAAAGTGCTGAATAGTGTTTAGAAGAATTTTGAACCATTCTTCATAGAGATATTGAGAAAGCTCTGGAAGAGATGCTGATAGAGGATATCGATTCCGTATTGAACGCTCAAATACAGACCATAACGTTATATTGAGGTCGGGTGACAGTGCGTGACTAGGTAGATGTTTTACTTCATACTTGTATGCATCAAATCATGATTAGACAAGTACCATTGCATGAATCGGTGCATTTACATCCTGTAAAATTCCATCTTTTTCAGGAAGCAATGTTTGCATCATAGAGTGGATCTGATAAGTTAAATTTTCTCTACACCTCTCTCCAGTGATCCTCCCTTTTAGGCTTACGATTGGTTCAGAAAAAAATCATGGCATGACAGGATCCCTCTATATACTTGACATTTGCAAAGAAACAATCATGATCATATGGTTGTTGCCCATGTCCTCCAAAGGTGAACCATTTTTATTGTTGGGAAAAGTATGAAAAACAATTTATCTAACCATAAGGCAACATCCAATTCTGGACATACCATTCAACGCCGTTTATAACAGAGTGGCCCATCCGACCATTGCAACATCTACCTACTTCCTGCATACAGATAGATAATATCTAATATCTATCTGTATGCAGGAAGGTATGACGGACCGACGTGTTCGATCACATCCATCTCAGTGCAAACCTTCACGTGACGCCAATTGTGTGCATGGCAGTGACGGATCGCTCAGCCACATTACGAACCATAGCACAGCACATTCAGTCTGTAACGCATCATCCAGTGCCTGCGTATACCATTCGACATGATTTACAGCTAAGTGGTCTGTCTGTAAGACGTTCATTGCTTCGCTTATCCTTGACGCAGAGCCACAAACGTCTCCGCCTATTATGGTGCGATGACAGAAGGTAATGAAATTGTCTTCACTGACGAGTCACACTTCTGTCTGCAACACCACGATGGTCGCATTCGAATCTGGAAACACCGTGGATACAGGATGTTGAACAGCTGCATTATGCACCACCACACTGGTCCTGAACCGGGTATTATGGTATGGGTAGTTTGGATATCACTCTCGCTGTTTTTTTTTTTATTTTATAGAGAAAAAATTTAATATTTCAGATCTTTTGAGACATTTTTAATAGTATAAAAATAATTTTTTACTGATATAATGGAAGTTAAGAGAGTTACATCATTGTATGATACATATATAGCTAATCAAATATTTTTTCGATTTAAATTAAAGACATTCGTTTAATTCGTAAGTACACATCATTATGAGAAATGACGTGAAGGATTCCTAACATTTCTTTGAACAGCCCTTTTGGAGCATTACAAACAGTAGAAAAATAATATTAAGATATCATTCTACATGTATTTCTGTTTATTAGTTAATTAAACACACCTAACAGATATATAAAATGAAACATGTTCTGATAAGTGTAACAATTAATGACATGGTGCTAATTTGATACAAATCAAAAATTTACTTTACAAATATATTATACAATTGTTGAATATTATTCAGTTTATTATAAATTTATTGTCAGATTACCGTTCTGAAACTTGTGTCATTAAAAGAAAGAAATAATTTATAATCTATACTTATAGAACAAATTATTGATTAAAAAGGATTTCATTTGCTTTAATTGATAAAAGTGCAAGGTTTAAACTGATACCTAACGATGTATAAAATCATTTTTTTATTAAATTCAAAATAAAAAATATTATAAATAAAAGTATATGTAAAATATAAGAATTAACGGAGAGATAGGAAACGAAACGATACAGTTTCTAAACCCGTTATTTATAAATTCTTCAACAAAAATCTGAACAATAAATGATGTAAATACTTTATAAGGAATAATATGTTTTCATAACGTTATAATAAAGTACATTTCGAATAGTGCCTTGTTTTGTCGTATCAAATTAACAAGTAACGCCATTGTAAAATGAATCGCTCCCTCAGCAACACGTGACTTTTTCCACCAATCATTTGCCTTAATGAAACAATTCTCAGAATCCTTCACTCGGAACAGCGGCTATTAATATCAAAAGAGACTGATCATCTTTGACCCTATTCATCGTTACATCATCCTTCTCAATTAAGGAATTACTTTGCTGACCGCTGTTTCAAATAACTCTTTTAATCATTTCTAATCGTTTTCTTTTTTTGACATTGAGCCATGTAGCATAGTTTATATTGTAATGATGGGAAGTAAACAGCTTTCATTTTAATTATATCCTTTCATTGATTATTTTACTCCATACAATTTATTCAAAAGTATTTTTCCATCTCTTCAGATCTTTTTCGAGACTTTGACAAGCTAAAATGTAGTTTTTTCCAATGTAGTGTGACAAATTTTAATTTTCATGAATGCCTAATAAATATATTTTTCGTCTGCCGCCATCTAATGAAAGCAACAAACACTAACGTTAACATCTATAAACTTTATTCTTTATACACCCTTATGAACCTGTAATTTTACAAGATTATATGGAAATTATATATTAAAATTTACTACAAAAATATTGACTTGAGCAGTATTTTCTCTAATTCGAATAGGGAGATATTAATCATTTTCATAAATTAGGTTTAAAAAATTCTCAGTTTTATTATTTTTCCATTGTTTTATATTTTATTATAATGGATAATTTATTCTATTTTCTTAATATTTTTTACTAATTTTTTTTAATGAATACACTGCAGAAAATATAGCTACATTTTTTTTTCAAAACTTTATAATTTTTTGCAGTGATACAATCATTTTTTATAGTACTATTTCATTGTAATAAACTTGACGAGTAAGCCTTTATTAGAAGTTATACGAGGGTCACTCTGAAATTTTTGAGATACAACTAGGTTTTTAAAGTTATAATTACGAAATTTTAGGTGCGTTTAAAGTAGTCTCTTCTAGCATCAGTGCACTTTTATAGACGAATTTTCCACAGATTAAATGCCTGAAGACATTCATTTCTTGGAATAGAAGAAAAATGCTTTTATAACCACATTAATATCTTCTGAATTAAAACGACGTGCACGTAAGTTCTTTTTTAGATTAAAGAATAACCAAAAGTCGCCCATAGCTAGATCAGGTGAATACGGCGGATGTTCGATCCCTTTAATTTGTTTTTGTTTAAGAAACTCAACTGTTAATCCGACTGTATGTGAAGATGCATTGTCATTATGAAGCAGTAGTCCCCTAACATTCAGTTCTTGTAGAATTTGTGGAAGACATTTAGTGGTATACCAGTTTGCTGTTACTGTCCTTCCAACTTGATGGCTTTGACCAATCGGTACTTCTGAAAAAAACGGCATACATCACTTTTTTCAGTGCGCGTTGTTTGTTCAGCACTGTCGGCGGGGGATCACCTTCAAAGATCTATACTTTGCTTTCTTGACGCGTTAGAACGTCAAAAAACGGTATGTACGTTTTATCACCTGTTACAATTTTAGAAACGATGCGGTGGCCACCATCATTTAGCAATTTAAAGGTTTCTTTACTGATTCTGACACGCTCCTCTTTTTGGTGCTCAGTTAGATTATTGGGAACCCAACGGAAAACTACTTTTTCATATGTAATTCTTCATGAATGATTTTGTATATGGCTGCGGATCCAATGTTAAGTTCTTTCTGTATCATTTGATAGATACAGCGATTATCATCCATTAACATTTTTCGTATGGCAGACACATTATCCGGGATTACTACCGATGGCGGCCTTCGTGTGTGTTCTTCATCCTGAAGAAAATTGCGACCTCTTCTAAATTTTCTAGACCATCTGAATACAGTAGCACAAGCTAGAGATGCATCACCAAATGCTAATTGCAACCGTTGAATGTATTCTTCTTGATTTAAGTCTGCTTTTAAATCGTAGAAAATCATAGCGCGAAAATATTCTCGCGTCAACTCCATTATCTCTTATGTTTAAAATTTATTCTTCGCTAAACAAGTTGAAGTAAGTCAGTAAAAAATCGTCTTCTGTTTTAAAATACTTTGTATTTTAAAACTAATCTGTTATTTTTATTTTGCAAATTCTCGTCTGCGTGTATCTAAAAAATTTCAGAGTAACCCTCGTATTTAACTTTTCTGAGAATTGCATGAAACTCAAATTTTTGTGAAAAAAAATGATGCAAATAACTTTTATACAAAGCTTTGGAAAAGCCTTGAAGAAAACACAGTAAGAAAACTCAGCAGAAAGTCAGAGAATTAGTTTACGTTTTTTTACTTATATGTGATAAAAACAAATTATGCGACAAGTATTATTTAAAATCTTTGTTAAATTTTGCACACAAGCAAATTTTACCTCACATCTGCATATCTGACAAGGGTCGTCTTCGTGAGTAAATTCTTGACCATTCCTGTACAAGCGGTGTGTAAATTCGCAGTGCTCACACTCCGGGCAGCACACTCCAAAAGGGGCCCCTGGATGAAGGCATTTTGTAGGATGACAGTCAGTTGGCCTACATTGCACGGTTGCATCCTACAAATAGTTTTATCACTTATTTGAAATTTAAAAACCTTGATGAAAATCAAAAGGAATAATGAAATCCAACTAGTTCGCAAATTAAAATATTAATATTTTTAACATATGCAATTTCTTCCACAGAAATAAATATTAGAATGATTCAAATTACCTTTGTCAATATCATGTGATTGCTTCTGCAAAAGGATACTAATTATTTAACTATACATTATTCTGTATATTTACCATTTAACTCAGTCAACTCCATTAAAGAAAATAGCCTTTTTCATATATATATTACATATAATGCATAGTTACGAATTTAAAAAATAAACATTTTAAACATTATTTACAAAATCAAAAAGTTTCAAATTTTGATGACACTTCGAAATGCTATTTTAAATTACTTGATCATTTTTTTGTTTTAAAACAAAAGAAATGTGGTCTTTAATTCAACCAACTCATCTTTTTACTTATAAATTAAGAAAAAAGAACACCAATTTATATATATATCAGATTTTTTCTTATCCTTATTAACTTCCATATCAATTATTCTAATTTCATAAAAGCATTATAAGTAACTTCATTTAAGTAAATATTTATTTGTTTTATAATTATTTCTACAATAAGCTTATTATTTGGGATAAAAAATTCTCAAGTCAACCCTCTTTCCACTGTACTTTTTGACTTTTGTAAATATTAATCTGGGTATAAAATTAGAATTTATGTAACAATAAATATTGCTAAGTTTTCTTCGCCATTTTCTGAAAAATTGATTTTTTTTCTTTTTTTTTTTTGTCAATGAGACGCAGGAATATAGAATGAATGGACAAAGTCACAGAGGATAAAATCAATATCAATGCATCCGTTTTATTTGATTCTGGAAGAAATGCAAAATGAAAAAAAGAAGTGCCATTTGAAAGGATTTCTTTTTTTTTATTCCTGTAAGGATATAATTTCACGTTAGTTGCAGCTTTTAAATGAACTATTAAAAATTATCTGTTAAAAATTGAAATTAAAATTAGAACATCTATTAAGAATTGGGATAGAAAAAATTAGGATAGAAATGAGATCGGGGAGAACTCTTTTAGCTGCAAGAGCTTTTCCTGGTATCTATACGTATTAAAACGATTTTTGCGAAAAATGTTTAAATTGAGATTGATCTCTACTTATTCATTACTGTTATTTTAATTTTTTCAGTTTCTGATTTATATTTATTTATAAGTTTTCATGTTAACTTTTTTGTACAATACAGTTTTTTCTTATTTTGGCAATCTTCAAGCAATACATAAAAAGATAAGACTATTTCTAATGAGATTCATTTTGAAAGGAAACTAAATATAAATAGTAGAATAATTTGAGTTTAAAAATTCATTCATTAAACTTGCTAACAAAGCACTTGCCGCTAAAATGAAATTATTAATTCTGTTAGAAACAAATTAAAAAATAAAAATCAGTAATTAGTGGTTTGGAGTATTTTACTTGATCTCATATATTATATTAAATTTTACAATCTATGCACATTTCCTAAAGTACATGAAACTATTTTTATTTTCCTCGTAAAAAGAAATAATGTCCCGTACAGAATGTAGGAAAATCGCATACAATGCCCTTAACACTTTGTAAAGAACAGCCTAAAACCAGAAATGCAACATATATTTCCCGGGGTTAAGCAGTGTCTGATTTTAGAACCTGTATTTTTTCTCTGTGTGAAGAGTATTACTCTACTGATAGACTGCGATGAGCCCAAATACTTGCTTCCTTTGATACCGCATAATAGACAGTTTAGCGGTTTAATTCTGTTGTAGCTATTTTAATGTCTACCGTGTAAATTGCTTTCCGGAAAGTTTTGACATAAATAATGAGTCATATCATGTATTATAAGGAAAGATACCAGGAAAGCTCCCAAACATACGCCCCAACAAATGTGCATGTAGAAGGCAAAATCTATCTCCCATTGTTCAACAATAGCTGGGTTCGGATTATCGGCATTACGAAGTATGTCCCCTTTATTGAAACCATCTGTGCACCAGCGGTCTTCTTGGAAATCTTTTCATAAATAATTGGCCGTTTTCCTGAGTCACATGCATAAAAGCCAGAAAGTTCTTTGCCCACAAGATGTGCCTGTACAGAGCATAGGCTCGAAATACATTTCTTGTTGTTGCAAATATCTAGGATAGAACCCAGAAATTTCTTCTGCAAAGAATGCAGTCTTACCAATTAGCTATGAAAGTCCCTTTTCTTATATCTTTGAAAATATACACTAGAAATATAAGGCAAAATTACTTTGTGCGGTTAAAAAGAAGGAAGTGGAAAAAAATATAAGATCAGTGAAAATCAAAAACGCTTTTCTGAGCCAATTTATAGTAAACTGCCTAAAAATGGTAATTTTTGATTTTCAAGATGATATTTTTTCGCATTTCACTGCAGAATTTTAATTGTAATTAACATTAATTAAATAATATGGAAATATATGCAGTTTGAAAGGAAATAATATTAGTTGTATCACTTATTTTCTATTTAGTAAAATGACCTTCAAATTTCAATATTGAAATTGTGTATTGATTACAATGGATTAGATAAGCGATTAAGAAATAGAATAAAAGTTCGGGAACAATACATCTTGAACAAATTTATTTGATATTGATGTCTAAGCATGCAGTTACTTAACAAACTGAAAAATCTGCATATTTTTGCTTCTCAAAAAACATTCTTTGAAATAAAGCATTAGTACTTTGAATCGATACAAAATAAAAGAAATTTATAGAAAAGAAGATTACCTTGCATGTACAGACATGGCATTCATTCTCCGAAGATATCCACATGTCTCCTTCGTTATAGATCTTATCTGGAGTGCTTTTATCCACGCAGGACTCAACGCACGCATCGCAGCATTTATTGGGGAGTCGAATAGTGTTCACACAATTTAATTTGGGGCAAGGTTGTTCAAAACATTTGACATTACCATTCTGTAAAAAATAAAAAGTTTTATCTTCAAATGCATACATAAATGTTGCAGATAGATATAATAGATATATTAAACATAGTTCTAAAAATTAATTCCAAAACATTTTGTTTTTCATAGTTAAAAAAGTCTAAAGAAAAGTGACTCATCAACATTGCAAAATGTTATTAACGATTATTTAAAATTAATGCGAAAGCTACCACTAAAATATTAATAAATACTTGTGTGTTTGAGTATTAAAAAGTTTCATCTTATTAAATTCATCTCTTATATTAAAAAGTTTCATCATTATTCTAAATAAATTTATATGAAATTTATATACGCGTTCCTTATCGGCTGAAAGGATTAAATATGTTAATGAATCATTGCTGGTTACCAACAATAGGAAAGAAGAACGGAGTGAATACCAATTATATTGAATATTCACTTCGGAATCACGGTTACGTGGATTCATATCAAGTTTGAAGCATATGTTTCAAACTTCATATGAATTGAAACATGTGTGTGTGTTTCCTACATTATTAATTTAATTTATAAAAGTCTGGAATGCCAACAGAAAAAACTAATGATTACGCAATTTCAAATGATTCAAGCATTGTATGTTATTTAAAAAAAGTAATTAAAGTTATGTGAAAGTGACACCTCCACAAAAGAAAAATTGAAGACACATTGAATGAACATAACATATTTCTTATGATCCTCCCGAAGGAATTGAATCTCCCTAAAGAGCACCAAAGCTTACATCAATTGAGAAACAGTTCGATAAATTCATACAAAATTTGAAAGGAGGATTCATTATGAAAGGAAAGATCATTTACTCTAAGGCACTTCAAAGAGGTGATAAAATTTTTGGGAGGGCTGTGTAGAAAACAGAAGCATTTTTTATACTGTCAAATGAGAGTGCATGTCTGTTAAGGCAATGTAGAGAAATATTGATTGCTTATACTTGTTTTCAATGCGCATATGCTTGCAGAAAAAGGAGGAATTTAATAATTACTCTCATTTATGATATTATATATTATTTTATATATGAAAACAGTTTATGTTTATATAAATATAAGTATATATATATATATATATATATATATATATATATATATATATATATATATATATATATAACGAAATAAAAAAGAAAAAAAGTAAAAATTAAAAAAAAAGCAATTGAAGGACATGTATTTAATCCCATAAAATGCTTTAAAAATCGAACTGAAAATTATTTAAAATATACTTTAATGTTGTTTTTGTCTTGTGCCAGCTAGGGGCTTTAATTATGAGGTGCGCTATTCCACTTTTCCAACTGTACCATACCTTTGGTGTGGAGTCCGAATTCCTCAGTACACACATGCCATAAGCACCCGTTTATTGGTTAGGCAACCATTCATACAAGGAAAGAACAATGACAAGATAGATAGAGAGAGAAAATACATCCAAGCCCGAACCGGATTCGAACCCAGGACCTCCTTATCCACAGTCACTACACAAGTTGAGTGGCCACTACACAAATTGGCCACTACACAACATTTTAATTCCCTCCATATTATTCACATAAAATCTTAAATGAAATGCGTAGGATAAGTTGAAATTATAATAAAAAAATAATGCAGTTTATCTATATATTTAGCATTGTTGTTCAATAAAGTTTAGGATAGCACATAGTTCAATGATACTAACAAATACTTCTACAGATGAATAACACCAAATAAAACGTCCATAATTTAAAGTGTAGCAGAAATTAAGATGTAAATTTATGTTCTTGGTATCAGAAACCAGAAGAGGAATATAAAAGAAGTAATCGTGATTGAAGAAAAAGCCTTCTTTTATTGTTGTCTCAGTTTCGAAATATTTGTTTTGAACAAGATTTTTTTTAAAAAAGTAGCTTCAACTGTCACGACAACAAGATTCTCGCAAAAACATGGTTTGGAGCTTAAATAGGAGGCTAAAATTTGTGGAAACACAAAGTAAACAACGGATATACACTGTGCATGAGGTACAACCGTTTCTACTTACACTTTCAACTTAATAATTCATACATCTCATTTGCACAATTAAATAATCCTTACTATGCTACATTTTACACTAAATATTCTAGATTTCTATCACTGTACCAGAATAGTTAGAATTGAATAATGGGCTGGAATTTCATTATTCACAATAATACTTGCAACTGCTCCTTAAAATTACTTCTAAAATTTCCCATAATGCTTAATTTATTATACTTCACACAGTATTTTGTTCTCATAAAATGCAAGTAAAATTTGCATTATATTTTTTTTCCATTGTCATTGATAAAAGAGATTACATATTGGAATCTGTCATTAGCAAATAGAAGGTGTTGTCTGGTTATGGAAGTGAGTGGGGGATAAATAAAAATAACGCATGTTTTATATATTTTTGTTCCATACACAAAAAATTAAGGAAGCATACTTACATGACATTCACACTGCAGACATGGTGCATCTGCGTTAGGAGAAAAAACTTCTTTATTTCTTAGGATTCTACCTTCGTAGTCACAGCCTACAAAAAAATTATTTTTAAAAATATTCATCGTTATATTTATTTATAATTTATAAGAGAAATATTTTAAAATGAGAAATATTGGGTTACCTATAAATATTGATTTAATGAAAAGTTTTCAAATTCATTTCAAAACAATATTATTTAAACTTAATATCTGGGCAGTGCGTAAAATATTTTTAGAGTTAATTTGCAATCGATTCCACCATTTTTTAAAAAATGGTAGCAGATAGTTTTAGTTAATAAAATTCAATAAAATTGTATTATATATGTCAAATTCTTTTTAATTCAAAATCAAGTGATTAAAAATAGTTTTTATTCAGTATTTCAATGATTTGTTATTATTGAATGAAATAAAGTAGTAAGGGGTTTGATTGCTGAAATGCATGTTTACACTCACACACACACACACAGAAATTGTAAAATTGTATGAGGATGCCATCAATGTTAAACTTTAAAATATTTTATTTTACTGAATTTTGACAGTATTTTTAAGAAAGATGTTTTCCATTTCCTTTATAATTTACATACTAACAGCATTTTTTGTCAATACAATGTGTTTGCGTTTGATTACTAAAAGAAAATATAATGAGAATAAATTGTTTAGTAGTATTTTAGATTTTCTTAATTTTTTTCACTGTTTTTCTTTGAATATTTTTCAACATTTTCCCCATATCATAGTAAATAGTTCATTGTGGAGCTTCAAAATCCCATTAATGTGCAATTTATTGATTATTAATTTTTTTTTCAAATTTATCACTAAGTATTATTGATACAATTTGAACATCGTATATACGTATACAAAACTGAGAATCATCCCCTTCTGAATTCATTTTGAAGTTTTCAATTTTTGACTTTATATCCATTAAAATTTTACATTCTCATGTTATTTTAAATCTACGGATATAGATAATTTAAGTATAAACCGAAATATAGAGCGAATTTTTGACAACAATTTTAGAATTTTAAGCAAGTTCAAATCTTTGTTAGAGAAATATGATATACTACTTACCATCGCATACAGGACAGCATTGATCAGGTAGTTTGACTGGATCGGTGCATTGAGGATTGCATCGACCATCACGTCTTTCACAGTGGATTGCTCCTTTCTGTAATTAATGAAACTAAATAGTATAATAATGAAAGTATTCATGACATTTTGTGATTTTATTTCATAAATTATATTGTATTTTAATCATTACATATTCATTTAAAGCGCAAATATAATTGTTTTATAAACAAAGTTAACCTTCACTTTAAAGTATTACGTTCAAAATTCTAATGAATCGTAATTTTTTAAATTTGTTGTTTAAAATTCGCTTAGTGAACAGCTAAATGAGTTTTATAAATACTTGCCTTTTATATCTTCAAAATGATGTTAATAATTTGCATTTTCTTAATCTATTGAACACCATCTGGATGTTAAATACTTCTGAAACCTGTAAATTTAATAGAAATGTAATGTATTATTTGTTTCCAAATAGAGTTTTTTTTATTTAATTAAAAAAATATGTTATTTATACCATCCAGATAGTTATAACATAGAATAAGAAATAGCAAGGGTATTTAAAACTTTTTTCAGAGAGTATTGTTTAAGTGAATATGTCTGCATGTGGAGGAAATATTTGTAATATTGAACATGTGTGTGAAATAATTATTTAGCCCTAATATTTCGCTATTAATATCCATGTTGTAATTTTTTTTAGAAATTGAATCATATAAAAATGTTATTTTACTATTCATTATTTGAAAATGAGATTTTAAACATTCAAAATGATTAATGCACTCACATTTTCACAAAAGGATCTTTACAGATAATACAGTTATCTCAAAATTTCGCATGCAAATTTCTCATAGCAAGTGAGTAGAAGGTTTAAGAACAATGAAAATCAAATTTTGTTATAGCTCATAAAGTATATTTATTCCACGTAATTAATGTAAGTTAAAACAGGTAAATATGTGCGGACATAAGTAATACCTTTTTCTCTCTTTCTCAATTTCGGTGTAGAATTAAACTGAAGTAGGGACATAGTGTGACCAGTGTAGCAGCAGAGTTCGGAAACAACAAAAGTGTCGTTTCACGGACTTGGAAAGTTTTCAGAGCTACAGGTACAGCTGTTCGAAAGGTTGGTGGTGGCTGCCCCAGGAAAACAACTGCAGTGGATGACCGCTATGTCTTCCTGCAGGCGTAAGAAACCCGAAACCAATCAGCTAGCGCCATTGCCCCGCAAATGCGTACAGCAACGGGGCGACAAGTGTCGCGGTTTACTGTGGCCAGACGCCTTCACAAAGTTGGCCTATTCGCCCGCCGTCCCGAACGCTGCATTCCGTTGACAGCTCGTCATCGGCGGCACCGTTTAGAGTGGTTTAAAGAGCACAGAAATTGGACCTCTGATCAATGTAGTTGCGTCCTCTTGACAGATGAGAGTCGTTTCAGTGCCACAAGCGATTCTCAACGCCAGTTGATTTGGAGTGAGGTTAGGACACGGATTCATCCCAGTAATATATGGGAAAGAGACAGTTATGGTGGTCCTGGAGCTCTCGTCTGGGGAGCCATTATGCTGAACGGGCGGACTGAGCTCCACGTTTTCGACAAATGTTCTGTAACCGGAGATCGCTATCGTCAGGAGGTAATCCTTTCCCATGTGCGCCTGTTCTGAGGTGCCATTGGAGCAGATTTCATTTTTATGGATGACAATGCACGGCCACATCGGACTCATGCTGTTCAACAGCTACTGGAAAGTGAAGACATCATCCGAATGGATTGCCCAGCTTACTCACCTAATTTGAATCCCATACATCATGTGTGGGATGCTTTGGGGAGACGCATTGTGGGATGATTGCATCCCCCGGGGAACACGCACCAACTGAAACAGATGTTGATTGAGGAATGGGCACTCTTACCATAAGAATTGCTGGACAATCTGGTGCTGAGTATGGGGAGACGGTGCGAATCAACCATTGCAGTAAGGGGAGGGCATATCCCATACTAAGGAAGATCTGTTTGTTATTGTTCCTCTAGGACAAATGATCTTGTGCAGGGATACTTCGAATTCAATAAAGCCTATTTTTGCTTGATTCCATACTGTATGCATTGCATTCATTTTTGTGCAACTATGCTTTCGTCATCCTTTACGTACAAAATGATGTGTCTCTGTCTGAATTTCATGTCTCTCAGATGATTTCTCGCGGAGTTATGGCAGAGAAACCACATGTTGCTTAAGTTTTGCACACCAATATATAATCAATAACGTTTAAATGTTTTGAAAGATTTTATACTGATGTGTATAAAGTTTATTGGTTACGGAGAGCAATAATCAAATATAGTCAATTGACATATTTATGAAATTAAGACCATTATGTTTTCTGCCAAAAATTTACACACAAAAAATGGTTCCTGGAAAATCAATTATCTGAAATGTGAGAGAGGATAGGAAATTTATGATAAATAATTGAAATATCTGCCTGCAAGCTATTGTAACTTTCTAATGTCAACACTAGCACTTTTTAAGTGAAGAAAAGTCACGTCCACATTGTTCTGAACAAATGCTGTTTTTTTAACTTCTTATCAATGATAAAAAATGTTTGGTGTTTTAATTGATTATCCAGACTGTTAGCATAAATGTGTCAACTAATGTAAAATCACATTTCAGAGTTAGTCCATAAAATTTTGGGATTCACATAGTTTTTGTATAAAAGGCAAATATTATTTTTATTATATACTAACTACTTTGCATATTTGATCACTGTATTGCACTGCTTACTTAAAGTACACAAATCTTTCATGTGATGAGGTTAACTTCAATTTAAAATCCATAAAAAGCAATATGTTTAATTTTTATACCTTTTCTTACAACGCTTTACTATATTTTTTCAAGTGCAAATTATGATGAATAATTTACATTAATTGCAAATACTCCTTTTGTGAATTTTTAAAATTAAAAAAATAAAAACTTTTAATTTAAAGCTAAAAACTTTTATTTAAATTAAAATAAAAGTAATTATAAATAAATAGAGGTATTACATTTTTCCTAAAACATAATTCACAATATTTTGTATTCGATAATAAATACGAAAAGTATACATTAAAAAATATTTTCAGTTTTTTGTACTAAAAAGATTACTTGAATTTTAAAATTTATCTAACTTTACAAAATTTATAAATTTTATGTTATAACCATTTTATTCATTGAAAGAATATTGACATTGTGGACTTCATTAATAATAATCACGTAATGAATATATAAGGTATTCAGTTAGAATTTACATTATGGAGAACAATGTAATGCTAATTTCCTTGAATTTCAAAAACATACTGGTCTATTAGCTAATTCCCAATTTAAAATTTTTAACTAATGATTATATCAGATAACATACAATTAACTCATTCTGTATTACAAAGAAAACATTAATTGCTATGAAATTACTTCCCAAATTTGTTTCCTAACAACTACTTAAAAAATAGATTTATGTCCCTAACTTATTATAAATATGAAGCAAGAATATATTATTTGCTATGGAGTGAAAATTTATCTAGCTTAGGATGAGCCCTTAAAGCTTCTGGCATAAGTATTTCTTTTTAGGATGTTTCTCATAAATTCGTAGGAAATACCATCAAAATAATTTGTGTTTGAAGCAACTGAACAGACTATGATATAATAAATATCCTAATGGCTATTGTATTGGAATGCTTTCGGTTGAAAATCTAAGTATACACTATTTTATGCACAATATTTTAAATTGTCCAATACTAAAATACTTCAAAATAACACAAGAAAGGGATAGAAAGATGTGTTAGTCACAAATTAATGGGTAACAAAGCTTATAACTTTTAATTATCCATATCAGGATTAAGACTGACCTTTTAAATAATGGTACAATGAAAGAATCAATGGAAGGCTTTATTTCTAAAAAGGCTCTGATAATGCACAATTGATTTTATATTTGTGCAGTCTGAATGCCAGATGAAATGTGAAATGAATGTGAAATCTGGAAAAGGTTTATTCTGTACAATTAGTAAATTAGAAACACAATTCGTTGCATTAAATACTGCTGTTGCATCAATATTGTTTATACGAAAAATTCCTACCTCATATTCGTATTATATATATGGCAGTTTTTCCCAGACAATACATAGTTTGTCACTCAAGGGTCATCTTTTGCACACAAGGGCTAATTAGACCGAGACTTACAGTTTTAAAGGGATTCCAAACGATGAATAACATTCGAGCCTAATGTGCGATTTGAACACATGGATTGTTGAACCGAAGACCAGAGCTCTAACTGTTTGACTCTCAGCTCGGCTAGACAATACATTGATATCTGTGACCAGTAATGTCAAGAGAAAACATTTTAAAGGACGCTGAAAGTATTTTCTTGCATTTCTTTTTCTGACCATTACCTTTGGTGTAGATCTAATTTATAAAGTGCGGTTATAATGAAATGAACTTGCTTTGTCTGAAAATCAAAACTAAAAACTGCAAAAGAGGTCAATGAAACAGAAAACCGCAAGGTAGAGAATATAGAATGGCAAGTTGTGCCCCGTCCTTTATGTTTATGTACTTTTCAGCCTTTACTAATGATTCTAATAACAAAATTTGCTCATTTTCTAGAGAGAAGCTATGCTTTCCATATTATAGCATAGAGACTACACATTAAAATCGGTAAGATATAAATTTCATTATAACTTTCCTTCATTAACAGTTCTTGATTTCCATTTGATAAAAAATATTAAAGTCTAGCGCGTGTCACAATAATCAAATATTACCCGAATCAAAAAGAAATTGTTTGCTTATTTTAATCTGTTTTCTTCCTTTTCTGGAAGTAAGTGTTTTTTTTTTTTTGCTTATTTCGGAACTTTATTTTAAACTTAGTTATTTAAAATTATTTGTACTATTACAAAAAATATTGCTCTACTAATTTTTTAAACTCCCTTTGAGTATTTGGATCAAACCTCATTTAGTTATGTTCATATATATGTGTGTAGATGTGGTAGATAGATATACTTAAACATATATTATACAGTTACATAAATAATTCTTTCTCGCATTAATAATGCTTACGTCACATGTGCAGGAATAACAAGAGTCCGATTTCGGGGTAAATGTCTCCTTATCCCTGTACACAAGTCCTTGAAAATTGCACTCGTCACAAACAGGACAACAGTTGTTTAACTCTTGCTTTGGATGAGAACAAGTTACTACCGGGCAGCTGACTGACTCGCACTCCATATTTCCTAAATAAAAGGAATGTATAAAATTGAATTATTAAGTAATCTCTAAAATATAATCCTCTAAATCGAGTCGATGAGATAAAATTAGTTGTTAGAGTTTGTAGAGATTGTATGATTCCGAGAATGTACTTTAATAAATGTGATATATACTTTACAGAATATACAAATGAATTAAAAATGTCACATTGTTATTGAATATATTTCAAATGTATAAAGTTTTATAAGAAAATATCGATGAGTTCCCTAATTTACTACATACAATGAATAATACATTTTGTTTCAGTTGATTATTCTCCAATATTTCTGTTTATCATTTTCCTGCAGAAACTGAATTTTTATTGAAGGAAAAGTAGAAATTTAAGTTTGGAAAATAAAATTAGAAGCATTCAAGGACATCAATTAAAGAACTGAATAGTATTGCCCTGAAAATTATGAATATGGATTGATATTTACAGCATTTCATATACTTAATGTGTGTCACCTATTTGAAGAGATAGCAGAATTTATGAAAATTAGAAATTGATTATTAAAACACATTTGCGATTTAATCTTTTAATGCAGAAATATTTTATATAAAGACACTAAGTGCTTATATCTTACTTTTATTTCTTTCTGTCTGCATCAAGAATTGGTGTTATCTATTTTTCTTCATTTAATTCAAATTATATGAATTCAAATTATATATGAATTTGCAAAAGCTCTTTGAATGTTATCAATACAGATGCTATTATATTTAATAATTAATAACACATTCAGTATTACATATACTTCTTGACTCTAAATATTTTAACAATGTACAATTCCGAAAGTCTAAAGGAAAAACTTGTTAGTTTTTAATGTAGTTTAACTAATTTTTTTAATATTACAAGCAAATATTGAGAATTACATTTTAATATATATTCTTTTATGAATCAGTAGAGATATTATAATTGTCATATTTCTTAAATAATTCCTTTTTAAATTCTTGAATTAAAATTATTAGGTAAAAATCTTTGACTTCGAAATATTTTCCAACAATTGAAAATATGCATCTAGAAAAAATGGTTCATATAATTCGTAATGCATAAAAACTTACATATAAAAGATTTATTGGCATTCTTACCTCCGTAACAAAAGCACCGCCTACAACGGTCATTTGAGGGAATTTCTTCACTGTTTTGATAAATTCTGCCTAACACTTGGCATCCTAGATAAATACAGATACCTTGGTCAATGAGTAAATAAATGCATGTTATAAGCATTTGTCATCGAGCAAAATTGTGTCAGTAATATTAATACAATAAAATCATTCCAACAAAAAATTCTTTTAAATTAAATGCGTTTTTATATAATCAATGTATATTCATGATTTTAAGAATATATCATATTTATTAAAATAAGGTCAACTTTATATGTAAATATTTTTTAACATTACATAATTCTTAATGTGTTACTTTAATTACAGTAGTCATGCAAAATCATAATTTAATAATGAAATATATATTAATAGTGACTAAGCACACTTCATAAACTATTAAAAAGGAACTTTTCCATTTATAACATACCTCAAGAATATATTTTTTTTAACTAATTGGGACAATATTGAGATCAGAACTTTACTTTTGTTTTGCAGTTTATTAGGAATCTAGTTATATTTACAATATTACAAGTCACAAATAAAGTAAACTTCTTTGTGTTCTGAACTTTTTATGATAACATTAACTATAAATGATTAAAGATTCTTTTTTTACCCGAAATTTTAAGACCACTAGCTTTTTTAGAATCCTTTTGCTCTTTATGTGTTAACATCATTAACATTATTATAATTTCTTTTTTATATTACAATTAACGTTATTTTCATCCCACTATTTATTACAGGTAAGGGAATAGTTTTATTTTAAATTGTAATACAGAAAATTCTAAGAATTTAATGTCTGTATCTTTGTACTAAATAAATGAACAAAAATGCATTGGACACATTATTTATATACTTATATCAAATTGAAGAAGAAATAAGCTTTTATTAAACAAATTATTTCTGGTAAATTATTTTTTCAATCAAAAATTAAAGTTGAAAACATATGCAAAGTAAATATTAACTGAATAATGGTATAAAATATCTGGATTAATTCTTTAGAGAATATATTTATGGAAGTTCATTCTTGTTTATGCATATTTGCAGCTTTTATAAGAATTTCGATTTATTCGAAAATATTTTAAGCGCTTTTTTATTGACAAACAATTATTTGCATAGAAAATGCTTTCCTAGTTACCCCAAAAGTATTTACCAGGGATCACAAATAATCTCTCCTTTCCTCACGAGAAAAACTTCTACGCATTCATAGAATTCCTAAAAACACGTTTTTTTCTTTAACCACTTATTTTATCCTACTTAACTTCATTATTAAGCAAGTGCAAAAAATGTGAAGATATTAAACGAACTCTAAGACTTTGTAAATGCATCTATGGTCTTGTTTATTGCGTATATTTTTTTTTTCACCTTGTGTGCCACTAGTTTTAAGTAAAATTCAATGTTTCCTTACTTTCCAGATAAGCTGGGTATTAAAAACTGCAATAATCTTCATAAATGAAAATTTCTTTATTAAGGAATTAACTAATATCAAGGAAAAACATGCTTTTAGAAAAAAGGGAATATTGGGTAAAGGAGTACTTTTATGAGCAAAAAACAATGAAATGAACAAATAGAACAATATTTATAAGCAATTTCATTTATAAATAAGGCATATAGATATTTTTATAGAATGATTTCCAGATCAGCAACGATTTCAAAAGCGAACTTTCCATAAAATGTTTTCTTTGTTTTAACAGAATAATGAAATTTTTTTGAACTCTTTTAATATAAATGTAAGCAAAGCTATAAAACAAAAGAGAGTCACTCCCTGATTACCACATAATTATTTCTTGAACGCTTTGAAAAAGCAATAAAAAATCATGTTTGGCATGGTTTATAAAAATAAATCATTTTATAATCCTATAAGTCATCATCGTCATGCTAGAATCATGGTTATAAAGACATGGTTGACATGTTCCAGACAACCTTTCTTTTAAGGATTAATTAAGAGTTCATCATAATCATAACTGGCCGAAAAGTTAAATTGAGACCCAAAACAAAAATTCAAAATTTTTTAGACAGAATGCTCAGTGCTCTCTTTTAAGCAATGAATGGTAAATTAGTAAATTATTGTGTACTTTTTTCAAATTTTAAATTATATTTATTACAAGAAGTTCATGAAAGTATTATATGTATGTCATTAAAGTTATACTCATCAACAACCTATGACTTGAAAATGTTTATTACTTTTGTTTTCCATAAAGTAGTTGTATAGAAACTTATAATTAATGAATCATACAAAAACAAAATTAATATTTAAAAATTTTATCGTTAATTTAAAGGTTATGAATAATTTATGGATTGAACTAAACGAAACATACCATTACATTCTGGGCAGCAAACATCAGGCTTCATGACAGGATGAGTACAAGGAATTTTGCATGCAATTCGTTCGCATTTGGTTATGCCATCCTGGCAAGAGCAAATTTGACAGACATCAGAAGGATGAATCCATTTCTGGTTGTGCTCAACACTCTGACCCAAACTATTCAAACAACCTACATTATAAGGAGAGTTTGCAAGTGAGAACTTTGAACATCTACAATACGTAAAATTAATGTAGTATAATTTTGTTCAAGTAAAAGCAAACTCGCATTTTGTAATATGCCGAGTCTTAAATTATATGTATAGTTTAAATGACTAGGGATATAACTGATACTAATTAACAAGATTAAACATCTTTGTTATTTGTTATTTCTTGATTTAACGGTAAATTTAATATTCTGACTGAATTTCCTTTAAATGGAATGAGAATTAGTTTCTTATAAAATAAATAAAAGGCATTAATTAAAACGAAATGACAAAACTGCGTAGCTTAAAACCGTCTTTGTTTCAATAAAATTTTCAAAATAATCTTTATGATTGTTGCTGCTGAATACATCATTTTAATTATTATAAAACAAACTTTGCAAGATATTATATTTGATAGTTCAGAATAAAATTAAGTATTTTTCATATAATGTACATCTTAAATCACAATAAGCAAGTTTTAAAAAAATACAGTTAAAGCGTCATGAAAATTAAATTTCCGAAAGATTTTGCAAAAACATTTTATAATGAAAAGAATGTAAATAAGAGGAAAACTTTTGGTTATTCTTCATACTAAACAAAAAAAAAACTATATATATATATATATATATATATATATATATATATATATATATATATATAAGAAAACAGCTAAATTTTCTAATCTGAATACAAAAATTAATTATAGAAATCGATTATTTAAAATTACAAAAAGTGGCCAAGTTTAGGAAACTATCAAATTCATTGTAAAACCAAATATATAACTAATTAAATTCAGAAAGTCAGTTAACAACTTGCTCAAAATTCTGTGACAACTATCAATATGCAACATGACTGATGATATATCATTAGATTACAATAGTATAAATGATATATCATTTATACTATAGTTAAATATTGATATTAAAGAATTCCTGATTTTTTTAAACATAAAGAAATTGTATTTGACTTCCGAAATTTAGGGAGGACACTATAATTCTTTGCTGAGAAAATTTCTGGTAATTACTTTAATTTTTAATAGACTTGGTCCACATAAATAGCAGCCATCATTCAAAAAGAATTTCAATGATTGATGATGTTTTCATTTAGAACTTAATTAAAGTGAAAAGATTACTTGCTCAAGGTCATCAAAAAATACAAGAACAAAACTGCAGACTTTCTCTCTGAAAATAACAAGATTCAACAAGCATAATAAAAAGCTTATAATAACTTTAGATTCTTATTTTCATATCATATTTTCATTTGTGTCAAATATAAGCCCTAACATGTATCACTTTTCTTACTTACAATTTTTATTAGAAATGAATTTGCACATATTTATATAGAGATGGGATGTAAGAATATATGCAACTGGATTTAATTACAAAGGTCTTCAACATATTAATCAACTTATGATATAAAGCAAAGATTTAATTTTGTTATTTACTTCGTTGATTAAATTGACCAAAGTAATAATTAATTTTACTAAAAAAAATCTCACCTTTACACACTGGACAGCAAGAGCCTGGTGGTAACTCGGTAACTCTGCAGAGTAATGAGGGGCATTTTTCTCTGACGCAAGTGATGTTTCCTTTTTGGCACTGGCATCGGGCACAGGGATCATCTGGTGGGGAAAACTGCATATTATCTGGCACCAAATGATTCTTGTATTGGCAATCTGTAACAATTAGGCAAACAATAAAATTGACAGTTTTTGTTAAAACACGCTCACATGAAAGAGAGAAGCCCAGTGGTATAGTGGTAGCGCTTCACGATCCCAAGGTTCAATCCTCGGGCTGAGCAAGGTCGACTCAGCCTTTCAATTGGAAGATAAACTGAGTACCAAGAATATTTGAGAACTAAATATGGAACATAAAATTTGTATACATATAAAAAAATAAAAAAACTTTAATTGTTTCGCAGATTGTAAAAATGAAATATGTCAATATCAATTTTTCATTTTTTATGCACTAAATTTCGTGAGAGTAGATAAACATGTTATAAGAATAGTTTTCAATGAATCTAAGAAGAAATATTGGTAAATTCTAATTGATACATGAAAAAAATGTTAGATGTGAATAACTAAACTAGTTACGATATGAGGATTCCGTATGAGAATAGTAACAGAATCTTAAAAATTTTACAACGTATTGAATCAGAAATAAATATTTTAAATTCTTTTCATTATATTTCATGCTTGTAAACTTTTGTCACAGGATTGCCAGTGACCTAGATATTATTGTGTTTAGGAGTAGAATTCAGGCACACAGAGAGAGAATATATGTTTGTCTTAGCACGATATTTTTTATTTCTGCATTTACTTTTAGTTTTGTTATTCAAAGACAAATCTAAAGCTTGGGAAACGTCCTGAAATATTCTACTTTTTCAAATTACATAAATAAAATTAAAACATAAATGGACTTTTAAAATTATAAATTATTTGAATTTTTTCATATTTACTATATTTGTCATTATTCATGATAACATGATACATTTTATTAATGTATTCCTCAAAGTTTGACATTCCGTCTCGTGAAAAAGTTTATCCTTAAACTGCAATTAGATGAATTTATTTCCATTCCAAATATAACTCGAATGACATAAGTTTAACCAGAAACTCTAACATGAATATAAAAAAAAGGTATAAAACAATGAGAAATAAGCACTTAAAAATGTAATATTGATAAATCAATGAAAGACTTCCAATATGTTCAGATGTCAAAAGCTTATTTTGTCAGTGAATGATTGAAAATTTGTTGTTGATAAAAGTGCGGCAAACTTAGTATTTTTATTTTCCAATTTATAAATAGTTAAATATACTATTTAAAGACTTTTGTTTGAAGGAAATCTAGTTTTATGATATCCCCTTTTCTCCTCGTTTGCACAGAGTTCTGCCCATTCTTTCTAATTCTTTACAGAGAGATCCTAAGAACTAAGTGTAATTATTAATGTTGTTAAAAAACAACAGGTCTACCTCATTCTTCGATCAGCATTATAGATAGACGCTACCCGATGATAATTTATTTCCTTTCATATATATATTCAGCATTCCCTTTGGCAAGAGATATTTCTGATACATACAAGTAGTATTCCATTTTATTAATTGTATAGAACTATTGCGTACTGATAAATGGAAATAGTTATCACTGCTATCAGAAGAGTCATCTATGGAGCACTTTTGAAATTTTTAAGAGAGTTAATAATCTTCTAGGAATTTTCAAATGGGAAGTAACTTTTGAATCACCACTAATAACAATAAAAATTACAATAATAGTAATCACATTTTTTTTATTTATTTGTTTATTTATTTCTTTATTTATTTACTTTTTTTTTTGAAAAAAGTAAAGCTTGAATAAAGAATTCTTAAAAGAAAGAAAATAAACATAAGATTGCAGCTTCCAAAAATACATAAGTTTCTTTAAATTCAGATATCAATTAAATCTTATATCGTTTTACTACATGTTATTTAAATGAACTAGCAATAAGTTTCATTTGGAGCAAGAAAGTTATTCCAAAGATTACATCGAAGAATTTCCTCATCCATATATTTTGAGAAAGTGTGTATGCAACAATCACAATAATATTTTAGTAAATTTACAGGAAAATACTATAATATCGTGTGTGTGTGTGTGTGTGTGTGTGAACAGCTATACATAAATCTTTTTGAATCCATACAAATGTAAAAACATGGTATATAATCTATGTAGTGGTACTCATTGTAATATTTTAAAAGAAAATACACTTAATTCAAGTGAAATTAAAGTAACTAAGTAAAAAGAAATTCTAGAGAAATGAAAAGAAACTTTTTTACAGAAATTTAATGAATTTCTATAAAAAAAATTTCAGTTCTAGAAAGCAAATTTATATTTTTGAAAAATTTGTGGGTACCTAACTAATTTATTATTATACTTTTAGATAAAACTAAACTTTAGCTAAAACTTTCAAGTTTTTTTAGTAGATGATTTTAGAATGAGAAAAAGAAATGAAAATAACTTAAGTATTTTACCTTTACAATCGATATACTTTTCAAGGAATATTAAAAATAATAATAAAGGAAATTACTTACCTATGCATGGAGGGCAGCACTCTCCAGGCACAAGAACAGGATGAGTACATTGTTGAGGGCAATTTTCTCGTTCGGAACACATTGCAACACCATTCTAATAATGAAGCAAAAAAGAAATATATATTTTATGCAATACATTTCACACCATTTGATAAGGTTTCAGTTCTGTCGTGATACACAGAAAGTCCACCTTCAAATTATTGTAATGAAATGAAACATATCATTGACCTTACATAGAAATAAATAGTAAATAAATTTATAACTTTTATTCCTTAAATATAATAAATTATATGTATAATATTTTTATGTTTTTATTTAGAAAAATGTGATATCATAAAGATGCCTTGAATTAAACTTCATAAAAACTAAATATTTTTACTAAGAAATTTCTTAAACATACAGTGATTTTTAAATCTTAACAGACATTAATAACTTCAATGAATTACATTGAATTATATGCGTTAAGGTTATTCACAGTTTCTGCGTTACATTAGGATAAGATGAAAATGCAAAGAAATAGCTGCAGCAACGATAGAAAAGGCAATCAAAGAGGAAAACTATCAGTTGGATTTGTGCAATTTGATAATAATGATAATCGATTGTTTACTGAGCCATGGATATTCATAGGTGTAAATGATTTTTTCAATTACTCTTTGAACGCAGTTATCATTAATTGATGAAACGAGCATTTGTGACGATATCGATTCCAATAAAAACTGCTTATAAAAACTCTATTCACGCGAATAATCTCGATGTAGACTGTCATCACTTTGTAACATCACAATTTGTGCAATCTAAAGGGAAAAATGAGTGTATGTAGTCTGGTCATACGTAAACGGCTGATACATCTCTGAGATCAGTTTCCCATGAATCTCAGCTTGTGTTGATAAAGGAAATGTTGCGCCACTCTAAGACTTCTGCAGGTAAGGCAATGCGTACTGGTATAAGAAAGGAAACATGGTGCACGCATTGCAAGGTTTCAAACAAAAGCTATTGTCAAAATTTAAAACGAATCTTTTATCGAATCTCTTGGCAATCGTGTTCAAATAAACTCATGATTGACGATGGTTGTGTTTGTGTGCAAATTTTGCCATCAATCCTTTCGACGCCTCCGGTGGGCAATCTACTAGCGAACCAAGGGCAATGTAATTATTGTTCTTTGCGATCTTTAATCGTCTTTTCATGGGGAGTTTCAATATGATGCTTTGAATGGTAAAAAGAGTTTATGTAGAATACAATTTACCTTACTTTTCCTTCACTACTCATCATTAACACGAAACGCTCCTTGTTGTCATTTATACTCTGTCTCACAGCAGTTTTCTAATAGTTATTTTCTATTAAGGTAAATGCTCTGTAGCATTGAGAATTTTTTTTACAGGAATGTTTGCTACTTGTTGAAATCCTTCCATACCCATTTTTAAAAGACATCTTGGGAAAACTTAAATAAGACATAGTATACTATTAAATAATTTAAAAATTCCTTTCTAATAAAAAAAATGCTTGTAAAATTTGATAGGCACAATGTCACTATTACGGCAATTATTCCATTCTGCATTTCTATTAGACTGCCCAACGAAATATTTCAGTACTCTTTCACTTGAAAATTTTGTAGCAATAAATTGTTCCTTTCATTACACATTTTGAACGCTTACTTATATTAATAGCACTCTATCCTACACTCCCACGAATAAAGTTTAAATTTTTCCATTTGAGTGTTGCGATTTCAGAAATGAGTAACGCGTATTTTTCGACGTAGAGCAGACATAAGGGTATTTTATGAATCCAATGATTTTGAATTAGAATACTTTGATTTTTCTATTATCATTAGTTATAACATAGATATCTTTACAAAAAATCATTAATATATTATTTTAATTCTTTTTTTTTTTACATGTTCGAAGTGAATGATCATGCAAATGTAATAAAAGATCTAATAATTGAAAAAGCAGTAAATGCTTAAAATAGTTTAAGGGTGTTAGAAAATAAGAATTATATGAGAACTTTATGAAACAAATTCAAAAGCAGCTTATAAAAAAAATCATTTTGTTGTAAAATTAAGTACCATGCAAACACAACTTTCGCAAGAATCATTTGAAATTTTCCATCTTTGCCCATTCATGTATTCTTTGTTTTCAAATGTGCATTCTAAAAATAAACGATAAATAATTAGTTATTTTTGAGGCTATTCAAACTCATAAAAAATTTATGTTCCATGTAAGTATCTTAGCCGATTAGATAACTTTTAAATGTTGAAAACATACTTGGACATGTGGGACAACAGCCACCTGGTGGAATTACAGGAACTGCGCATGACTCATCAGAATCAGGACATTTTATTGGTTGACATCGAACAAGACCTTTCTGGAAGATAATACATTGCATAAAATTTTCAAACAAATACAAATATCTATAGTTTAATCCCATAAAAATGCTAATAATTTTGTTTACCTTTGTGAGAAAATGATTTAGTTTTAAGAATTTAGGTATTAGTTTTTTAAATCAAGATTGTCTCTATTAAACATCGAATATGAAAATTCATTTTGAAATAGTCTTACAAATATTTCTTATGTAATAAAAATTGATTCGACATTCAGTTAGATTAATTAAAATAAGTTCTATATTTTAAGATAAAAAAATCGAAATGATAATCCACGTCCTTTGTATATTTGAAAAACTTATCTATAAATTAAACTAATTAATGTAAAAAAAACATAAAATAATTTTGCATTCATATGTCATATTTTAATACCATAATTTCGAAAGAATTAGTTTAAAATGCACTGAAAAGAGACCCTTAATCTGTATTAATATATTGTACAAAGTTAGCAAGGAAAGTAGTTGGGGTGTTTCTGAAATTTAATCTTAGATAAACACTAACTACCTTTTAAATTCTAATTGGAACTCAAACTGGGAAAACTAGTACACGTGTATAATGATATGTATTAATGATTCCTGTTAGAATATTTTGACAAATGCGTGTTAAAAACGGAGACAATACTACATAAATTTACAGAAAATCTCTCTCTCTCTCTCTCTCACTCACACACTCACACACACACACACACACACACACACACACACACACACACACACACACACACACACACACACACACATATGTATATATATATATATATATATATATATCAAGAAAATATAAAAAATTGCGTTATCTTTCATGGCATGTGATCAAGAATTATTTCCCAACAAGTCATCTTCCAGTTGTCCTTCAGTGAAGATATGACAAATAAACTTACAACGATTTGAGATGCTTCCCTTCAGGAAAGAGAATTTTCGCTAATTAGCATGAACAACCTTTTTTTCTTATCCGAACATTTAACGTACTACCTGAGGCTAGAGCTACTTTACAGGAGCATTACCAGAGACGATGAGTTGAACTACTCCCTGAACTGAATGATGAGTCCTACATGCTTAGTTGTTCTAAATGCTCATTTAACTTGCATGTATGCCATCAATATATTCTCATTAACAGTGCGCTGTATGCAGTTATTACAGCAAGTATAGGATCTTTCATTTTACATTAGAGGCAGTGTAATAAAATCTCGAAAACTCGATTTCATTTTCAAGTTTTTCAACAATAAACAGAAACTCTAATCTCTTACTTTAATCGAAGGAGCAAATATAACTTTTGGCTTAGTTTTTTAAATACTTTTTTGTTGCAATTTTTAAATTAAGTAGTTTATTTCTTCTTTCTAGATTACTTTTAATTTAGTTATATTTTTTATTAAGTAATCTAAGTAATCAGCTAATCTTAAGTAATCAGCTATTAATAGAAATAAAAAATATTAATTGTTTCATTCGGAATCGCAGTTATACTTGCAGACGTGTATAATATTTCATACCATGAGTCAATAAACTTTAATTCATTTGTGTTTCATGTGAATATTTCATTTCCAAATATTTGTGTATCTAGTTAATTGATCACCACTTAGGCAGTGTTGCATAAATTTTAAATTTATTATGACAAGTGTTTGTTTTAAAAAGAAATAGAATTTAAGCAGGAGTAGTTAGTTTAGGCAGAATGTGTTAAATATCGATTACATTATTTTAACAGTTTTACACACTGTATGTCATTAAAATTGCGATACAAAAATAATAACCTAATCAATTTTAAAATTACAAAGCATTTTGAGAAAGGATTGAAAACTCGATCAAGTAAAAGTTGACAAAAGAAAAGTTGTGAATGGATTTCTCGTAAAGTCAGAGTATTTTTAGAATACCGTATGCTCCGAATAAGAAGAAATGCTTATTAACAAGTGTAGGAATTCAATAAAAGCTAGATCGTTATAAACCAAAAATATAAATTATCTTTACTTGTAATTGTTGCTTAGGATCATACTTAACGGATGCAATGCATTGCATACATTGAATATCTCAAAAAATTTCTATGTCTGAGAGGACTGTCATATTGTGAGGTTCGCATGCAAGCTCATGCAACCATATCACCGGCCATTAATCCTGAAATGAACTTGTTTGGACCATATCCAGTGTCTTCTTGTTCATTGCTACGACATTTGGAGGAGTAGATCTATGAGCACCGTGACCATTACTTTAGCATCTCTCGACAAAGTACCATATGGCAATTTTGGTACACGTAACGACAAAGTTAAATATAAGAGTGATAAAAAGTTACCTTTTCAGACAAGTTCTGGTTCTTCATTCAGTATTCTGACGGCCTAAACGCGTCTTGATGCTTCGAAAAGAAATCTTGTCGTATGGTTATCTGTGGTGTCGTCATAGGAGCTTTATATTTGATGTAATGATATGGGAAGTCATTTGGTACATGATACGCAACTCTCAGGTAAGTGTTATTTTAGCTTCAAGGATTATCAACTTTTCTACTAATTTCGTACTTTTGTAAGTTTCCAAACTGCTTGAAAATGTAATCATTTTTGTCTACGTGTGATACTGTTTATAGGTATTTAACATAAATTTTTCATTTCGTTTCCTTTATGGTGTGGCAGTTTTAAAGGCCAATAACTTATTTTTCGGCTCTGTTTTTTTTTTTTTTTTTTTTTTTTTTTTTAAAATATAATTGCAATTCGGGTAAAGATTCTGGTTATTTCCCTGAATGTCAAGGTTTCTTGTCACTTGAAATTATTTAAAAATTATCTATTGATATTACTAAAAATTAAGCAAGTGTATATTTTAGGATTCCACTCTCACACAGTTTCTATAATCCTGTTTTGTAAAGATATCAATGCTCAAATTACGTATAGCAATATATATTTCGTGGTGATATACTAAATCCCAGTTGATTACTTAAAATTTAAATAAGGACTATAAATATATGTACTGTTATTTGAAACAAACCTCACAAGAGCAATTCATACAAGGATTGAAACTTGGAGAGAAAACTGATCCGCTTTCATAGTTCATCCTATCATAATGGCAATCTATTTGTAAAAAAAAAAAAAAAAAAAAAAAAAAAAGAAATGAATAAAAAATATTAAAAATAAAACTAAGCAAGATGCTGTAATTCAAGAAAAACAATGAGATAAATTTATTGAATAATAATTAAATTTTTTGTTGAAACAAAGTCTAAAGAAAACAATGAGATATCAATGTTGGCACTATTCAAAGGGTTAAAAAAACATTTTTGCAAGAAACACATATTTTTCTTTTAAAATACTTAAGGTACACTGATGTTTCTTATAAAATTTTATTTTTGATTAAAACAGTTTATAAATCCTTATTTTACTTACACACACATACATACGCGCGCACACACACACACACATATTTATGAAAAGTCAATAATCTTCAGTATATTCTCCTTTCATGGTAGTCAATAAGATGAATGTAATTAGAAGTCTACCTAAGTAATATGATTTTCAAATATTTATTTTACAGCTTATATAAATAAAAATGTTACATGGTGTCATACATATTATCGCAACATAATTTTCATAACAGGAAACAAATATTAAAAAAAAAAAATACAAAAATACGAAATATTATTTTTATAATCAAAAAAATTACGTCTAGAAAAAAATGCGAGAACCTACTATTCATTAATAAAGAGCTAAAAATAAGAATACATACTTTTGCGACATAGACTACAACAATTTTCATAACTCTCTTCATGATTGATACAAGCAGAATGGGAGCAATCAATTTTTTGACATGCAATATTCCCTTTCTACTAAATAAAGAATGGACAAAAAATTATGAATACTGCAATCAAAAATAGCAAGTAAAAGATTATACTACATAATTTATTCTGAAATGCTCATAAGCACACATTATTCATTTCATGAAAAATTATGTTTTTTTAATTTACTGCTTAATTTCGTTAGAATTTAAAATGAGCATGGATTCATTGCTATAAATTTCCTGACTTTACTTTTTTGTTAACATAGTTTTCCTGTGCTCCACATTTTTACACCTTAATTAACTGTAAATGACTGTTAAAGCTTATACGTTTGTATACAATTAATCAAAGTATGTTGTGTCAAATGCCATGAAAAATTATTTTATCATTAATTGATAAATGGAATCCTAAAACTTACTCTTTATATCTCTTAATTTAAACATTTTATAAAATCAACTATTTCTACTTTAAAGGTTTCAATTTTTATTGTGACAAAAAGAGATTCTTACTAACAAAATGTGTAATTTACAAAAAATTTAATAATTATAAAAAATAAAATGCATATTGTAACCAATTTTATACCATAATAAAGATATACAAATAAAAATATTGCAAGATATGAGATATTGTTTTCAAAATGAATGAAAACAGAAAGCATTTTTTTACTAGGAAAACAATATAATCAGAAGAAAAATATTTATTTTTTAATTAAGTAAAAAATTTGCATTTTTTTTTTTTTTTTTTTTTTTTTTTTTTTTTTTGTTAAGGTAAGCACTATTATATTACATGCCTTCTCTCAGCATATTTGAATGTGAACAGTTGGTGTGAATCTTTACGAAGATAAACTGTGGACTATTTCTATTTTCTTTTTATTATCATTATGGTAGCATTTTATTATAAATATATTTCCAGAATGCGAAAAAAAAGCGAAATTATAAAATTGCTTTTAATTCGTAGTCTTAGACGTAGTTGTGGAATGAGACCTTATGAGAACCAATTAATTTTCTCGTTCGATATCTTCAACAGTTCATGGACTAGTAAATTTGAAATACACAGATATGCTTAGCTTTTTACCTACGGCATAAGAGTTTTGGAATTAAATTAACCATTTACTGTCAAAAGAACAAGAACAAATCTCTTCATGACAACCATGAGCATTTGTAGCTGGAATTAAGTGTGAACTTTTCACCAGGCTTTATAAATAAATAGCTTTTGTATCTCCACTGAAAAATATAATTATACGGAATATTTCTGAAGTTTATTTTGACTATCCGAGGAAAAAATTGTTTTGATCTTTCCCATATTTCGCAAAGTACAAAAGTTTCATCAGATACGTGGTATCTGTTAATAAATTTCAGATGCATTTGAGAAGAATCCGCTATGCTTTTCATTTAATTGCCACATAATCTTTAATCACCAATTATAACTTGTGAGTTAATTGCCTGAATGCCTTTCAGTTAATTAACATTTAATAATATCAACGTTTCTAATCAAGCGCATCTTTCAATGATTTCTTGTTAGAATCATTTGTGAAGATAACTCGTTAAGATTTAACTAAGATTAAGGCGATAAATTATTAAGAATTTAATAAATGTATTTTTATAGTTTATACAAGAGAAATATTATTTTCATTACCATTATTTTCACATACATGAATCACTTTCTTTATCATGATCTTCTGGTTTATTTTCACCGAACTGGCTGCCGAATGGTTTGCTCTCTTGTCTTCGGTTCAACAGTTCATGGGTTCGAATACCACCTTGGGCATGTATATTTGTAGTGGTTCGGAATCTACTTTAAATCGTAGGTCCCGGTCTAATTAGCCCTCGTGTGTAAAAAATGGCCATTGAGCGACAAACAAACCAATCTGGTTTATTTTCATTTTCTACATTGCACGGTTTATCTGCATGAATTTTCCCACAGAGGGAGAGAAAGATTTCTATAGAAAACTGTTTCCCGCGCGTTATTTTCATAGTCATGAAATTTTCAAAATTTTAATCTAAAAAACAAAACTAAGTGGAAAGCCAAAAGAAGAATAAATTCATAGTTATAATGGTAAAGGAAAAATTTTTAATGTCTATCAAAACTGAAAGTCAACACAACGTAATAAAAAAACTAAAACAAAATATATAACAGAAAATCCTTGAGAAAACGCAAATTCACTTATTACACGTTTAATAGTGTTTTTTTTTTAAGAAAACTATATCATTACTTTCTACTTCTTTCACATATAAAAGAAGCTCCCTTCGTTTCAAAATGTTATTACTTCTCTACACCACTATACAGTAATAAATTTAATTCGGTATAATGTCCAAATTATAAAAAAAGTTTTTCCCAAATAGACTGTAGATATGCTACATAATCGATTTCTTATAATCTGAACTTTCAGCCGATCAAATATTGAACATTATAGAGCAAAGTACAGATTGAAGATGCTGAGCGAGAAAATGCATACAATTAAAAATTCATTCATATTTTAAATGTAAAATTCCCCCCTCTTTTACTGAATAAATGTTCGTCATTGAAAACAGTAATAGACAAATCCATTATAAATGCATGCATTCTTAATCATATACAACGATAGTAATTGATTTAGAACTGTCGATCTATAAATTTTGCTGTTTCTCTGTATGTAACTGTGGAAAGATGTTTCATTGAATCTTCACAGAAAACAAAAAAAGGTTTTTCACACGATACTGAAAGTCCCTCATACAAGGATTAGCATAAATTAAATTTTTTAATTTGTTAAAAAAATTTATAAAATAGATCGTGATCTATATGAAAATGAATACCATAAAATTATTTTATGAAGCAAAAATTATTAATATTTATGACCTTTTTTATTGTATATATTTAATGTATTTATTTAATAATATACTCTATTTAGAATTTCTAATTAATATTATTACCTGACAATTGCATTCAATACAACTTTCGGGATTAAAAGTTTCTGAGTTTTTCACGTAGTTTCCTCTGTATTCGCAGTCTATAAAAATAAAGCGTTATTTCATATCAAATCAAAATCCTTCAATTAATTATTCTTAAAATGATATTGGGTAAAAGCATAACAATAGGTACGTATGATTATTGACAGACATAATACATTAATTTGTGATAATGAATGTGAATCCCTAGTTAATATGTACATACGTTTATCAGTTTAATATGCAATTTCATTCACAGTTTAAATAAAGAAAATTTATAAGATAAATGATTAATCTAGAAAAAGAAGAAGTATGAATATTTCTTAATATAATATTTTGTAGAACATTTAATGACACCAAATTAACATACTTCACAGAATATGTGAGGAAACGTTTTCCTTTTCTTAAAATATATTATGAAATTTCCAATCCTAGAAATAGTATGAACTAAAAAAATAAGTGTATGTTATACAAGCATAGAGCTTAATCAAAATTAAGAATAAGAATGGAGATTGGACGCATTTTGAGTTTTACTGCAAATATTTGTAGTTTTAAAAATGTATTGTACACCATGAAGAGTTTTAGTATAAACATGTTTTTCATGACTAAATTTCTCCTGTAAAATATTCCTTGAGACTGTATAGTAGTCTTTATATTATAATCAGATAACCTAACTCGATCACAATAAAAAAACATTAAAAATAAAAATATATAACATTTAGTTGATTAATCGAAACAATTAAGCAAAGTCTCCAAATGCCGAATAAAATAAATATTTTTCAGCACAATTAAAATTTAATACATGAACTTAAAATTTCGGTAGATATTTCATTTCAAGAGAAGTGAATAATTATAATAGGAATACACACACACAGAGTATCGAAATCTAGCAACTAATTCCCTGATATTAAATAGCTTACCCACAATAACAATGCATAGCGTTTTACAAATTCTTTTATAGGAAATCAAATAGTAGGGTATCAAAGGACGGTAGCAGTTCATATATATATATCACTGTTTTTAAAGTATAACATGACTTAAAAAAGTATTCCGAAGTTATTTGTCTGCATACCTCTTGAATATTAATAGACCCATTTTATAAATAAGTGTTTCTTTTCAATATAATTATAAGAACTAGATTCTTACCCTCACAACGCCGACAACATTCCCCAGGGGCTCTTGCAGGGTACTGACAGGCCGGTAGAGGACAATCAACAACTGAACAGCGAACATTTCCAGCCTAATGAGGGACAGTTTGATAAAAAAATAAAATTGCAGTTAATTCACAAAAATAAAAATAAATTTATAGCCTAAATAAAAGCAAAGACATCCAGGTAGTATAATGAAATTATGAAACGTGCGGATTATAGATTATTAAAAAATGCGAACTCTAAAATTTGAAAGTAAAGGGAGAGCGTGAGTGTTACATGGCATTTTTAAGTTCTATTTATTCGCGAATGTATCAGATTTCATCAATTAAGATTATGGCATAGGTATCGAAAAAAAAATAACATACTACAGCATTTTGCAAAAATAAAGAAAATCTAATTTAGCAAATGTAAGCGATCGATATCATTAGTTAATAATCAATTTATTTTCATTTTCTTTCTACAAAAATAAACAATAATTAAAATTTATGCTTAGATATCATTAACAGCTTGTGTGCAACCTTTAAAAAATTAAAAACATGTAATTTGTGTTATCATAAAGAAAAACTTTGGGATTTATGGAAATGCGAAACATATGATTGTCAAAGAATGAGGTTATTTTTCAGTGGACAATTTTTTAATACAAAGCAACTAAAGAGATTTATCCTGCATGAGTTGGGTTAAAGTTCTTCATTTGAAAAATTAAAATTTGTATTCATCTGATACTTTAATATTTTTGATTAAAAATACATTTCACGCTTTCACTCTAAATTTAGGTCTGGAAGTTAGAAAACTCAATGAAACATTTATTCTAGCAGTATTTTGAACTCATATAACTTGAGTGTTTTAACAAACATTAAGGAGATTAAAACATAAACTATAATTTTAGAAAGTCATCACGATAATAAAAGTAATTTCTTCGGATAATGTTATAAAGTAAGCAATATTTCAGAAATAATGACGTTACTTCACATGTGCAGTTATGGCACGGGCTCTCCATCCAGTGGGATCTTTCGGGATGTGGTCCACACATGGAGCAGATAGGGCAGCATTCGCCAGGCCACGTTACCAGCGCATTCTTCATACAGGGTTTCATTGGTTCACAATCAATAGTACTGCATAGGATTGAACCACGGTGGCAAGTACATTTCAGGCAAGGATTTTGATGGTCAATAAAAGATTCTCCATTGTCATAAAATGCATCATCTTTCATGCAACCTTTTAAAGTAAGATTATGTATTATTTTTGATTAGAATTCAGATGGATATTTGTGTGTTTTAGATAATTATTGCACCAATATTTTAACTATGATTCTAACATTTTTGTAATCATTTTTAAAAATATTAAAACAATTTATTCATATTGTTTAAGTAACTTATAATTTATGTAGAATTATATAATAAATTGATTTAGTTATACAGAAAAAGAATTTTTTTACATTTATCTGTAATAAATATTCCAGACTCAAAGTAATGTGTTGAATTTATAAATTTCTGTTCTTAACTTGATGTGTTAATTTTGAGAGTAGAATATTATAGTAAGAGAGTAAGGAAATCTACAATTCTTTTAAAAATTAATATTCAGCACTCACACTATTATAGTCGTTATATATTTTAGTTTATTAATAATATTATTATTTAAAGGAGGGATAAATTCCATGAATTGAGCATTAGAGAAGATAATAATTACTTACTATTTAATGCTCAATGCAGTACAGTATGCAAATTCAGCACAGTATTCATCATACAAATAGATACGCGTTTTTTTTTTTTTTTTTTTTTTTTTTTTTGGTTAATCATCGCAGAAAAACAAATAATTCATACTGACTCAAATTTGAAATTTTCAAATTCTTAAAAATTTCCAGTGTGAGAAGTTTTTCTGTAACTATTGCGATGCAGTATTTTCAACATCCAGGATTTTCATCATAGATTATAATTTTTAAAAAATGAATTTAAAAACAATAACATAAGAAAATGAAGTTATTCATAAAATAATGTTTGGAATAAAGGGAAAATATTTACCTATCAATTGTGAAATGCTTAATTACAATTCAAAAGTTCCATATTCAAGATTTTGAAACTGGAGCGGAAATGTTAAAACAATAAGATTTTAAATAATGTGAATATTAAAAAACATTAATCCAGATAAAATCCTCTAGTCTATAAGAAAAGTAATAAAGGCTTACATTAGGGAAATCCACTGTAATTAAATGACAAATTATTATAGAATTAATTACATTTGTCTATTATATAACTTTCTTTGTTTCGATTTCTGTAGTTGGATGACAGACCAAGAAAGAACTATCAAATAGTACACACAATACAAAGGGGTGCTTATCTTGAGATTTATTCGCATGATCTTAGACTGCATATTTCATAAGTTAGACATAATTACATACTATCAAATATGACTTGTAGCGTTACTTATTGGTTGCGTGTTATCTGCATTTATTAATAAGTCCTGTTGCCTTCAATATTTTATTTTAACACTAACAATTAACAAATAACAATTTTTATGATTACATTCCATATAAAAATAAGTTCCACACCATAATACATTGGTACCAATACGGTCTTCCCACGACCGCATCCAAATAACAACTGGGCTATATCGGATAGGGAAGATGCGCTTCTCTTTCCCCTTTAGGGATTTACTGTGGCTGAGTTGCCACAAGACTATTTCACACAATCATCGTCAAATAATGTTTCTACTTTTTACTTTTAAGTAATTTTTACCTTATTTTTTTAGAAACCATTCATTATATCCTCAAATGGAATTAGCAGACAATAATTCTAAATAAAAATGCTATATTGTATTAAAACAGTTTCTTAAATAAACTTTTCTATTAATTAGATATATACCAAAGTCTGTTTTAGTAATTAATATATTTTAAATTATTAATATAACCAGAGGTAGCGATATTTTTCTAAATGATGATATCACTTCAGAAATTATTGAAAAAGATATTATATATTTAAGAAACATAAGACGCATTGATATCAGAAGAGCCCGAATAAAAGGCTGTTAATGGATTTTTATTACCGAAGAACATGTCACAAGAGCCTTTAAAATGTTACTTTAAGTATTTTGTTCCGATGGAGCATAATTAAAATAACTTGCCTTATTCAAAAACTGGTAGCTAAAATTACATTGAATTGATCTGAAAGAAAGCTTCAAGTACATGTTTTTTAAAGCATGTTGATGCTGATGTCCAAAAAAATGACTAAAATTTTGATAGCAGATGGTTCTTTACTAAAGTTAATTAAAAGGCAAAAATACGAAAATCGAACAATAAAAGAAATTTTTGCCTTACAAGTCGAAGAATTCAGTACACATATTTCGTCGGTCAACAACTTGTTGCAAGCGTGTCATCGCGTTACCAACAACAGCACGCAATCTATTGATAGGAATCAGGAAAACATGGCGGATGATGATAGTTTTTAGTTCCGCTTCATTTTTTTACTGCCTCTTTAAACACGCGATCTCAAAGGAGAAACCTCACAGTTAATAACCCAAGAATAAGGATCTGATAATTTGACCGACTAATCATCTAAGAATACACATGATACAATTCTGCTAGAAATTATTTTCAAATCATGATCTTTGTAATTATTTTTATTTAGAGTAATAATCTTTTTAATTATGAACAATTGCTTCTATTTTCATCAACAAAGTTACTCTCTAAAAGACACTTTTCTTTCAATCTTTAATAACTTGTTCTTCCAAAATTTTGTAGAATCAATCGCTTGTGATTGTACATCTTGTAGATCTTCTTTAAAGTAATGTCGAAAGAGGGAGATGTTTGTGAATACTACATACCATGAAACATGGAGAACGCAATTGTTTCATTCTGTTGCATTAGTAGAATTCTATGTGTAATAACCATATGTTTTTGCCTTATTGTTTAAGAAGAAATGACCCTCCGTTTTTCATTCAATATGTAGTGGACTAGTTAGACTAATGTTAATGAGCACCCTCTCGCAACCTAGACAGATAACGCAAGGAAAATACTGAAACGACCAGATGAGTCTTGTTATTTTAAGTATCGCACGAATACAACTTTTAAGGGTAGAACGGTCAGACATATTAGACATGATCACGCACATGGCTGACGTCAGATTGTATAGTAATCCTACAGTACTATAATAAGTTCGGGAAAATGGCAGACACTTAAGCTATTGCAATTGGAACTTTCTTTACAATGGTTGTCTCTACTGCACGTTACCCTTTTCCCAGTTGGATAGCTTTTATATCAAAATTACAATTTTCGAATAAAAATTATGTAATTGGGTTTGGTTTTATAATAAATGATAAAATTTCAAACTATATTTTTCGAATAAAATCTTGGTCACCAGATCTACATAACACATATTCGAGCTCATTCAAAAGAATTGGAACAATCAACATTGAAATAAAATTAGTTTGAAACTTCAACTATTCTATACATGGTTTATTTCAACAATTGAAATTTACCTTAGTATATACTAGTCCTAGTCACTAGACTTATATTTCTTTAATAAAATAATTTTCAATTATATCTTCTGATCATGATCAAATGTATGAATTCCAAAAAGACTGAAATACATAAATTGTTCTAGATAACAAACACATTAGTCACTCATTTTGAAAGAGCAACTCACGTATTAATAATCAACTAAATTATGAAAAATGCCAAAGAATGGAACTTTCTGAAACATTAGAAAAATATTCTGAAAAGAATTATTAATTTTAGATGAAATTGATTCTTATTTCTTTAATGACAACCATAATGATTATGAAAGATTTCATAAGGCAACTACATATTTATGTAGAAAGACGAAAGTGTATATAACGAAAGCCATTTCTTAAATGATATAAAGTGAGGTTAATAATATAAGCATTCAAATTAGCTTCAATAACTCATTGAAAAATGATCCTCTATTTTCTAACTTAATGGTGTGGAAAACTAGTTATAATGTTAAAAGAATTACATACACCAATTAAAAAATTTTAAATATAAGAATAAAAATACTTAAACAAATATTTTATTTTTTAAACTACTATTTCAGAACTTTTATATAAAAAAGCTTATGATAATACAGTCAAGTTTCATTAGTATAAAAAGATGAAAAGATTAGAGTACAGCCCAATTTTGATCCTTGTAGAATTAGTACTGCTAACAATACAACCAAATATTCCACGGCTAAAGATAACACGCCTAAGTATTCAAGGTACAGGTCTAGTGTTAGCCACATTCACATTCATGAAGGATGATGCTCAGTTTAATGTCGCACGATATAACGGAATATTTTCCTATTAATCACTCGGATCCAATACAAAGATATGACGAGAATTCTATACAAAGACGATTGTAAAATCTTGGTCAACAGCTGATTTTTACAATAAGAGAATTTAAAATCGCCTTTCTACAAGTCTTACGATGTCTCATTGACTGACCTTAAAATTGGTATTTTTAAAGTTCAAATGGAATTATCAGATCATATTTATATTCATCAGTGATATTGTGATTTGTCTTAGTCCTTCAATACTATGTGATGGAAGTAACGCTGAAAACATACTATTGCAATAGAACTGAGTAATTCAATAAAATGTAATGGATGTTTTTTTTTCTTCTTTTCCTCCAGGCTTATTACTACATTTTTTACTTTTTCTATTATATTTTAATAAATATCTTCATATTAATATAATCTTACATAAATTATTTTGTAATAACTTATTTTTACAAATTCGATTCGCGTATAATCTTCGCTAAATATACTTATGATTCTTAGAGAAAAATTTATTTTTTCCCATTTTGAAATGAAATATTGTATTTATTCTAATTCTATTTAGCTTAATTAGTTAATGTTTTACAAAATTTTCAGCAACTTTTGTCTTATCCTGTAGAAGTTTGTATTACTTCATTCAACTCATATTTCTAAAGATATTACATATCTAATATTTATTGATTTGCGTTCATATTTTACATATTATTCGTTTGAACTGATTTAAAAATTAATTGTAGTTAAAATATTTGCACCATTTTTTAAACTAGATTAGCTAAAATATTTGATTCTGTACAGATTTTATTAATCGATTATTTTTAGACATGTAAAAAAATGATTGTTTAAAACTGAGGGAACCCTTATTTATCAGTTATTTTATTTGGAAAAAAATTATTGGTAAGATGAGCCCCATTATAAAAGTGTGATAGGAATGGGAAAATTTTGTACTCTTATATATGAATTCTTACAACATTATCTAAACTTTCGTTTTAAATTTAAAAATTTATATTGCGGGACTTTTTTCCAGTGAAGAATCAGATTCAGTTGTGAAATTTACAAAATATAATTTTGTATTCTTAAAACTTAGTTTTTTAAATATTTTTCTGAAAATCAATTTATACAATAGATATTATTATTGTGTGTTATTGATATTTTGATGCATTCTAGTGCTGACTTCTTTAAGAATTACATTTGGTTTTTCTAATAAATTCCATTTATATTCGACTTAATGTTCTCTATCACAGCAATCAATATTAGTCTGTCAATGAGTTTCTCATAAATAATGCAGAAGAAGACACTTACCCGCACACACAGGGCAGCAGGTGTTTGGAAGCTGAACAGGATGGTCACAATCCCTATCACACTGTATGGAAGAACACTGAACTAACCCTGCCTTTAAAGAAGAAAAATATTAGTAGATGTTTTGTCATGTTTTTTTTTCATTCGTTTTCAACATGAGTTAAAGTAACCCTTCTACTAATACGAAGTCTTTTGATACTTTTTTACTAGGAATTTTTACGTTAAAGAATACATTATAGACCATAAATTGGATGTAAATTAATTTACTCAAAGAATCTGAATATAAAGCAATTTTTTAAATAATTAAATAAGTAGTTTCACAATAATATTCTCTCGATTATGTCCGAACGGATAATCCATATCATTTCTTCAAGTTTTTCTTCTACTTCTTCTTCTTTTCTTTTTCTTTTTCTTTTCTTTTTTTTTTTTTTTTTTTTTTGGAAAATATAAATTATGAAATTAGCTGAAAATCTGAAAGCTTAAAAAAAAAAAAAAATCCGTCATATAAAATCACAAAATAAATGAATAATGAACTTATTAATATAAAAAATACAGTTTAATGTGTTTATGCGTAAAAAGTAAACTATCAAACTTGTAAGGGAACAAACACACTTTTTAAGAAATAATTTCACACAGAAACTCTCCACTATAAATAAATATTTTAAAATTATTTTCATGAGATTTTGTATTCTTTCTTTAGTAACTTCGTGGATTATGTGTGAGATTCGTAAGATCGCGAAAAAAGGGACCATTTACTGAATTTTAAATAAAAAAGAATATTAATGTAAATTAACTGAACGAAGTTTTTCTTACGAAATTTAATAAGACGAGGAGATATTAAATGTTTCACTTTTGATATTGTAAACTATTTTGAATATTTAGATGCATTTGTCATCCTAGTTTATGACAAAATAAATAAATAATCACAGTTTTGGCAAAAATAAATAATGAAATCGTATTTATTGTACTCATATTTTTGTTCAGAATATAAAGATATGTTGCCAGTAACTTATGACACCAAGCATTTAAAACAAATGTTAGTATAATTGTAACAACATTAGCAATATCTTTTGTATTGTAGCAACATAATATCACATTATTACATATCAATATTTGTAGCAACATAATATCACACACAGTTAACAAATAAAATATATATAATGTAGCCCGTACGTTTAAATTCAGCAGTATACGTTATGCAGAGAGAATTTAATACACTTCTGGCCACCCAAATTGCAACACTAAGAAAGACAAGAGATATCACAACAAAATTTATTTTGTAGATAACATGTTGATACCAAGTATCAAATAATTAAATTTATAGGCTTCTGTGAAGTCTATAAATTTAATTATTTGATACTTAACAACATTCTTGCCAACATTAATTGCCTGCGTAGCCGCCATTGCTGGAGATCACCGCAGCCACACGCCTCGACATTGATTCAAAGAGACTTTGAATGTGTTCTTTGGGTACAGCAGACCAAGATGCTTCCACACGTTACCAAAGCTGATCTGGTGTGGCAGCTGGGGATGTGTTACAGGCTGAATAATGCGTTACAGACCGGATAATGCGTTAGAGACTGGATAATGCGTTACAGACCGGATAATGCGTTAGAGACTGGATAATGCGTTAGAGACTGGATAATGCGTTAGAGACTGGATAATGCGTTAGAGACTGGATAATGCGTTAGAGACTGGATAATGCGTTACAGACTGGATACGCTGTGCTATGGTTCGTGAAGTAGCTGAGAGATCCATCACTGCCATGCGAACAATTTGCCTGTCATCACGTGAAGTGATACATTGAGTTGGATGCGATTGAACACGTCGGACCATCGTATCCTTCTGCATCCAATGACCACATATCAGCATTACAGTTGTTTGGTTTCGTCTAACACGACTACTAAATTCCTTGAAAGATAATCCAAAATCTCGGTAAGCCACTATCCTTCCTCTGACGAACTCGGATACTTGATAGCAATATAACTTTTGTTTTCTACGAGGCATAATTAATCGTTTTTTTTTTTAAACACACAAGAAAAACACAACTGCTGAACTTGAAATCGTCAAAATCTCTAAGCCTTAAATAGCGCTTTCAAGTGTCACTCACGGTCTCGCATGATTAACGAATGCGCTGAAATTCTAATCATTTGTATATCTCACCTCTGCTAATGCATGCTGTAAATTTCATGTTATTTTCACGCTTCCTTCAAAATGTTGCATTTATGGTGGCAAGCAGTGTAAGTTCAAATCATTTAATAAATGTTTCATCAGAAAATAAATAATGGAGTTGTAAAAATACTAAATAAAGCTATATATACATTATTGTATAGATATTTTTATTAAGAACAAAGGGTATAAATACATTTTTAAAACGATTTCGCTGCCGTTTAATTAATAGTTATAATGTAAAGATTACTTTTTTAAATATTCGATCTGATGACCTATTTTTCTGGACTATAAGTCTGCATTGTGATTTCCATGATAGAAGAGCTTTTCGCAACATTTCCAGGGGTATTGCTTTTCATTCCTTTTCTACTACTTTCCACAGTCCATCTATCGTGGTGGGATTGCGTTTAGAAAGAGCTTCTTTTAACAGACCAAAAGCACAATAGTCCATAGGTGAATCGTCAGGAGACTTCGCAGGGACATGTTGAAAATGTATACATGCAATACCTGTAGTAGTCATCATTTTTTCAAGGAATGCAGTGGTAGTTTTCGAAGTATGATTTATAGCTTCTTCTTGATGAAGTCTCTCTCTTTGAAAGTCATTGTGATAAAGAAGTGGAATTTCTTTTGTAAATATTGGAAGTAAAAACCTTCTCCTGATAGTACGATGAGTTGATTTTAACATTTCTTTCCACTCTTCTTTTTTTAATTTCCCATTGTAGGAGAAACCTGCGACAATCATAAACCCCTTACTGAAACTTTCTTTCCATTGACGGCAACGGGTTTGTAAATTTTTTTCTCCTCATTTTCTATAGTAAAAAGACCTTTTTTCGTTACAGTTATTTAGGTAAACTCATGCTTCATCAAGGGTCACAATGTTTTTCCATTTATCTCCTGCTAAGTGGTCTTCATACAGGATTCTATAAAATGTTTCGCGTTGAGCCACATGTCTCGGCAAAAGCTGGTGAACAGTATGTTTTTTTAACATTTTTAAGTTGTAAATACTTATGTATTATTATATTTATTGTTGCGACTAATGTATCTAAAAACTTTGAAACTGATTTCTGTGTTGGCGGGTTTTCTCTTGTTACCAGCGATTTCACTTTAGAAACTTTTGAAACAGTACGTACATTTTACGGATATTCGTTTGGAGTCTTCTTTCTATGTAGAAATAAGGATTTATTTTGCCCTTAGAAATTTTAATACCATGCATTTCACAACGTTTTTGAATTCTGGAATAAGAACGTTTATCTTCGGAAAGCGCAAAAACATATAATTCAGTATACAGCATGTTTATATGTGACATTTTGAAAGAAGAATAAATTTAAAATTAGCAGACGATATTTATGATTTCAAATAATAAGCTGTTGCCAAAAATTTTTATTCTAAAACCTTTACCATTCTTTAATTCGTTATCTAAATCGTTCAAAAATGTGTTAATACCCTCTGTATTTATTGACTGTTTTCTGAAGAAAATTTCCTTGTTAGATTCACTAATCTCTACTGCATCTTCAATGATATCATGATATCATAATAAGAACTATATTGACAATTAGTTAATTTATTAATTTATAGATATTTTTTTAAAGAAATTTATGAACCATTTAATAAAGTCAACTTTCAATTTTAACGTGAGTTATCTACTAGTTCTAAAGTACTGTATCGAGATAGTAAATTTCCTACTATTAAATGAGATAGATAAGATTTCGCACGTGGTATTCTTCATACTAATTTACACACATTTATCACATATACTCCATACAGTTATGGGCTGTTAACCAAAATGAGTAATTTACTATAAGCTATTTCAGTTGCTTGTTTCCGTCAAAATGGATGCAGTAAATACGGACATTTACCATGGACTTTAACTATGGTTAATCGAGATTTGAATTGAAGTTTTGTTTTCTAAAAAATTTCAACTCAAAATGGAGATAATAAAATGTAATTTCTCAGTAATTTTAACTCAATAACCAATGCAAATTGAATTCTGACATGAATATGTTTTGTTGCCAATTAAAAAGGAAGCTTCAGATAACATCTATACGAAGTTTGAAAATCTATATAGCTACTTTGTTTCACTTTAAACTAAATGCAGTTAGAATTGAAGGAAGGAAGCATTTGCAAACCGATCTAAAATAATATTAAGTACCAGTCACTTAATTTCTCTAGCATTCATTTCTTTTTTATACCATTCGCGATTTCAAAATGCTTTTAATTATTAAATATTTTTCTGCCTGTTTTTTGTTAGCAAATCAGATAAAAAATAGTTAAATACTAAAGATACATAATTACTAAAGATTTTGTTTGATTTAAAGGCAACAGACAATTTTTCAACGTATTGGTTAGTCATATTCACGAGTTTTTTTTTTTTTTTTTTCTAATGAGCCTTACTGTGTAAGCCATAACATCAAGACCATTATTGTTTAGAATAGAATAGAATCCCTGCCTATTATTCAGCAGTGAAGCGGATGGCTCGAAATGTGGATATAATGAATATGAGTCTGTATTTATATTATAAAACAGATAATCGTCATCTAAGATTTTATATACAAAATAATATAAAAAGTTTTTACTTAGAGAAATGATTAAAAAAACTCTGCATGGAAAAAGAAAACGAGGTGGTAGTGATTCCCTGTCAATGAATTGCTTCAAAAAATCTTAATTAACAATTCGTTAATCAAAGTAATTTGATTGTTTGTCAAGCAGTGGTATCGCCCTCTTTTATCATAAATTTGAACTTTTCCTTATATTTATCACTTTTTGTTTGAAATAATATTCAGGAAACTACTGGGGTGTTAAAGAAAAATCACTCTTAATTCTGTATAAATAAAGAAATAATTCACAATGAAAATACATATATAATTATTAAAACTTGGAAAATAATCTTTAGGAAATTACATATTTAATCCTTCATCATTAGTCAGTTTTTTCCTTATGATAAAGAGTCTTTATTCACGAAAATTAAAAAAAAATCTACTTCTATAATGAAGCTTTCTATTTACCTTCTACGGCAAAAAATGATACTATTACTTATGAAATTATGTACTTTGTTAGTGGTTTATACCTTTTCATTTTATATGAATAAATATAATCTATATTTTAAATACTATCTCATCATTTATCATTTATTGCACAAAATTTTATTTTACGATTTATATTATTTACGATATAACATACAACATTTGCTCTTTAAGAAAATATCTATTATTTAGCTATGTAATTTGGTGTTACAAATATGCATACACATTAATTACGATAAATTAATTTTGAAAAGAAAAACATTTTCATTCTTTCAGAATGTCAAAACATTTCTTAACAAAATTTATTGAAATCAATACGGATGTTTCCTTAGATCAATGTATAATTTTAAATCGTGCAAAAAATTATTGGGGCATTATTGATAGCGAGAATTAATTAATTTTTTTTTTTGAAATGACTGTTGCACAATAAAGATGAATACTGTTACTGGTTTATTATATATATGTAATGAAAAACATAGCTAACTTTTGATAAATTATACTCTTTATTTGTATGCGCCCGCACGCACATTATTTTTATTTAATTATTTTCCCTCTAATTTCCCAGACTAATTAAGACAAATCAACTCTTTCCATATACTGGATCAACAAAACGTACGAGCTCCATTTTGGTTTGTAATTTCGATATATGATATGATTTTAAATTTATTGCGTGGATTTTATTTCTTCACCATTTATTTTTTAATTTTGAGCTTATCTTTCTTATTATATAGTAATTTTTTCTTTCTAGAACTTAGTTCTAAACTTTATCACATTTATATTCATCCCCTTTAACGTTCAAGTGAATATACTCGTAAGCACATTAAAATTCTCAGAGATATCTAGAAAGTGGAATTCTAAATTCGCATAAAAAATGCGATAAAATTTTATTTGTCTATTATAAAACTAATTAAATTTTATTGAGTTTTTCAACTGAAGTTAAATAATTATTGAATTTAATAACTTTGCTAAATCTTAAATAAAATGGAAACTCGCCTGAAATGTATACAAATACTAGGAATATTTAATAATATCAGATATTAAATAAATTTAATAAAATATTATATCCATTATATGTATAAATTAGAACTTTTTTTTCTTTGCATTTTGATCATAATCTAAGGATTTTAATCTGAATTTTGTATGCATATAGAATAAACATTCAGCATTTAAGTAATAATAATTTACTACTAGATAGATAGAATTTTTGAGACTTTAAATTTCAGAGGTTATTAATCATTTAAATGAGTAGTTTTTATTATAGTACGCTAATAACAACAAATATACACAAAAAATCCTATACTTTTTGTAAAAATAAAAAAAAATACTTTTAAAATTAAGCATGAGGAGTTCAAATTTTAGTGACTAACAAAAAGTTAGAAATATTTATTTAAATATAATAGCTTCATCAGTAGTGGATGCATCACATACTGTTGCAACAATATCCATGTAACAACGAAATATCTCTCAAAGGTAAGAGATGAAAAACGTATTTAAGTAAAACAAATACAAATCACAAGAGTTTATCGAAAACGTTTGATATTTCAGAGACTTCTGAAGATGCAAAAATTAAATTACTAATGAACCGGAAAAAATTGGAGACATTTAAAATCCTTTATCGCTGAAAATTATAGTCATAAATAATTTATTTTTCAAAGCTTCCAAAAGAATTAAGAAACATTTTTACACACCAAAACACAAGGAAAATCTTTTTAAATTTTCTTTTAAACTCTTCTCGTTTATACCTTCTAAAATATAAATATTGTTTATTAGAAAAAATGCATTCATTTCAATGATTGAGCAATTACAACTTATACATTGGAAAGGAAATAAAATATTTTACAAATGTATACCGAAGTCTTACAAATAAGATTTAGATGAAGAGCGCTCTCCTACTTCTAAATCATTGCTGCCTAGTAATACGAGAGCTTTTTTTTTTTTTTTTTTTTTTTTTTGAATAAAAGGTCTCCCCAGTTCGATCCCACTCATTCTGAAACAATAGGTGATGAATGATGCCCTTCTGTGTGGGAGTTTTCTGGATTTCCTCCCTCGCAGCACGTAAATAAGACCCATTCTCTCTGTAAAATTCAGGAACATTAAAATGATTTGCAACCACATTAAGCTGTCTACTTTGCCCTATCAAATCTTACAGATAATTGTTTAAGTTTTGCCTAGGAGTATGAATGTGTTTTGATGATTGGTTATTGAATGACAGAAACTAAAGGTAAAGTATGCTAGAGCAAAGGAATATACAACCTGGCAGGTGCAGCTGAAGCATGAATCTTCTTCCCATGTTTCCCCATCAAAGCGAGCATTGCCATCCCTAGAAATACAATCTAAAAAATAGTATGTAATTACTATCGTGTACCGTTAATGAGAATTCATTTTAATGTTTATGATTTATATTTATATGGTTTGTAAGATTCAATATTATATATAATACAGACAAAACACATAAGGTACAAAAATAGTATATTATTTTTTATAAAATCACATTTATTGTTCAATGGAAATTACTTAGGAAGTAATTGAAATTGCTTCGGTCCTTACAATTAAACGTATTAAAACCCATTTCCCCTTAAATCTGCTTTTAATGCATAAAGGATTAAATTTAATCCATTTCAAGATTTTTAAAAAATATCCATTCCTTCTTGTTAATTATTAAAGAGAATTAAAATTAAAAACTATGTATTCATGTCTTGACTTTTCAATGCATATCGATACTCACGGTGTACTTACACATTATAAAAATCACTCGTAATATGTATTTTCATATTATATAATAGGTACTTTTTTTTCTTTTTTCGCAGTAAAACTAAAAATATTTTAAAGTTATTAAATACTAAAATGAGTTCATTTGATAAAATGAAGCAAGCATGTTATTTTCCCTTACATATTATTTATCTATTCATTTAAATATTTAATAATTTTTAAGTTAAAAAAATATAGCTGAAATGCATGTGAACGACAATGTAGTTTTGGCTAATTGTTCTCATTTTTTATATTATAATAATTAAAGATGACATTTACGTATACTGATTTTTCACATAGAATTAAACGCAGTAATTAATAAAAAAAAAACCATGAGATAACCACAAAGGCAAGCAACAATATTGAGATACAATAACAAGTAACTTCAGTAAGCTACCGTTCAACTTTTATATATGTAAAAAACATGCCAGTAAACATTTCTCTTTCTGTCACGAGACATTTCAATAACTCTTCACTAAGCAAATGTAGTTGATGTAAAGTAGAGCTCCAGTTATCCGTCCTCCGAATCGCTTTCAGAATTTCAGAAAAATAAATTAGACTGAAGAAGAGAAAGAAAATGAGAAAAAGAAAAAGGCTCAAAAAAGGAAAAGAAGGGAGAAGATAGATGCGAGAGAAACGTGTCACTCTTGAAGAATTTTAAAACTATCTTTTGAAAATCCCTGGGTGTTCAAAAGTCAGTCCTGAAGATACAGGAGAATAGATTATTAGACAGACCCTGGATTTCAAATGCAAATGATGGTCAACTTAATGAAAGTGTCGGGGAAAGAGATAACCTTAATGTCCAAGTTGAAACAGACATGAGACCATCAGCTTGGGAAGTATTTGCCGGCTTTGAAATGGAAGGAAAGTCAGCCCGATTGTGACCACATGAGAATTCTCACTGTCAACTAGATGCGTGACTTTAGTTGCCCAGAAACAGATGAAGGCAAGTGAATAAGTTTACTCTCACCTAGACGTTCAGCCAGCCTTGACTTTCATTTGCAACACTGTACATACATACTGTATTATTGTACAACACTTGTAAGTAAATTAACATGTAAAAGTGTTGCCTTTTAATTTAATTGATTAAAAGTTCTTTTTTTAAAGAAATAAAATATGCAGTTTTTTTTTCCATTTCAACACAATAACACAGGCCTACAAAAAAAATATTTTTTTTTTTGGTGCTTAGGATTTTAGAGCAGATTTTAACTATATTTTTATTGCTGAATCTAAATATGAAAGCAGTTTTTCTGTATCAGCTCTAGATTTTTAGATAAATTCACTTATCTATCAATGCTTTTTTCTATTTAGTACTTTCAAGTGCAAGTGTTGTAAAATTTATGGAGGGAAAGATTCTTGTATATTTGCCCTATTATCAGTCTTCTTTTGTAACCAATTGAATTTAAAATAATAATATTTAGGAAATAACTAATTATTATTTTAATTTATTTATTATAAAAAGAAGACAAACAATATGAGATATATAACTGATTAGTTGACAAATTCTTAATAAATGGGATTGAATCCTACTTATTAGTGCTATCCAGTTAGTTCCATAGAAATCCGATAGATGGAGATGTCTGTCCACTATCTGAAGTGACCTTCAAAGCTTCAACCGCAGTTGAGAGTTGAGAATAGTTCGTGAATTCCGGCGGTGCAGATAGATAGAGGTTAGCGTCATATGAAATTTCTCTTTAGTAACGAGTTGTTAAAAAGTAAATCTAAGTATTTGTGTTGTTGAATAGAAATAAAATGAGTTCAAGTAGAAGAAGCTGTGTACATCATCCTGATATTTTTTGCTACATATGCGGAGAATACACGCTACTGGAAAACAGAAAATCTATTAGTGATTTTGTAAACAGGGCTTATCTTGGATATTTTGGTGTTAAACTTGGTGATCAGGATAAAACCTGGGCACCACATATTGTCTGTAAAACTTGTACAGAGCATTTACGACAGTGGACTACCGGGAAAAGGAAAAGCCTGAAATTCGGTGTACCAATGGTTTGGAGAGAACCAAAAAATCACTTTGATGACTGTTATTTCTGCCTAGTAAATATTACTGGAATCAATCGAAAGAACCGTAATAAGTGGACTTATCCAGATTTAGTCTCTGCAAGACGCCCTATCCCTCACTCAGAAGAAGTGCCAATTCCAACTTTTCACCAGCTACCAGAACTCTGTGAGGACGCTTATTGTCTCTCTGATCAGAATTCTGATACTACTGAAGGTGACAGCGATTTTGAAACGATATCATCAATTCCTCAATGTTTCAACCAAGATGACTTAAATGACCTCACTAGAGATCTCAATCTGTCGAAAGAAGCTTCTGAATTACTGGCTTCCTAGTTGAAGGAAAAAAATTTACTTGAACCAGGAACGAAAATTACATTCTATCGCACAAGGGAGAAAGATCTGCTACCTTTTTTCTCTGAAGAACAAAATCTTGTATTTTGTCATGATGTTAGAGAACTCCTGGTAAAAATGGGTCTTCCTGAATATTTTCCAGATGATTGGCGCCTATTTATTGACAGCTCAAAGCGAAGTTTGAAATTTGTTCTTCTACATAATGGGAACAAATATGGCTCAATACCAATTGCCCACTCAACGAAAATGAAAGAGAAATATGACACCATAGCTTTGGTCTTGGAAAAAATAAAGTATCGTGAACACTAATGGGTGATTTGTGTAGACTTAAAAATGGTAAACTCCTTGGACAGCAAAGTGGCCACACAAAATATCCTTGTTTCTTGTGCCTCTGGGATAGCAGAGACAAAACGCAACACTGGGTTAGAAAAGAGTGGCCTAGGAGAGAAAACATGGATGTTGGGGAAAAGAATATCATCAACGATCCTTTAGTTCCACGAGAGAAAATCATCTTTCCACCACTGCATATCAAGCTGGGTCTAATGAAGCAGTTTGTAAAGGCTCTTGATAAGAATGGATCATACTTTGCATATATAGGGAAAAAATGCCTCAGCTGAGTATGGAAAAAATTAAAGCAGGAATATTTGATGGCCCACAAATAAGACAGCTGATTAAAGACCCTGACTTCATAAATTCAATGAATGAGATTGAACAAAAAGCCTGGAATTCATTTGTTTCAGGTGTCCAAAATTTTCTGGGTAAACACAAAGCTGAAAACTATGTTGAATTAGTCAATGAAATGCTGAATAATTTCTGATCCCTTGGGTGTAACATGAGCATTAAGGTGCACTATTTACATAGCCACTTAGACCGTTTTCCTGATAATTTAGGAGACATTAGTGAGAAGCAAGGTGAAAGATTTCACCAAGATATAAAATGTATGAAGGATCATTATCAAGGAAGATGGGATACTCACATGATGGCAGATTACTGCTGGACTTTAAAACGGAATTGTTCCAAAATACATTCAAGAATGTCACGCAAAAGAAGTTTCCGAAATGTTCAGTGAGTAATTTGTTTAAATCATGACTTTTTCTGTTTTCTTTTTTATTTAATAAGCAATATCTATGTAATATAATAAAAATTCCCTGTTTAATTTGTTTGTTTAAACCATGGTTTTTCTTTTAAAATAGTGTAATGCATGATTCATTAAAATGTTGATATCTTAAAAATTCAAGCTGATAGGCAAAAATTAATGGCATATTTGGATTCAGCGCATCGAATTCATATAAAATCACCTCCAAAATCTTTGGCACCAAAACCACTGTTGACCATTGTAATCAATTAAAATTTGGATCTTTTTTTTTTCGAAAAATATCTTATTAACCACATTTTTGATCATCCGAATAGTATGCGGTCCCAATTGATTCGAATTGTTGGAGTTCTATTATATAAGAAAAATGGTGATCAATTTCTTCGTTTGAACATGAAGTAGGTATCATTACCACCGCCTACTTTAGTTTTTCAATGCATTCATGCAATCATTTATATACCACAGGATCATCTTCTTTCCTAGTAAATTTTCCGAGCATCATCTCCTTGATGTAACAATTTTTTAAGACAGAAATATAAACGTTTTAATTTATTTAAAAATAAAATTTTATTTTTACGTTTATTTAAACTTTATTTTTCATTTTTAAAGTTTGCTTTACTGATATAAATGCAAATGTTCGTAAGATAAAATATATGTTTGATTTCGTATAAATTTAAGTATATTCTTCCTCTCAAGAAAATAAAATTCAATATTGGCATGAAATTTATTAGATCATATGCGAATAAATAAATTTGAAATCGATTATAACACTCAAATCAAAATATATAACCATATTAAACGAGTATTCAATACGAGACAGCCCATATTGGTTTTTAATCATTTTGTAATTAGTAAACGCATTTGATATTTACTGTTTTTTTATTACGACTAAGTTTTTTTTTTTCTTTTTTTTTATGATATTACTAAAAAATAAAATTGTAAAACTAATATTTTTCTGAATACAAAAAAAAAAAGAATTATTTTTCCAAAACTAATCTTGGTTTTATTTTAATTTCATTTTAAAACCATCAATATTTTCCGCCTGTTGGAATACCTTCATTAAAAGAAAAATTAACATAAGAGAAGAGTGGGAAATCTCCCTGTGAAAACCGCGATTAGCCACAATGGTCGAACTTGCACGATCATCAGGAGGAAATTAGTTCCACACGATATGTGGTAGATAATCTGGATCCTACTTTCACTCACTCAACAGTGCCTATCAGCCATCTTACATTAAGTGGCGCCATCTCTGGACTCTCAAGAAACAAATTTAATAAATTAAATTTATTAAAAAAAAAAAAAAAAAAAACATTCATGTCTAAAAATTGTATATGCTTTATAAATTATTTTTAAATACTTAAAAATTCTGAAGGAATTATTAGAATATTAAAATATTTCTGGGAATTTATATTAGATTAAATAAATTTTTTAGACAAATTTAAAATACATTTTTTTTTTTTTTTTTAGTTTTCTAGGATTTTGAAGAAGTTTACAAAGTTTCAGTTTTATAAATACAGAACCAGAATTTTAATCATTTGAAATGTGTATGTTGAATTCACTTCTATTTCAGAGAATATTTCCAAATGAACCTCTTTGTTCTGCAATTAATTATATTTTACTTTTTCACTTGCACTTCTGCTAAATCAGATGTTTAGTTTAATCATAGCAAAAGATAATAGTTCGAAAATCATTGAGTAATTAATCCTATTCTTTCAAAAAATTTACAAAGTATTATAGATATTATTCATTAGCAGCTTTATGGATAATAGAGAGTGTAAGATAAATCAATGAAATTTTCTTAATGTAAATCTACATTCGTGGATATTATTGAGTTGAAAATTCTTGCTTGAATGCAATTACAAGAGAAAACATTTTAACAAATACTTTGTATCATTAATAAAATGCACGATAAAGTTTATTAAAATATAGTCACAACAGTTAAAAAGAAACCCAAATATGCCTTTTTTTCTGTTCCTTTCAAATAAGTGTAAAGTACATCAGAATAAAATATTGTGGCACAAAATTACGGTAGGGTGTTAAGTAATGTCTAGTCTTAGACATTTTTAAAATATTTGTAATTGATATTACGATTGTAAGATAGAAAATATTACATCAATATACCAATGGAAAAATTCAGTCTAAAGTATATATATATAATATATTTTCAAAAGTTTTGAAAGGCTCTTGTGGAAGTAGCCAAACATAGACAAATGAACTTTTGTTGCAAATGGCAGGGTTAAGAATTCCCTGCCATTCGTATTTTTTGAAAAAGTTTTTCAAATTTTTGGAAATTTGATTTATTACAATGAGCATATTTCTTTGGCTCATTAAATTTTAAAAAATTTGCATTTCTAATTCAGCCCATTAATTACATGTGCTGTATTATGTGGAAAGAATATTACTTTAAATGATTTTCTGAAGCAAATATGATTTAATATTTTACCACCAAATTATATTTTCATCAAACAAAAATCATTATCTTATAACTTTTTTCTTGGATCATTAACTGTTGAAAAAAATGACAAAGTCTCAACATTTTAAAAATAATTTGTCAGCTAAGTGAAGATGAATCGAGTTCACCAATATTAATGATTGGTGATGAATTAAATGCAGGGTAATTTTTTTAATGAATAAATTTTAATTAATTCTTTTTAAATATTTTACACACCGAACTCAAATTAAAATTTTATAAGGAACTATACATTCTTAATATACAATTATATGTAATAACAAAACATTAATGACTAAATTCAACTCATCAGAAAGTAGTTAAAAGCGAAAAAAATGAATGGATAAAATCTTTACTAATATTGTTATAAGCATGCTTAACTAATTGAGAATCTTCTTACCATTATGATTGCATGATGTAGCTTGCTTTGTTACAACATTGAAATGATTGAATTCACATGTTCCACAACCAAAATGTCGACATCGAGCGTTTGGCATGGTAGAACAGGTTACGGAATGACAAAATTGAAATGGACAAGGCACTGGAGGATTACTCAGTTCACAATTTGAATGTTGATAAAGTTGAAAACAGAACCTATAGCAATTAATAAAGCCATCAAGTTAATGCAAGAATACTTAAATTTGTTACTGACCTTTAATAACAAGTTAAGATCATTCATTGACAAATCTCAAATTGGCTACACCAAATACTACGTAATTATTGATAGAAATGTATGAATATCAAATTTCTCTCTCTCTCTCTCTCATCTTATAAAAGTTCCAGTTAACAAATATATATTTAAGAACATAATATGGTGTTCTTAAATATATATTTGTTAACTGAAAAATTTTTTGTTTGTTTCAAAATATAATGAAAAGAATATTCTAAAAAGCTCTGTAATGTAATGTCCATTTAAGAAGATTAAATTTAAAAAATACTCAATAACAAAAAAATGTTAAATAAAAATTTTTCCAATACATTATATTTTAAGAAATAAGGAAAGTTATTCTGAATATGAGCCAAAGTGAATATGGTATGAGTCATTTTATATTTCTTTATTATTCCAAGTTGGAAAGAATCTGATTTAGTAATCAGATAATACATTTTCCACCAAGAAGTTTCGTAACTTTACTAATTCTTTCTTAATAAGTCCGGCTATCATGAAAGCTAGAATCCGATGGCTTAAATATTATTAAAGTAATAAAGAATCTATTTGTGTATCATAAAAAAGCTTTTTGTTAGTTAATACTTTTATTTGCAAAAAACCTTTTAAACTATTGACGTAAAAATTCAAATAAAAAAATAAAATAAATTTTTTTTTTGAAAAATTACAATTATTTTACTATCCACATCGATACCATTTTAATATGTGCATTTTAGCTATATATATATATATATATATATATATATATATATATATATATATATATATATGATTCATGGGAATCAATTTTCTTTTTAAGGATTAAATTTAAGGATTTTAAACCATTATAGTAACGCGATGTTTTTTTAAATTATATTTCTAATGGCAGATTAGAAGACAACTGTATTCAAAATAACAAACATTGAAATTAGAACAAAGATAACATGAACACAAACAACAAAACTGAAATCATTGTAAATCTATAAATCATTGCTCTTGTGCCCTGATTTCGAGTATCCCCGCCTGAAATGATCGGAGTTCAGTGCATGCAATAACTCAAATGGTTCACGCTCTTTTATGTTAAACGTTGGGAAAGAGAACTTGACAGTATTTTTATAAGATATTTAAGGAGACAATCGTAGCCTGTAGCAAGGCGAAGAATGGCAACAGATCTGAGCCTTGGCCAAGGTGGAACGACGTCAGTGCTATTATTAAAATCAACGACATAAAAAGAGCTGTGTTCTTATCAAAGAGATATTGACATTATAAATTATAAGGAATAAATTCAGAAATAGGAAAAGACACAACAAAAATTGTAGTTCTTAAATGCATATAAGGTCAAATTATTTACCTGTTTTTAATATTTAATTTTAAGTTTGGTATCTTTATTTTCAATAAGGAAAAAATTATGTGATTTACATTATTCCAACTTTATAAAAAACTTTAAGGGGATAATGAGATATTCAGTATCAAATGTCGAAACATGCATTTTCAACTCTGATGAACATAGCACATAGTTTTTTCTAGGTGTAAGTTCACACTCGGAAAGTAACATCAATTTTTAGGAAGAAAAAAATGGTAATGTGAAAGACTTTGGATATGTGAATAAATATTCTGTTATTGTTTTAGATTTGTAACTGCAATAGTGCAAATATTTTACATAAAACATAATAAAGAATACTCGAGATTGCATGGAACAGATTAACGAAAAACACATTTGCGATATAAGATAAGTTAAGAAATATTATGCTAGGCAAATGCTTGAAAGCATTTAGTAAGTAAAAAAAAATGATTTGAGGCTATCAAATATCATGAAATAAGATATAAGAAAAACTGCAGAATAAGTTATTTTAGCTTGATAATTAAATCAAGTATTTAACTCTACCGTGCATACATTGAAAACAAAAAATAAATACAATATAATTTTGGTTTTTAAGCAAGTTATGTTTGCAGTTTTATAAGCAATTAAATATTTTGTATTGAATAGTATAAGCATTTCTATTAGAATTATTTCAGAGTGAGTATTTTCAAAAGTTCTAACTACCTGTAATGTGTATAAAAAAGTGCTTGATTACGAAATAATACAACATTTACGAAATTCATCAAGGAAACTCAATTCAAAATGTTTCAATCAGGAGATTTTCCGAAAACCTTCATCAAATGAAATGAATCTCGTTTTTTACTGGTCAAAGAAGTTCAATATCAAGAAATACTCCTCAAATATTTATACTAGAGGAATTAATTCAAAATTCCAGGTAAAATTTATTTTATTTTTCCCAAACTTTGCGAATGTTGTATGTATGTCGATGTATTATTCTTACAAAGTCCTTCAGGTGATCTCATTTACAAAACGTTTAATGAAACAAATATTCCAATCACAACGATTAATAGTACCGGAAAAGCAATCATCCCTATCTTTTGGCTGCTATTTCTGGATCAATTGTATTATTTCCGATGAGACAGCTTAGACCATTTTAGAACTATTTATAAAAAGTATTCAATTCCATTCCCATGTAAGCCCACTGCACGAGAATATTTAAAAAAAAAAATAGTAATAATACACGCATATGTTATCATGAGCAAGATTTTTAAGAATTCGATGAATATATGTAATTTCAAAGAAAATGATTCAAATATATTTTCCAAAAGTCCAGTGAAGTTATACATTTCCTTAAAAATAGTATATTCCTTTAAAAATTTTATAAAAAAATATTTTATTTGAAATAAAAGATCTGTAAACTTTTTCTAACCATGTGATAGTTAACTACATTTTATCCATTTGCAAAATATATTTATGAATGTATAAATATTAATTTATCATTTTTAATGAATATTTTGCTTATTATCTTCAAGTGAAAAATTTAGTTAATGTGTAAATTGACAACTTGCGATTTTGGGTTTGCTAACAGATAATATCGTACGACGATTTTATTAAACAGATGGTAAGCATTTTTTATACATTTTTCTAGGTTTCACACAGTTACATTACATTACTTTCAGAATAAAAAAAAATTAATCAGTCATTATGGATTGTAAATTTCAAAATACACCTTACGATACTTCAAAAAAGTTACTTCGTCTTTAGAATGAAAAATCTAAATCTAATGCAAAGATAAAGAATGAAAACTTTACAAATTTCAGTAATATAAAGCACAGACAAGAAACTAACAAAATTTTGAAAAATTACTTAATCGTATTTAGATGCACTTCCGATATACCAATATCTATATTAAATAAGAAATATTTTATACATGTATATCCTAATTATAAAACTTTTAACCAGCAAAGTTGGATGTTCCTCTTTCAAAATTTCAAGTCATCAAAATATTTTAAATACAGAAGTTATTTCAAAGGTAATTAATATTTATTTAGCACACAAGTTAGATTTAAAGATACATAAATTAAATTTGAAATACATTTTACTTAAAAACAGTAAAGTAAAATAATAGTTTAGTAAATTATAGGAAATTTTTTTATTTATTTTGTAGATTATCATAAAAATATATATTTATAGAATTATAATAAAAAAATATATTTCCTACCTTTCATCTGGTGCAGGAGCTAGCCATACATCCTTGTTTTCAAAGAAAGGTGAATAAGAATCCTCACTAAGTGACGAAAAATGAATTTTATTTTCAAAAGTCCGCCTGTTCCCCCAAAATAAGTTTTGCCACCACTCAGGAACATCTGATACTCTGATACAAACTGATTTCATTTCATCTAATTCATTATTTGGCAGAGCCCGTAATTTTTGCTTTGCTTTCTTCATAAATAAGGGATAAAATGGTCCATTAAAATAGTAAGAGCAATTATTTACATCAAATCCATTCGAATCAAATCCATAAAAGTCATATCCATGGAAATCAAAACCAGATGGTCGAAAACCCAATTCATCAAATTCTTGCCAAGGAGATTTAGATGGATCAATAAAAGCATTTTGATCAGTTTTAGAAAAACAGAACCCCTTTGCGTTACATCCACTTTTGTCAAAACCATATCTGTTAAATCCTTGGATGTCAAATCCAGTTTCATCGAATCCATCTCTGTTAAAAGAATTTCGAAAATATCCCGATTTTTTCCATCCCATTCGATCAAATCCAAAATAATTATAACCATCTGTATCGTAACCATTTATATCCAACAATTTAGTTTGTTCATTACTTGAATCAAAATTTTTTAAAGTATTTTTCATGCTATCGACACATGGTGCGCCTTCAGTGATTTCTTTGTACTTCACACACATCTGAGTGGCACTAAGAAGAACATCATCAGGAGTAAGATCGAACGGAGCCATAGGGATATATCTTTGATTTTGTGGGAATGACAATATGTTATTAGGATTCCTTGATATCCATTCATTCCAGATTTTATCAATAAATGCGTAATGAGAAAAAAATATTGGATCATAAGAAGCTTCAGTTGTAGCCATATGACCACCAACAAATAAGTGAAATAATCCACTTAATTTCTCGATTTGAAAACTAAAGTCCTCAAAAGACTGTATTCGCAATATTTTTTCTATATCAACAGCATTTGGAAACGAAATGTCAATATTAAAATTTCTCCTCAAACAATTATTCCAGAAAATTGGGTGATAGTTTTTAAAAGGATGATTTCTTATGCAGTTGTTTCTAGATTTATCTCCATTTCCACCAAAATAGTTTGCTTGCCAAACAACTGACGATTCTAGGTCACCAACATCCATTGTCCATTCGAAATATGGAATTGAAACAGAACAATCTATTTCTTGTAATTTCATTTCAACTAATCTTAAATAAAATCGATGCCAAGGTAAAAAGAAGACAGTTCTACGTGATTGAGGCAGAGAACTTTGATACAAATCCGTTAAATTCTGCCAAGTAGAAGGAGCACCTTGCAAAGCAAGAACTTTCACTGCATTTTGATAACGAGCAAGTTCTTCATAAGTCATATCTCGAATTTCTTTTCTTATACTGACTGATTTACAAGGGCAATGTATACGGCCAGATAAAGAGCATTCACATGTTCCACAACCGATAGGAATTTTTTCATGGATTGCAAAGGACATATGTAAAAAATTGCATCCACATTCCTGACCACAATGTACTTCTTCACATTTCTTACCAGGTGTAAAGGATACAACTTGATATACAGCAGATACTTCCTTCTCTTTCTCCTGGCAATCATGTAAATTCATCGCACGACAGTCAAATTTCCATCCTGTACTGAGACCAAAATAGTCCCAACCATCTTCAGTATATCCGAAACAATTGAAACCATCACGATTATATCCATCTTTATTGTATCCATGTAAATCGAAGTCAATAATTCCATCATAATCTCCAAAAGCATTATAACCTAAAATATTTTCAATTTAAAAATAGAAAGGAAACTTAACTGATTAAAAAGTAAACAAGAACAGGTTAAAAATCAATGCTTTCATTACATTAAAAAGTCTAAATCGATTTTCAAAATGATGTGACTCGTATCAATAACAGATCATACATACAATACATTTCGAGAAGAGAAGACTAAAGTAACACGTTAGGTGGTAAATAATTATCACTTTTAGAAATGGAAAAAACTGTAAATTGAATATATGCAACTATTTATTTTTGACTTTTTTCTGGAGACGATGCCCTGTATCATAAAAAATCTATGTATTCATATAAATAGTGTAATTGCCTGAATACTAATTAATTATCAAAATAGACTGCATGGTTAAATCATTGTTTCTTAATATAAGTATATATCATAAAACGCTTTCCTCTTAAAATAATCTATGAAATAATTTTCTTTTGCAGTTGCTTATGTTTCAAATCTTTCTCCGATTATTTTGCTTAGACAATTTTATTATTTTATAAATAATATTGTTTTTTCTCTTTTATTGAAAAAAACGTATAAATCAAGTTCACTTTAAATGAAAAAGTTAATTTATTTACTATTATTTACCAATTTACTATTATGTTAATCATCACATTTTCTAACTTAATAAAGTAGAATATTTAAACTTAATTGAGACTTCTCTTTCTAAAAGCGTCTTTTAAACTACCAATTGGTTACTCAATCACCTCAAAATACATTAGGATTAAAATAAATAAATTAGACATAAATTTTATTTTATAAAAAATAGATTAGAGACAATAAATTAGACATTAGGATTAAAATAAATAACTAAGACTAATACCACTTTATTTTGCCTTAAATTCTTTTGCATAATGATTTGCTTAATATAAATGCAGATAACAAACTACAATTTAAATAGAAACAAAATTTTTTATATATTTTTTGAATAACGTCTTATTTTGCATTGCACGATGAAATACAAATTAAACATCGTCTAGAATTCATGCATAAAAAGAGAAATATAGGATAATAAAGAAGAAATAAATAAGTTACTTCATAAATTAAAATATAGTTAAAATAAATAATTCCTTAAACCTAGAAAATAAATAAAATTATTTAAATAATTATAATTAATAAAACATGTTGTATTAAAAACTTTCACATATATGATAGTAATGAAATGTGACAGCCTTATTCTAATAAATGAATAATTTCTTCAGAAATTTTAACATTAATATAATTTTAACATTAGAATGCAGTCTGAAATAAATCTCACTATTAAAAGTAAAGGGGCATTTACCGGTAGCATTAAATTTCGTAATATGATGATATCCCTGTAAATTATATTCCTGTCGGTTCAGCCCTGTTTTATTGAAACCTCTGTTATTGAATCCTATAAATACAATTATGTATTACTAGCAAATAAAAACTCATAAAATATAAACATCAACGTACTTAAAATAAAAACATGAAATTTCATTACCTTGATAGTCATATCCCGAAAATCTGAAGATTCCTTCTTCACCACCAAATCCATTTTCTAAGTGACGTCTTTCATTTTTAGGTGACATACCATCAAGCGAAAACCCATACCTGTTTTAAAAGTAGAACAAACAAAGAAAAATAGCACAGTTTCTATAATGCAAAGATACATTGAGTCCTATTTAAATGTTGGGATGGAAAAATGTTTTTAATAATATAATTAGGGGAAATATTAGAGAAAAAAAAAGGAGACAAATATGAGAATTTCTGAAGAAAAATGAATGAAAATTATTGTTTTACTGATAAATAATTAAAAGTGGTTTGATCTGATTTGTCGTAGTATAAATAAAAACTTCAAGTAAATCGTCCGCTTTGATATGATGAAACATATCATTATCTTTCTCAAAAATTTTGAAATAATTATTTCCTTTTTTATAATGATTTTTATCTGATTTTAAAAATACGCAGTTAAATTTATTAAGAAAGATTTACATGAGGATTTTATAAAATATAAAAAAACACTAGTGTGCTCTTATTGGCCTTATATGTGACAATCATAGACAAAGTACAGTAATAACTGAAATACACTTATAGATTTTAATACAAATTGCAATTATCAATGGAATAGTCAAAAATATTTAACTGTACTTATAATCATGAATTGTAATTATAAATAAAATATAGAAACTCACTTTTTTTTGAGTCCATTATTTAAAAAGAGGTATACATTTATATCGAAAGTGCCCTATTCAATCTAGTTATCCATAAGAAATTATTAATTCTATTTACTTCAATTTTTGAAAATTTCAAACAAAAAATATTGCAAACAAATATATTAATACCCATTGCAGAAACAAATATATTCCAAATGTGAACTACTTTAATCATATTTGTTTTCTCATGCATTTTCGAAGCCTTGCTTAGATGAGAATTTTGTGCATGCTTTGTTTATGTGGCAGAAATAATAAATAGTTGGCATAAAGTCAATATCATCAGATAACAACTAATAAATCGGTCAAAGTTATGTCTATTTGCTTTGTGTCAGAACCAAATTTCTTGTGAAGGATCAGTGCTAAACTAATATAAACTTACATAATATAATAATAGATTTCGCAAGAATATGGGCATTATAATAAAACACTTATCATTCGATTTGCCTCCGTAAACAAGATTAAAGTATTTCACATTAAGAGTGGAAGGAAATATCATGGAAAAATCTTAATATATTGTTTTAAAACATGGCAACGGCAATTAAATGAAGTCAAATATTCTTTATCTCTCCTAATGTAAGCGTATGACTAACTAAAGATTTATGGCGAATGCTTTTCATCTAGTATACGTTTTCTTCTGTGTATTTATTAAAGTTTTTGTATTTATATATGTATATATACATATATATATATACATATATATATAAAACTTTCGAATAGATAATCAAAAATGTCGAATGGTTTTATTCAAAATTTAACAAATAAGTTTCATTTCCATCTAGAATTGCTGATTATAACGATGGCTAAGAAACGCATTGCTTTTTTTCTCCTTAAGTTAGAGAAAGAAGATATTAGAGGTAAAACGCATAGCGTTGTTTCGGTACCCCTTCATGCATGTCACTTACAGAAATTGTCGAAAATTGAACCAGATGCCATTGAAATATTAAATTTATGAATGAACTTATACTGTAATTCAGTTTTTAAGTTTTATATTATCATTACTAAGGTTCAATCATAATTGAAAGTAGAGATTTTGCAGTAATTCACTCTTATAAAATATAAAATGATTCTTCAAGAAAGAATTCCTCACTTGAAGAATCAATTAGATTCTCTATTATAGATGATTTAAACGAAACAGAAGCAACTTTGCATACTAAAATTAAATGAATAATTCAAGAATTATAAAGAAATTAATGTAAATATTATAACGATAGAGCTATATTGTATTGAACAGGAAAATGTAATTTGCTAATCAGTATAGCTTACCTATCATATCCCAATTCATTATAACCCGGGATTCTGTTAGGAAACAAAGGATATCTCCAGCAGCAAGCTCCTATCATGCATGATACCCGACAATCATAATAAGTTAAAAAATTGTTTGCATTGCCAGCACATCCCTGATAATAGAAAGAAAGACACTCCTGCTTTTGCAAATCAAAATACCATCGCTTAACAGGAGAACCACAACCATCGATTCCTATTGAAAAGTAAAGAAAAATGTATATTCACATTAGAGAGTGTAAAAGTAATAAAGTAAAATTTGTAAAATGAAATTCAAAATTAATTAATAAAGAGACGGCAAAGACTAATTTTTCATAAGATACAATTGACCTATGCCTATAATCCTAAGATCTCATTAATGTTGATGAAATAAATGATTTATCTAATTTTTATAATTTTCGTTGCTCATTATTTTAAGAAAAATTTGATTCTCAAAGAAGGAACAAAATATTTTCTCTGAAGGATATCACTTAAGTAATTTGCTTTTAGAAAATTATTTTATGAAAAATTTGATGGAATATTTAAAGATAATTTTAGATGAAAGCTATGGCTATGATTACTTACTTCAAAGAAAAAGCTCCTTTAAGATTATTTACGTTTCCTTTAAATTTCACATACAGTCATAATATTTGAAAAGAAATCTGGTTTATTTCATTAAACTGAATTCTCAAAAGAAAAGAACAATTAAAAAATTTTGCGATGTGTGCTTTGTATGAGTCGACTTAGATATTTTCTATTATCTAGATATTAGATACGGAATTTCATTCTGACACGGGTCCCTATGGCATGTGTGTACTGAGGAAGTCAGACCTCACACCAAATTATTGTTCTGTTGGAAAAGAGCTCAACCCATATTGGCAGCCTAGCTGGCAACAACATTTAATAATTTCTCCCTTTCATTCAAATTTACTTTAATTGTAATTTTCATCCAGTTGTTTTGTTTTGAAATATTACTCTACACACACTATACACACTTTTTACTTAATTTTATATCAAATAAGCAAAATTTATTCCGCCAAATGAAATTCTTCGTAATGTGCAATTTTATTTAGCAGCAATACTTATTTCAAGAAATCAATTATGCGTTATTTTATTGATTTTTAAGTTACGTTGATTAATTTTTTAAATACAATTTTATTAAATTCTTTCTCAAGAAGCAATTTATTCGATTACTTAGAAATATTTCCTTTGTAAATTCTCATCATTTTACATCAAATGCGAAATAATATAATACGAATTGGAGTAAACATAATATTCTGAGAAGGACATGTCAAGCATAAGCGAAAATATGAAAGAATAATCAAATACTGAAGAATAAAAATTCAGATTTTTTACTTACGTTTTCCTGGATCTTGAGGCAAAGAACACCGTTGAGTTGATTGTTGTTCACAAAACTGACCTTCGAATCCCGGAGAACATTCACAAGATACAAGATGAGGAAGGGTAGGCCATTCAGTGGGTATGCAGTGTCCTCCGTTTTTACAAGGATTGGGACTGCAAAAATCTACAATAAGCATAATTATAGCCTGTGAATGGAAAAATTAAGGAGTTTAACTTCTATTAGGATAGAAAGTTTAAAAGACTATTCTTCACTTAATCGACTACCGCTGAGTACGAAATAGGAAATAGCAAATAAAGTGGAGATTTATATCAAAAATTATACAATATTTTCCAAAATGAAAAAAAAATACAAAAATATAAATAATATGAAGCAGATTTTTAAGAAATTTAAAGGCGTCATTAAGAATTGTTGAATAAATTTGTAACATACAGATAATAGTTTGCATATTTTAATTTCATATCGACGTATTTAAATTGTGCCGCATTTAGATTTCATAGATGTATTCTGTTTATTGTTGGTGCATGATTTAATATATTTGAAGTCTAACTAGAAGCTTTAAATTGAGTACATCATCTGTAATGATTAGGTTCGCTATAATAACTTCTGGAGATCTTATGTCAGAAAAACAGAGATTGGTACCAACTAAGAAATTAGGGGAAGATCAAAATCCCTGTTGACCAAGTGGAAAAAAGTAGTCAAGGGCAACCGGTTGTTACAATGAGTAAACGCAGCTTATATTTCGAGTTATGAGCATGAAGAAATAGAAATGTAACCTTAAAGTAATTTATATCCACTGAAAGATGGGTATCACTAGCCTTCATGTGTGAATGGGTTTACAAAAGCAGAATTCAAGTGACACAACCAGCAATTTGCTTGCAGTTCACATGTCGATGAAACGAAAGTTTAAGGTGGAGGAGTTAATGTGACAACAATATGGTTTTTTTTACTTTACTGACTAGTCAGATTTTAGCTTCCAAACATATAACATAAATATATAGCAGTTTCTTTAATTAGAAAGAAAATGGAACATTTTGGAATTCATGAAAAGGATAGTTAAGAATATTTATTACTAAAAAACTGGGTATATTGATATTATTATATCTACTTATTACAATCAGGACTTCTATACTCCTTTCTAGATGGAGGCAAAGATCGTCATATCTTTCTATTTGAAACCGTGATTTCACATATTTATTTAGAAATGACATCCTTGATATCATTATAATGTAGTAAAACATAATATTCCTATTGTTGGTCACTAATGTAAGATCACATAGGGGTTGCAGAGAAGATAACTGTTTTCGAATGCCTGTAATTCAGTGAACATAAGAACAAGATTAATGACAGAATATCTTGAAGCATGTTGGGAATGATTTAGAAGGAACTACAGTTGCTTTAAATTTTTCTTTTTCAAACTGTTGTCACAACTGTTTTGAAAGAACAACGGTTCTTACCTCCAATTAAATCTATGAATAATTTAACACACGAAATATCACTAAGCTTTATATTGTTTTTCTTCTTGGGATGTGACATTACTTTACATAACAAATACTTTTTCAATACTAAATTGAAGCATCTGATTAAGAAATTTTATCCTTTGGCTAGTTTATAAAATGATATAATTGTTTCGTAGTTTGTAATAATTTTATTTTATAAATAATTAATGTCTTGCATATTGGTTCCAATTTTATTAAAATTTTACTCATTTATTTAGTTTTTGATCTAATTTGCAAAGTATGAACAAAGTCAAAATTTATGACTTTATTCATGCATAGCAGGTCAAAAGCGATAAAAATATTTTAACTATAAAATTGATAATGTTGCTTTATCTTTTAGTTATCATTCTAAAAATTAATTTTATGATCAGACGTGGAAAAAAATAAAGATAAAAGTGCAAAAATTTTCATCCATTTGCTCTTTAAGAGATAAGCATAAAAGGCAAAAGTAGTGAAAATAATTTAATTATACCTAATTTTATTAGGCATAATTAAATTAGTTATAATTCAATTATTAAATTTTTAGACAAATTTAATGAAAAAAATTTATGTTAAGTATAATTTCATGAAAAACTTACGAAAGTTCATAATGTTTATTGATAGTAATCATTGTTAAAATTAGCGTAAGGTTTTTCTTATTTTTAATGGATTTCCAATTGCTTTTCTTAAACTCTAAGTACGTAAATATTGTGCGAGAAATTTTACTTCTCAATGGGTGTAAAAGGAATGATTAAATTTTATACATGTAAGGTTTAATGAAATACAACTTAAATATTAATTACAATAAATATACAAGCTTTCTTAAGTAGAAAAAAAGAAGATGATTGCATTTTCAGAAATATTTTTGTTATTCGAATCTGACACACATAGATTAATTTTATAAAGGAACTAATTTTTGTAATTGAAATAAAAGGATTTACCTAAATTAGAATCTTTACATTCCATATCTTCGCCATTTACGTGACAAATCAAGGAACAGTTTCCACACAGCTCTAACCTACATGGAACGTATGTATAGTATGGGCACTTCAAAAGAGCCGACTCATCACAAACTGGGATTTGTACCTAGAAATATAGTGTTCAAACATACTACATTATATATTAATCATAAAACTGACAATCTCTAATTAAGCTAAAAAATAATCTTAACTAAATTAATTTGTATACTTTGAGAAAATGTATTATATCTTTTATGTAAAATATTTTACACTTTAATATAATTTTGTATGCTAACACACAATGTAATATTTTATAACTAATATAATCATGTATGAAAGTTTTTTATCATTATATTTTTCGCATCGTTAATAGCAATGAAAATAAATGTCAAAAGATCAAAAAAGCTCTTACTTCATTGAAACTATCAGAACAAGAAGGATTAATATGTGTGTCCATTTCTGGAAAAAATATATCGGCTGTAAAGCAAAATTGATCACATAGTTCTGTTTTTGTTGCAACTGCCTGTAAATATAAAGAAGCATATTTTTCCGGGAAATCATTTTACAGATTTTATGAAATTTTAATAAAATAGGTCGTTAAGAAAAAAATAAAAATGAGAAGCTTACATGATAATTAGAATGCATTTTGAAGTCATCTGGGAATGCATTCCAAGCTTGATTCCCATAACTCGTCGGCATATTTGAGGGTGATTGACAGGTTCTTGGTAAAGTCTTTAAGAATTTTTCTTCTTGGTTGTAGAGAACTGACTGGATTTTTTGAGCTGCATGCAAAATGCTTTTCACATTGCCTTCGCAACCATCGTTACAGCTGTTAGAATAGTCACTTGGAAAACTATCTGAAGAAATTCAAAATAATTCTGGATATAATAATAATATTATATTAAACTTTAAATGTACTAACTATAAAATATGAGTATGATACAAAAAACAAATACACATAACTATTTAACGTTAATTGAAAAATTGAAAAGTGCATAAACAATCAGACATTTCTGTAATTATTTGTTTCCAGAGTAATAATAAAGCAGATTAAAGTTTTAACCGTCAATTTGTTGTAACTTTCAACATTGCTAAGAAAGAGTAATATTCATTTTGAAAATAAGTTGGTTCAGATTTCAATGCAGTATGCATATAAAAATTTTAACAAAAATTTATTAAAACCTACAGTCTTTATACATACATAAAGCTTGAATTTTATTAAATTTCATAATTTTTATAAATTCCATGAAAGAGCATTTTGTCGTAAAGAAAAATAACGAAATACATGAGATGAATTTTAAAAATTGCTGAATCTTTCTCCCTGGGTGAGCCATTTTAATATCTCAGCAGTTTTTCCGTGTTTCTAATTTCGATTACACAATATAGGTGCGTGTAATTAAATGAGTAAATATTAATAATTAGAAATAAATTGTGTGTGTGTGTGTGAAATATATTATGATTATATTGGTTACAAACAAGAATGATGGTCTACTTACTGTAATTATTATTAGGAAGGTCAATATTATCATATTGACTACTATATGAGACACATAGATTTTTCTCCGAATTTACAAGAAAACGTTGCTTAGTGTTAAAAGGTATTAGATCTGCCTCCAGAATATGATTTCCATATTTTTGCAATTTTCCATTCGCATGACGTTTATCCCATTTCCAAAGCAACGAATCGATGTAGGCATGGATAGAATAATACAGGGGGTCAAATGGACTATCTGAAAGCAAAGTATTCAAATTATATATCTCTTAACGTATAATGGGAGCTCATATATTTTAAAAAATTTTCATAAATAAATAATTAATAATGAAAACAATTACTGATACTAAAATTTAAACAAAATATTCAAGGAAATTTTCTAATAATTTCAATAAAAATTTCAATAAAAACTTTTCTGTTACTGATAAACAGTTCCTAATTACATCATAAAAATTAAATATTTTTAGTTGTTATGCGTTTCAAATCAATCATATATTTTCAGACAGAAAAAATTTCAATTAATATCATTAAATAAGTACTTTTTTTAACCAGTATTTTGTTTAATTGTGACTTAACTATATTTATTTATCTCTCTCTCTCTCATAATATTGCTAATTAGAAAAGAAAATTCTTTTTCTCCAAAATGTAAATAAAAACAAAAATGGAAGTTTATATAATTAATTAATTTCTTTATTTATTAACTTCCTTTATTAAGTAGCGTTTATTAATTAATTTCCTTAACAGATAAAACCAAAACTGATAAAATAAAGAAAGAAAAGTATTCCATTAGCATTTATTATACGATTTTAAGAAAATTCCTACTTAATGCTATAATATGAATTGAATTGGTGCGATTATAAGCTATTTTTATCTTCTCTGTATTACGAAAACAATTAAAAGTTAAATGGAATTCTTGTTTATCATTTTTTCTTTTTCTGAAATTGTTTTTGGTAACTGTTTTCAGAGTAAGTAACCAGAAGAGCTTAAGATTCACCAATTTGAATGTTACTCGGCAGATGAGAGCCCATATATAGATTTATATTTAAAAGACGATGTAATATGTCAATTCTATAAAAATGGCAATGTAAGGATGTGTCTTTTGAACCCAGATTTAGAAAATCTTTCTTAGCGCTTGAAAATTGCCTCCTTTTCCAATACTGTTTCCCTTGCACATTTTATGTTTACTTACAAAATTGGTACAAAATGTGTGAATTAGAGCATGTGATATAACCTTGATTTCCTACAATAAAATAGATTTAATTTTCATACAGAACTCTCATATAAAGCAATTTCCTGCAAGAAAATAAATTTAATAACTCTCACTACAAGTACATTTCAGAGTTACGTTTCTTACCTAAGAAGTGCGCAGATACATTTTTCTTTGTAAATTTTTTTAAATGTTTATTATTTATATTAATTATAAATTTTAAGGATTACTCAATAATTATAGAAATTTCAACAAATTGTAGTTATCAACAAATTGCCAGGATTGAATTTAAATAGAAGTTTCATGTTGTATTAAATTTTTACACTTATTAATTTTAATTATTACACTACATTAACAAATTGGGAATTATATGAAATATTTATTGTATATGGAGGAAGAAATATTATTTTTATATTTAAAAGTGTTTTATTTAAAAGTAATTCGTGTTTATTGACATCATAAAACCAAATGTGTGCTCAATGAATATTTCATTTTAAGTATAGTATTAATAAAAAAGATGAATATATATATATATATATATTTAAATATCGGTGTGTGCGTTTTTAAGTACTTTAATCTAGCTTATTACTCTCTTCTAAAATACAACTCCTTCCATTTAACATTGCAATTGAAGTCAACTTGAGTCGACTAAATTAAACAAATGACGTCAATGTAAGCTTATTACGTAAGAGATTTCCTTATTTTACCAGGTAAATTAATTAAATTAAAGTCAAACTTACTGGTCCTTTCCATATCACCACCTAAATAACTATGAATGTAACTAGATATTCCTTGTACAGCACTTGTAAATTGAGCAAAGTCATCTTTAGCCAACGCTAGGGCGACATCAATCATGGTGGGCGCATTGCCATTTGTTTGAATGTCCCTTCGAATACACGGAGTCCAGGAAATGTTAGTCTTGGGAATGAAATGCACTCGGCAGTCGCCTTCCTTTAGAAACGGAGAACCAAAAAAGTCTTCTCGCCATATCACAGAATTTGACAAATTTCCGGCATCTAATGTAAAATCAAAATATGGAATGGCGACAGAACAGTTCCACTTTTGTAACTGTTTTTCCATGGCCCACAGAAAATTTCTGTTCCAGAAAAGGAAATATTGAGGAGAGTTCGCGTGCATAACATGGGTGACATAAAGATTTCTGAATGAAGTCCACACACTTTTATCCATCTCTGTGTAAAGATGAGAAATGGCTCTTTGATATTGAATTCGCTCATTGTAGCTGAGTTCTCGGATTTCTCGTCTTATGGTAAGAGAGCGACAGCTGTGAAAATCATATAATTGTTAGGAACAGTTTGTTAAAGTTTAATATATACTCTTTTGTTGCTTATTTATTTTCTTATTTTTGCAAACCTTTATTCAAATAAAATAAACTACTACAATTATATTATAGTTTATTCATAAATTTTATTATTTTTTAACAATATTGCATAATGAACATTAATAAAGTGTAAATGACATTACAAGCCACAAATAAGTTACTTTTAAACCATTAGGTTAGAAGTTGTAAGAAGATGAAAACAATTTAACGTCGATTCAAATGTATATTAGAAACATTAATAAGCGAAAATGCGCGACGAGATCTTATTTATATATTATAAATTAAACTATTTCTACTCTTTAAGGATACTCTATATATGGGAGAAATTCCATTTGTTTGAAACTCTTATTTTTATGTTTTGGCATACTAGTAATAAAAAGTCGTGAAAACTAAGTTTCTTAATTTTTCTGCCTCTAAAAGCACAGAAGACACCCTCAGTTCAGGCAATGTTCAGCAGCGGCATCCTCAAAGGGTTTGCGCAATAGAATAAAAATGTTGCCTAAAATGTTAAGAAGAGAGTAAATAAATTATGCATCTAGGATTCCTACCAAATCTTTCTGATTGCTTTTATTATGCGCAATAGAATAAAAATGTTGCCTAAAATGTTAAGAAGAGAGTAAATAAATTAGGCATCTAGGATTCCTACCAAATCTTTCTGACTGCTTCGATTTTAATGCACTCCCTCTCGCTTTTTCATCTCGATGTAAAATCAAGTTTATTTACTGGAAATCGTTGAAAACGTCATTTAAAAGTAAATATTGTTGCTTGTATGACTTAAATTTATTTTTTAAGAACTAGATACCATCATTTATACACTTATTTTTAACTAAAAAATATTAATTTATGAAAACAAAACAAATTATAGGTAAAGGAATTATATATATATATATATATATATATATATATATATATATATATATATATATATATATATATATGTAAACAGATAGATAGATATAGAGAGAGATTTTGATATTTGGATGAGATAAACATTTATCAAAATAAACTATCTTAAATTGTAAAAATATGAAATGAACTTGAAATAACGTGAAACAGTAAAAATATTAAAAGAACTTGAAATAGCGTGAAATAATAAAAACATTAAATGAAACTTATAGAATAAAAGATATGAAGCCACTACAATTTTGTAAATCATAACTTTTCTCAATTTGTTATACAGCCTTAAATTTTACCAATAGGTTAACAAATCATAAAAATCATATTTGCCTTTTTTTAACTGAGAAATGAAGCAGTCATTTCATTTTGATTTCTAAATATACCTATTTCCGGGAATACAAAACAATTTATCATATGCTTTCTTAAGATAGAATAGATTTTCTCAATATATTCATAAAAGTATAGTTTCCAGATTAATTGTAAAAAACCTGACTGAAATATTTTGATAAGCTGTTTCCTTAATCTCGTTTCAAAACTTAAGAAACTCACACATATCATGTGAAAGGTTTATTTTCTTAATTGTAGTTAGATGAATCCCTTTCTCATATTAAATAAATTCTTCGAATTTCATTCTCAAATAGACTTTTCCTAAGAGATGTCTTTTCATGTGCATAAAATAAAAAAATAAGTTGCACATAAAATAAAAATTAAGTAATATTTTTTCCTATGTATTGAAGAAAGAGTATATTTATAAAATAGAAATTTCTCTATAAGATAATGCTATAGAATTAATTAAAATGTCTGGTGTTCTCATTATTTTACTGTGAATGCAATTATTTATTGAATTGTTTGCTTATTATTTATGTGAGCTTTTAGCTATGATTGTATTTTTATATTACACTCTCTATAAGAAGGCACATGTACTGAAAAGAAATTCATTTACAACTAAAAAACTTGTATTTCAAATTGTTAACAAACAACTTTAAATAATAAGTGCCTCTGCACATCACCGAGTTAGTACAAATCGGACCAAGAGGGTCTTTTCGTGACTTTTCTCGTGACTTTTTCATCTTAATATAATGGAATTTCTTTTTTCAATGTGCTTAAATATCTTCTCATAAACTCAATTTGGGGTGAAAATTTCTTAAATTTACGTATTAATTATTATATAGAAGATGTTTATGAGTAATAAAAGTACTTAAATTTGCTGTATAAATATTGATAATTTCCATTTTTTAATTTTTCAAATCTATCTGAACTGCATACATATTTATTTCAACATAAATTTGTTCTTTTGTACCTTGTTTTCATAAAAGCCTTATTTTTACCCAATTCTTAGTATAAAATATTTTTTCCTAAGAAGATTTTACAAATATTCCATATGCTTTTTCATTTGTAAATGAACTTCTGACCATAAGAAATGATACAGCTTGATCACTGAAATTTAGCGTATGAGTGAATTGCTAAAAATCAATCAGGAATACGGTTTCGTTGCCAAAGCTCAAGTTATCCAATTATGAAACTGTTCTAGGAAATGAAATTCATGTGAAAGTAGAAAGATAAGGCATAACTATGGTAAGAAATTGAAAAGAACTTTTATAAATGTCATTTTATAACTATATTTTTATGTATGAGTTAAAAAAAAGGTTTTCAGGTTTTCCAAATTTATTATAGTCTGTGCATTTATTGTTACTTATGGAATTATAAATGTATTGTAAGAAGGGTTACGTGAGAAAACATTGTATTTGGTCACGGAAAAAATCTGAAAAAGATCTCATGCTATCCAAATTCTATAATAAAGAGAAAATAAATGGTGAGATGTTCTTACCTCAACTAAATAATTTAAGAGATTCTCTTACTTGCAAGAAATATGCTCATCCAAGCATTCACAGTTATCACAACCTAAGGGAAATGCAGATCCAGGACTGTACAGTGAAAGACCAGTGTGACATACTTTAGAAGCTATCATTCCGCAGCCTTCAGTTGGGCATTTTATTCCTGGATAAAAACCTAAAACTTCAACTTTTTCATCTTGACAAAGAAGTTGACAGTTCTGCATTGTTTCCACCTAAAAAGGCATAAAATCAGTTAACAATTTTAGCATTCAAAACCTAATACAAAGAAGTATGTAATATTGCAAGAATGAACTGTACATTGTATTGCATGTATCTATTTTTCATAATCATGATCTTTAAAGATATGAATAAAACATTTTTTCTACATCATTTACCATAAATTACTAATGAAGGAGTAGGTGTGAATTATACTTCTAATAAAATGTTTTAATTCTTCTATAGTTGAAATTTTTGCCTATAACTTTTCTGTAGTATAGTAAAAATACTTGAAGTTAATAAACTTACATTAGTTAAAAACATATTACAAGCATAACCAAATGATCGGACAAATGAATCCAGCTGCACACAAAGTAGGATAAGGCAAGTTTAGGTGATAAAAATGTGGTATTAACTCAATAGTTCATGCATAGTGTTAAATCAATAACAGAATTGAAAACGATTCAAAAATCAGAAAAGTTAAAAAGTAACTATGTGTTTGATTATTTTGATTCTTAATTTTAAAATGCCAATGGAAAAGTAAAAAAGTATTTTTTGTTTTGTATGTGTGTACACCAAATGTCAATTAAACTTCAGCTCAATTTCCTTAATTGACAAAATAATTTCTTAAAGAATTCATTTAAATAATGCTTAAGATTGTATCTTTCTGAAAAAGAATTATTTTACAGTCTAAACTACATTTCTTTTTTGTATTACCGATTGATTCTAGCAAAGTTTATTTAGAATTTGAAAAAGGATGTCATTAATTCTTAATTATGTAAACATAACTTCAAAATTTCTGAAGCTGATGATTTAACTACACACGCATATATAGCATTTTCTGTATTTGTGATTTTCATTTCTTTTTTAACGAACTCATTACTTCCGCTGATAAAAGTAAAAAGTAATCAATGTCCGTAAAACTCTGTATAAACATCAACAAATTTATAGAGGAATTATTAAAATTTCATACCACCATAATAGCAAGATCAAAAAGCAAAATCTCTAATCAGAAATTTGAAAAATATTTCCCTTTTGGAATAGTAGTTAAATTTTTTTGCAAAATCTAATCACTTTTTCTTTTTCAGTAGTATTAATAATTTTGACACATAATATTTATGTTAAAGGTTATTTATATTTAATGTATTGTGTTATGCATGAGAGGATTTAAAAATGTTATATAATCTTGAAATGAAGTTTTTTTTTTTTTTTTTTTTTTTTGCTCTGATGATTTCAATCCTTTTTAAATCATGTTAAATCTATTGCAATATTTTTAAATCTATTTGCGCTCTTATACTTTTTTAAAACCTTCTTCCTACTAGATTTCAGAATCTCTTATTGAAGTAATATAAAAATATTTTAACTCATTTCCTGTTTTATAAATAAATAAATAAAAAATAAAAATAAATTGTCATAACAATTCTTTGTATGCAATATACTAAAGGGAACAATTAGTTTTAAGGGAAACTTAATGCATATCAACATAAATTAATGTTGCATTGATTAGAGCAGAAAAAGATTCCTAAATATTCTACTGGCCAATAAAATTGCTACACCAGGAAGAAATGCAGATAACAAAATGATATTTATTGTACAAATATATTATACTATGAATAACAAGTAATTAAATTTTCAAAAAATTTGGCTGTATAGATCCTGAGAAATCAGTACCCAGAACAACCACCTCTGGCAGTAATAACAGCAGTTATACGCCTGGGCATTGGGTCAAACAGAGATTGGATTGCGTGTACAGGTACAGGTGCCCATGCAGCTTCAATACGATGCCACAGATCATTAACCGTAGTGAATGGCGTTTGGTGACGAGCCAGTCGCTCGGCAACCATTGACCAAACGTTTTCTATTGGTGAAAGATCTGGAGAACGTGCTGGCCAGGGCAACAGCCGAACATGTTCCGTATAAAGGAAGGTCCGTACAATACCGGCAACATGCGGTCGGGCATTATCCTGCTGAAACGTAGGGTTTCGCAGGGCTCGAATAAAGGGTAGAGCCACGGGTCGTAACACACCAGAAATGTAACGTGCACTGTTCAAAGCATCGTCAATGCGAACAAGGGGTGACAAAGACGTGTATCCAATGGCATCGCATACCATCACGCCAGGTGATGGGCCAGTATGACGATGACGAATGCACGCTGCAAGTGTGCGTTCACCACGATGCCGCCAAACACGGATGCGACCATCATGATGCTGTACACAGAACCTGGATTCATCTGAAAAGATGACGTCTCGCCATTCGTGCGCCCAGGTTCGTCGTTGATCACACCAATGAAGGTGCTCTTGTCTATGACGCAGAATCAAGGGAAGCCGCAGCTATGGTCTCCGAGCTGAGAGCCCATGCTGCTGCAAGCGTCGTCGAACTGTTCGTGTAGACACTTGTTGTCTTCCAAACGACCCAGTTTCTTGACTCACGGCTCGTGACGTGGTTGCACGATCCATTACGGCCATGCGGATAATATGCCTGACTTCTCGGCTGCTAGTGATTGGTATCCGTTGAGATCCCGCATGGCGTTCCGTATTACCTTCCTGAACCCATCGATTCCATATTCTGCTAACAGTCATTGGATCTCCACCGACGCGAGCAGAAATATTGCGATAAGATAAACTGCAATCCCGGTACGCTAAAATTCGACCTTTATCAAAGTCAGAAACGTGCTGATACGCATTTCTCCTTCTTACACGAGGCATCACAACAACTTTTCACCAGCCAACAACGTTCAAATGCAATTTGTGTATGAGGAACCTGCTGAACAATTTCCTCATTTAAACACATGTGTAGGTGTCGCTACTGGCGCCTGCTTTGTCTGAATGCGCTGAAAAGCTAATCATTTGCATATCACAGCACCTTCTTCCTTCCGTATAAATTTCACGTCTGTAGCATGTTGCCTTCTTGGTGTAGCAATTTTAATGGCCAGTAGTGCAATTTTTATTATTTGCTTAAAGTGTTTTTTGTATAAAATATATAACGAAGCAAATTAAAATTTGAAATACAATGGTGGTTCTAATGAAATGTTTATTCTTATAATGTGTTTAAAAAAATATTATAATGTGTATATAATATTTTTGATAATTGGAATTGATAATTTTAAATATTATAATATTATAATGTGCTTCAAAAACAGAAAATTTATTCATTTCTTAAAATTCAATAAATTTTATACCTATAAAATGATTCTGAAGACTGTGACCGTCTCTTGCTATTTTGTTATCAAGTACAAAAATGAACTGTTCTGTGATGATCTAATGAGCTAAAATTCGATCCACCATGCTAACAATAGAAAATACAACTCAAAGAAAGACGAAATATTATAAACAGATTTATTTTTGAGATTATGTAAGATAGAAATAATCTGATACATTAACAGGTACGATATTTTGATTTAGTCAATACCCTGCAATGCTCAAGCCTATTTCATTTGCGATGAATCTTTGAAAGTAACATATTATGAAAGCAAAGCAATTCGTCAAACTAAGAAACTTTATATGGACATCTTATTAAAAGTAGAGTTTTGCATTGTTCTGTTGACATTTGACGCAAAGACAAAGAACAAGATATGAAATCTCAGATATATAGTTAAATCTGGTACGCAATACCATTGTTCAAAGTAACGGTAATGCGTCCTAGAGAATGCGAGAAGGGAATGATATACTACAGCATGCTATTTTCAGCGGATGCAAGACTAATAGGATGATATGTATGACACAAAATTAACAGTATATCTTCATAGTGTTTTTAAATTACCATCCGATCATTATTGTGTACAAGAGAGAGAACCACAATACTCGTCTAAAAATAATATTTCTTGTTATTCATATGTTAATCTTCGGCCTAATTGCAGCATGGAAAACTATGGTTTAGAGGTAATCAAAATATGACATAACACTGGACTTCGATGTCAGTAGTTACTGTGCTATATATGATTTATTATTTTGAAACTAACTGCATCCATTACAGACATGACAAGATCCTCATCAATACCGTGCACGCAATATCTAAGTTTTCATGTTTAGTGCTGTGACGAAAAGGTTGTAATTGCTCGAGCCACTCATTCGTTCTTTTTCTGAATCCTTATTTTCCACATCTATATAATTTTCGGTTGGTTACGCGCGCTCGATGAATGATTACAAAGAAGAATAGTCTGAATTTTCTTTTAAAGCAATTCTTCCATGGTTGAATCGGTGAACAAGCACAAATGATACTTTATTATGTATGCTTTATTATGTATTATTTTATTATGCACATCGAAGGCAAATACCAAAACATAGAAGGAGGTAATTTAAATTTTCGCTGTTTTACATACAGTTTATAAATGACTCTAGTCTTCCATGAATAAAGTGGACATGATGAAATTGTAATTATTTGCACAACGTATTGTTTTATACTCATATGTGAAATTCCAGGATTTGGATTATTTTTGCTTGGCATTGCATCTTCAACGATTATCAGTATACATTTTAAACCAGATCTTGATTTTAAAGTGAATAAAACAAAATATTTACTTCCAAATAATTTCATAAATTTAGTATTTAAATTATTTTGTGAAACATAAATATTTTTAGGTAAAATATATAAGCTGAAATGAGTTTATATTAAAATAAATATTATCATAGGATTTAATAACAAAACTGGCCAGATGATTCATTGATTTTGATTGGATTATGAGCCCAAGTATATATTATTTTATTCCTGCATATATTTAAAAACTTCTATCTAAGAATATTCATAATTTTATGAATTAGGAGCTGGTCTCAAACAGTCTCATATACTCAATTTAATTCTCATTTACAAATTAAAAGCTTGAAAAATCACTCTTTTGCAAACTTCGTTTCGCACATCTTTAGTTTGGTATTTTCTTTTAAATTTGTTTAACTTTATGGTTAAAAAGTTGAATCAATTTTTTTATTTGAGATTCATAAATCCTTCGAGACGCGGATGACTAACTGAACTTCTAATATTGAAATCCACGATTTTTTAAAGCTATTCGAGTGAAATTTCTCCCACCTGATCTAATTTCTGATTTACAGCCTAAGCATTAGAGTATAGTCAATAGTTCCAAGTATAAATATCGCAAGACACTTTTGTAAAAAGAAATCATAGCTTGTAATCACTTTTTGACAAATTCTAGGCGCAATGGATTTATCAATCAGTTACAAAATAAACGATATTTAAGTCATTTTAAACTGTAGGCTTTATGAAAGGAAACGTAACTGAAGAAAGGATAGAGCGAACTATGCTTTTTTCAGTTACGTTTCCTTTTATTTTATTTTAAAATCTAACGTTCTTCTATTGAAGACACGAATCACACATCCATGAACTTTGACTAAGGAACCCATTCCTGTTAGCAATTTCAATTCATGATTTTCTGCATGTAGAGTCAGGCAATTTGTAAACAAGAAGTTATCGGTTTTTAAATGATTCAGAACGTAACGAAAGTGAAAGAAATCTCGGATATCACAAACAGATAGATAATGACGTAATGTTACGATCGTCTGCAAAACAAGCACGTGAATAGCCAGAAAGAACAAGGTACTTTTTTGAGAAAAATAAAAGTAAAATCTTTAATTCATCAAAAAACAGTGTTTTTTATAAACAAAATGAAGCTTTGAAGCAGAAAAAAATTATTATTTTGCCTGATTTTTCAACAGTAGAATGAAAGTGAGGCTGGTTTTTAAGTATGAATTTTATTTTGCATGTGTTTCTTATTACAATGCGTACTAAATATTTTTTCTTGTAGAACTTTATTTAAGACGAGAACACAATTTGGTTAAGAAAATAATTTTAAAATCTAACGTTCTTCTGTTTTTACGAAACTTTCAAGTTTAAGAACTACTTTGCTAATTACTATATTGCTAGTTATTTAGCCTGACATTGTTTTTTTTATTACGTTTTTATCACGTTATTTATTACATGTTATCATTTATTACATCAAAATAATAAATAGAGTTATAATTTTATTGTTATTATTTTAGCTTTACAGATTATTTTTTTCTATGGCTCACACTAAGCGGAGGGTTTCAAGAATAAAACGACGGCTTAATTTTTTAAGTTTCCCACAGCAAATATATCGCAAATTTAAACTACGATTAAATAACGAAGCTGACTTTAAGAAACTAAAATATTATTTTTCCTTACATGACTAATGAATACCTAAGAATTTTTGATTATTAACGTTATTATAACAAAATAAGTTAAAGAGAATAATGGTAAAGAGAAACAGTTTTGGTTCATATCATAGGAGAAAATAATTTTTTTTAAAGAAATGTTTCAATTTATCAATAATAATTCTATCAATGATAATTTATGAATCAATTAGTATTACAGTGATTGTTCGACGAATTTTTTTCATAATAATGAATCACTTACATTATATCACTCTCGACTGTTTTAGTTTATGTAATTGACTTGCAATTAATCGAATGAGCTTTATTTTAGAGAACGAAAAACACGAACTAAATTAACAACATGATATTTGCAAATATTTTACATTTCACTGTAACAAAATGTTCATAATATTTATCATTTATATGGCATTGCAGTTTCTTTCAGCTGAGCTATCATCCGAAGGATCATTCGTAGAGTCTTCAGTTGAATAGTTAGTATAGGTTCCTCAGATTTTGGCACTACGTTGTAAACTGCTTCTCTATCAAAAGAGGCTGTAAGGCTTTTTAACATCCAGTCCGCTGTGTTTGTTGTTTCCCTGAGTTACCAGTTAGATAGAAGTAGCAGGGTGGAGTCTTCATGGTTTTGAAACAGGGATCAAGCAGAAGACCCCCAATACTTGGCACTCCCAGAGCTATCATTTCATTTACAGAACATAGCAACCAAGATGAATCTTTTGTTAAACTGAAATTCGAACTCACTACTTTCCGATAATGAGAACAGTACTCTTACCAGCAAGGCCACAGCGGTCCATATCCACTTCGTAATCGCCATCCAGAAGGACTTTTCATAGATTGTGGACAGTAATCACCTATCACCAGATAGAAATCATAGAAAATTCCCAAGCACCTTCTCCGACAGACGTGCATGCAAAATGCAGAATTGCAAATTCAACTTCGAGTTGTACAGCAGTGGTTGGGATCGAACCAAGAATATCTTATTCTCTGAATAACTCTGTACTATCACTATAGCCTATGGTGAGCAATTCTTAACCCCTGCATGGAATCTTACAATGGTATGGAATACTCTATAGCCTGTAGGTGCAGTTTCATAAACCCTTTTGTGCAAGCACTGCTCGTTGAGGAATGAAAACAAGCAACTCTTAAAATATCAAGTTTTTTTATGATACTGTAGTTTATTTACATTTTTTAATAAATCTTATGAATCTCTTCTGTGTTTTAGCAATGTTATTATTTTGATAAACAAATCTTAATTTATGCAGGACAAATTGCCTTTGATATCTATCATCACTGTTATTCGCTGTGTCACAAATATTTCTTAACAGAATAATTTTGAGATAATTTTAAACTTTATTATATTTTAAGAAAAAAATTATTAGGTTTTTACAATATACTTAAAAAATAACTAATAAGATTGCTACTAGAAAAATTCGTAATTTTTTATTGCAAAAGTAAATATAATAAAATATACCTGGCAAATGAGATCATTTACTTCTCTTAATAACATTCGATAACAACACGTTCCCTGCAAACAAGAGGTAGAGCATTCTTCAAATGTAGAGAAAACTGACGTCTGTTCAATACAAGCTATTCAAAAAAGACGAAAATTAATTTATACATTATATACAAACACAAGAACTATACATACTACATATATTTTATTAATTATACTAATTATTGAAGAGAATTATACTAAAAAATTCAATAGCTTGATAACTATGGATGTAACATCTAATGGTTAAATGATCAAAAAATCCGAGAGGGATTTTTTTATAATTTTTCATCGACGGGTAGTGGAGATCCCGAAGTTATTGACATTTGGAAATTTTGAAGAGATAAATTGCTTTATTTTCAACGGAAGATTGAATTGTTCAACAGAGATGAAACAAGTGTTTGTTACCCATTGGATTCAGACACGAATCCAATTTAGAATACAGTTTCTTGTTTGTTTCTTTGTTTTCAATAAGTTTACGGCTGCATGTTTCTTCCGATTGAAAATCCGTTAAATACAGCTAATCTCCTCGTAATTTAGAATCACTGTAGAACGACGCGTTATACAATCGGAAAACATTAATTTTCTCTTCAAGCCATACCGGCTTAAAGACAGAAGAATAATGTGCATAAGTCATCTTCAGAACTACGGTTACTGAACCCATTACTTCCCGGTCTAATGGTCTAATGGACTCCTTTCGCCATCAAGCCATAGTCATTTTAATTGTCCTTTTTTATTTCGAATGCTTTGCAACTTTTTCAAAAGAAGATGAAAAGAGAGTAAAGGAGGTTTGATTTGCACTTGCACAAGTCTTGTCAGAATTCAACGAAATTTGGCATACATGTTCATGAATCTCAAGGAATTATAGAAATGAAAGAAGAAAAAAATTCTTAATATTTCTATTCATTGATTTCTGGATAGATTCGCGTAAAGTTTCAAATGTCTTAACTGTCATCTAGAAGGATAATTGTTAACATAAAGATTTGCTAGATCTGCTTCATTGCTTGAAAGATTAATGCAAAGCAAAATCTTTTAACTCGTAAAAACAATTTTGTTAGATATAACGGTATTTTTTAGCAATACAGTAGACTACTATTTATATAATTTGTAGCATTTGATGATTAACAGTTGCTAAAATATTGAAGCAATGAACTGGCCAACTTGTTCACTGAACTGCAAAGTCAGAAAAATATCATTTGTCTTCTACCCTATGGAATGTAAACAATTAATCTAAACTCTTACCCTATTGAATTAAAAACATTTATTATTTATGATCGAATTCATTTAGAAGGAAATCCTAAAATATTTTCTAAAAACGAAATAAGAATTTTAAAATTAACAGAAAAATGATGGTGCCGAAAAGTATTCATTTCTAAGGATTTGTATTGATGTTCAAGGGAGGGAAAAACCTTTTCCTCTTTTTTATTACTATTATTTCAACAAATGTACCCGCAATTTTTTTAATATTGATACAAATTCTACACATTTTCATTTTTATAATCATATGAAATGGACACCAACTCACTTCATGCAAAACATATGTAACTTGCAGGGAGTTTGATTGACCCTATTTTTTTAAAAGAAATTTTTTCTGATCTTAAAAAGATACGATCTTGTATATTTAAAAGAATTTGTAACTTAATTTACTTTTGAATATGATTAGTATTGATGTATTTTTAAAAACATGGAAGTTAAAATAATTTCACTATTAATGTTTCACATTCATTTCTATAGGACTGAAGCAAACAAGTATCTGATATTTCGCAGGAAAGTTATCTGACAACGATGAATTAAGTACTTACTGTTTACAAATACACTGGCATAGCAGATTCACTCACTCACTCACTCACACACTCACACACTCACACACACACACACACACACACAGATACATATATATATATATATATATATATATATATATATATATATATATATATATATATATATATATATAATTAATAGTACATTTTTATAAAATTAATCAAAAACCAAATGAAGAATAATAATATGTTTATAAAATTAGTCAAATACCAAATTGAGAATAATAATCAAATACTAGTGAACAAATGGAAAAATGTTCAGTACATAGTTTAAAATTTCAAAAAAATAGAATAGAATTTGATTAATATAAATTAAATGTATTTTGGCAACAATGGATTTTTGGCTTGACTTTTACTTCTTTTATTCTGGTTTGATATTTTGGTTCGACATTTTTTTGTGTGACTTTGCGGTGTATTGGCTTCTTTAAGTCTATGCCTTAGGCCAATGTAGAAAAGTCATACTTTGTACCAATGTGGTCAACGCATCCTGAAGAAGCTGGCTAGGTTTTAACTTCACTCCATTTTTGTTCCATTTTCCTTTACTCTATTGTCCTTGAAATTTTAAACTATATATTGAATATTTTCCCATCTGTTTACTATATTTTGTATTTTCAATGCATTATTCTCCATCTAGTATTTGATTCTTATTCTCAATTTGGTTTTTGATTAATTTTATAAAAATATACTATTATATTTTAGTAATTCCATTTTAGCTGCTTTTGTGTTGAATGTATTGTAAACATAAGTGTTATACCTATTCTTGTACTTTTAAATTTTTATATCTATTCTTGTATCTTTCAATTTTTGCCTATGGTGTATGTGTGTGTAATTAAAAAATATTTGGCCATATATGAGTTTTTTGACCATTACCATGACTGGAAAAGAAACAGTTTTTGCTTTTTATATTTCAATTAACTACTCGTACTGCACTATTTACTGCTCTTTTAAACACGTTTAGGCCTCAACCAATTTCTTTGCGAATGGGGAATTTGTAATTTAAGTAAATTAGATCTCTGATTTAAATTAAATCATTTTGGCTACCTGACTTAAATAGATTTTGAGTAATTTAACGCTATCTTTCTTTTCAATGTTTGTTAAAATGGTAGAAACCAATCAAAATAAAAACGGAATAAAATTTGAAGGAAAAAAATTAACCAGACTTATTTATAAGGATAGAGACTAAGCAGTACAAAACTAAGTTGCGTTTGTAAGCAAAGTGATTTGTCGATATCATTCATTTAATTTTTGTCATTTGAGTTACCTTAATTAACTTTATTTTCATTTAAAAATATTTCAGGAGAGTACTGAACTGTTAAAAAAGCAAACTTATAAATATAATTTATTATTTCAACAAATAATAAATTCAACATCAATGTTTTTTAAATTAGTTTTGAAAGTAAGAGGTAATGGGAGAAGGCTTTTTTCTCAACGGGATTTTGATGTTATAGATCAAATTTAATTTTCATTAGGTTTGAAAGTACAGTGAGAACGAGGTATAACTAAGTTGTCAAGAACATAAAAAATAATAATTCAGTTATTGCAGCCACATAAGTTTTAATTTTTTAACTTGTAACATTTACATTATTTTATAATGCAATTTCCCCAGTAACTGTATGAAGTTAGAACGGTAGTGGAGAATTTTGCAGTTAGACAAAAGCAAATTGAAGACTAAAATCTATTCGTAACGTAAAGGGTATGAGAGACATCAATGCAAGAAATATGCTGATTTGAAAAATAAAACTAATTTCTCAATATAATAGTACATTTTTTCATTATTTTCTGATTTTCGTTATCATGGCATTTTTTCCTTCTTTGCTATCATATATTCATGTTCTTAGCTATCATACTAATTTTGTATGCAGTTTGTGAAAGCAAAATTCTTTTAACTTTCTAGAATAGAACTTTTAGTTGAGACACATGTTGTAAAGTATACCCTGTTGCATAATTTAATTTTATTTCTAGATATTTTTCATAGCTGAAAATAACATACTTTAATATTCTGTCACACACTAACTTACAATACCACTTAGTTAAAAATCACGTTATAAATTTTATTATTTCAGCTGAATAATATTAATTTGTTTCTCTTTTGTATGCTGATGTCATGCATCAGTATACAAAAATTAAGTTAATATTATTCTGCTGGAGTAATAAAACTTATAGCGATGTATAATATATATCATAATTTTGACACTGTATTAAAATAAATTGCGTTCTCAGTTTATTTAGTTCCTAAAATTTTTAAATATAATAAATTAGAAATGTTATATAATTTGATAATTCCAGTAATTTTTAAATATTATCGACAGCAAATTGCATAATGATTTTTCTTATGCCTTATAAATACAACAATAACCATTAAGAAAAAGTTATATAATAATGATTATTAAATTTGATACTTATTCACAAGAAATATATATGAATGTAAAAATAAAATAAACATTTACTTATAGTTATGAAGAGGATAAGAAAAATATTAAAACACCTAAAATTTACACCTCTAAAATTTTCAGATTTAGATGTAACAATTAAATTTGGACTTTACATATCATACTCTTTATGTCAGTTTTTTTTTTTTTTAAATCTCATTTGCCACAAATAATCAAGCATAGACAAGTTATATTTCACTTGCATATTTAAAGGTGCTGATTAAGTCTTAATCTGAAGCTTCTTTTCAAACCAATCCATGTGTGTGTGTAAGACCTTTAAAAATTTATAAAATATGCTACCGAACTATTTTATTTGAATTATCTTTATATTTCTAAACAGAAAATATAATTTACTAAGTGAAATAAAAAAAATCCTTGTGTGTTTTGAGATTATTTCAAAATTTATAATACAATTTATTAATATTTGTGTCTTTAAACGGTGTCAAATTTTGTGAAAATCCTTTTCCTAGCAATTAATTAGTAAGTCATATCACAATAATAGATTGTTAAGCAAATAACTTAAACAATAACATTTTCTTACCAGATTTTGTTGATTTACACTGATTAGAATAGGAGTCAAAATACCATAATGTTTGGTTGTGATAGCAATTATTGTTCAATCTAATTGGAGCACAGCTAGATATGGACTGCTCACAGAGAGGACCCGAAAACCCATCGGGACACAAGCACTGCACCGATCCACTTCTAACGGGGGAAAGGCATGTACCACCATTTAAGCAAGTATTTTCATTGCAGTGTAATTCGCAATGAGAAGAATGAAAAGATGTGTAGCAATTGATTGTATCAATCTGAAAAATATAATTTGGGTTATTTAAAATAACCGTGACAAAATATATTATATATAATTTCAGAACAAAAATTTTTTTTCTTATAATGAAAAAAAATTCTCTCGTATGATATTTATTCATAATGATTTTACTTTGACGCCGCGTTGTGGACTACATTTTAATTTTGACCCCATTATTATCTTCTGTGTATTCATTTACTATAAAGGATGAATCTCTGAAAACTCCCTTCACGATAAGCGTGCATGCAGAAGGGCAATCTCTCGTTGTTCAACAGGAATGGAGATCGATTCCAGGACCTTTCGGTCTGGTGAGCGGTGTCCTACCTCTAGGCCACAGTAAGGCCTATTTCATTTTTTTTTACATTTTTATGTATGTTATACTTAGGTTTTATTCCATTTCCTGTACCTGGCAAAATTTGCCAGACAAATTCATGACTATTGAAACTCCATGTTGCCAAAATGTTTAATATTCGACTCAGACTTTACATCGACACCATTTGCAGCTGAAACTTTAGTGGTATATGTTAACATTCAAGTCTTAAGATTGAAAAAATGGCATATACTCAGCAAATTTGACGCTCCTTGTGAGGAGAACTTTCAAAATACAAATCGATTCAAAGAATTTTGTAAAAGCTTTAATTTACGTTCCATTTTTTTAATGTAGAAAAAAAACTGAGGTTTTTTTAAGATTTTAACAAACCTTGTTGTCGGGAATAAGAAAAAAGGATTTTAACATTTAGATTGCCTACTGATATATATTTCTTTTGATTGAATATTTTTTTCTTTGTAATCATATATTAAGTAGTTATTCTTATAAAATATTCTGACAGACAAGACTAAATATTTTTTCAACCGGAACCAGTCGCAAGTCAAGAAAAATAATTTATAATTCTTATTGTTAATCATTGTTCTTTTTTATCAAATCCCTTTTTTGTGATAGGAAAAATAGTAAATTCCATAAAATAAATTTAAAAAATTTTATCCATCTATATAATTATTTCGGTTAAATCAAAATTTAAGAATCTCAAGTTTTTATTATCTTTTTTAATTTAATTTTGTGAAAAAATTTTATAGAAATATTTAGATTTTTACTTTTAGTGTTAATGTAAAATGCACATTATAATATTTCTAATATTGTGAAATCAGGAGAAATCTCCCAAAGAATTATTTTCAGAACATAAAGATTTCGCTTATATCCTTTTGCTATTTTTACAAAGTTAATGTTCTTAGAAAATATTTGACAATCTCTGCAAGTCATTATCATTGGGTTACATGTATAAATAGTAATGCGTTTGTGTATAAATATAATGTATGCATAGGAATCTTGTAAAACTGACCATATTGGTACTTTCAGTTGTACATATCTTATTTCTTTCTGTTGTGTAGTTAAATACTTAAAAATTTGTATATTTTTAAGTTATTTTTAATTTTCTCAGGTTAGTAATTGTACTTTAAACTGCTTTCGCTCAAAGTGAATTATTAAGCATTTATATTTGTATTTCGATTATTCTTTTCTTCAGTTTCATTTTTTCTGTTGATTTATTTAAATAAATAATAAATCATGTTGAAAAATTATAAAACTATACATTATATAAGATCTGGTAATTAACAACACATAATATATAAGAAGACAGGGGTTGGTGACTGTCAAAGAATTTGAGGTAAAGATAAATTGCAAAAAACATTTTAGTTAACAAACAGTTAAATTATCCACCTTGAGCACACACATGAAACTCACCTTGGATGGAAGTGCGCTCTACTATTTCGTATGTAACATGAAAGATCTGCGATGGTTATACATGGTATATGCAAAGAATGCTGTATGATACTGGTAAAACTACAGAAAAGGTTTTAGAGAGTCACTAATATGAGTTTTTCACTTTAGCAATTGATTTCAGTGTATGGTTAAAAGGAGTCCATAATCATGAGTTTCGTATGTGTTAAATATAAGTTTTTATTTAACAAAATGTAACTTGCTTAACAAATTCTTATTCAATTACATAACACTAACTGTATATAAATACATTCACATTGCCTCCCATTTATTTAAACGAATGATTCACGAGAGAATTCGGCAATTAGAAAGTAGCCAAGTTCATGCCGATATCAATTTTATCAGTGATTCAATTTAATTTGCCAATGGATTCAGAAAGTTTGGAAATATCATTCAAGAACTCTTGACTGAAAGTGAACCTGATATTGATAAAAATGTTTGTAAACCAAACACCAAAATCATATCATCTGTAACACAAAACTAGGTCTATAATGCTATTTTCGAGATGACGATATTCAGTGGCAATTTAGAGAAATATAATATTTGTTTACAAACTCTGCTTTTCACTCGATGTCGATGATTATTATACATAAGTGTACGGACAAAGAAATGAATGATCGAATTTAATATTTGTTACGGGAAAACATATACTCACATACGATTAATAAGTGTAGAATAACCTCCTTGGAAAGCATGTGCTTTAGTCTCATTTTGTGATATTTTCTTCCCCTCTATAAAATAGTGTAATGATATTTTAGTGGCAATGATATTCGTCATATTTTTATACGAAGTTATATTTTCTAACAGGAGAATATTTAGCTACTTATTGTTCGTCTGTTGAAACAACTTCTTTGGAGTATTAATGCCCTTAATTTGCCTACCTCGTGTTCAAACCAACTGAGCATATTTGGAACATGTTGATTATTTTAGGCACCTTTAGTGTTCTTGATATACCTCCAAAATAAATTAGTTTCGGCATTTAAGGCAAAATTTACCATTGCGGGAACAAATTTTGTATTACATTCCAATAAACTTTTTATGAAGTTGTATTGGTTCTGCCAAAATCTTATACAAAAGCTAGTTTTAGTTTTGGATACAAATTTGGTAGCTTAGATTCAAATCCTTATCAATTCATGCATTTTTAGACGTTATATAAAGGTTCATTAAAATAATGAAAAAGCCTTGTGGAAAATGTAGCTTTCATATGTCATATTTTAAGACTAAATTAAATACGCAATTACTAAATTTTTTTTCTATTTTTCACTGCATTATTTATTATAGTCTTTGTGTGCGTGATTTATTGCACATCAATGTTTGTTAAATTTCGTTTCAGATTAAAATAAAATGAAAGAATTATCAGATTTCCAAAATGAGCAGATAGTGGAGACTGGTTCATGCAACGGTAACCACTGTGGCACAACTGGTTGTGATTTCAATAAACATCATGTCGAAGACCATGACATTATAACTGATTCACGGCAAATTATTTGCGTGACAGAAGAGTGGACAGAAAACCAACATCACTGAGAGAGACGGGAAGATACTAAAGATGAGTTTGACCATTAAGATAGTATGTGAGAAGGAAGATCACGGTAGAAAAATGGGAGTGCCAATGAAAAACAAACCAAACTTAGAAAAGAAATTATTTTATTTTGGTGCTAAGAACTTATACTTTTTATCTGCACAGTTTTTTTAATTGCACAAAATGTATTCTTTGAGATTAAAATCAGAAATGCGTTAAATTTTATGTGTATTAAATTATTTTATCATATCATTTATATAAATGTAAGAAAGCATCCTGAGGAAAATTTTTTGATTATCTTTCCAAATTATTCTATGCATATATATAATATACAGAAGTGGTGGGGAAACTTTTTTTTAAGACGTGCCATTTGTAATAACTAGACGATCGAAGGGGGCCAAAGAATAATGCTTAATCGTTAAGAAATTTATGTATTCTATACACTTATTATTTTATTAGTAAAAAAGCAAAAGGTGAGAAAATTATAAGCACAAAATATAAAATGAATTTAGTGTAATTCATGATGTGAATTATTATCACTTTATTTTCTGGTGTCATTACTGGTTGATGGTGCATGAGAAAAATGAAATTGAGACTGTTTTATCAAAATTTCATCGTAGTCCGGTTCCATTTGCGAAGCAGAAATTCTTAAAACTGATGAAAGGTGCTCATCTGATGAAGGTGATGAAAGGTGTAATTTTGTTTTTTAAAGAAGTTTTCCTATGCTTCATTGTTGAAAAGATTTGTTCGCATATATAAGATGAGCCGAACATTGTCATTATCTTCATTGTATGAGTAATTAAATTTGGGAAATTATCTGGACTTAAATTTTTATAAAATTCTAGTTATGGTACTGTATGAAAAGTTTGCTTCAGGAGAGTAATACAGTTCAGTTCTATTAACTCAAGTTGAAATTTTGCATCAACTTCTTCATAATTAACATTGAATGGGGTCGCAAAAATACTAAACTCTGGTTCCATTTTTCTAAAGTCCTGAAATCTCCTTTCAAATTCTGAAGATATTTTTCTCAAATTAATTTCGTATTTTTTAATTTTATTGTTTGATATAGGGAATTTTAAAGATTGTATTCATGGAAAATGAGAAAAATCAGATTTCGAGATATGATTGGCAAATAATAACTGTAATTTAAAACTCTTCAGGTATTGCCAAATATCGTGAGGAAACTGATTTTTCCTTTGCAATTTGAGATTTAGTTTATTCATGTGTACGAAGAGGTCTGGGAAAAAAGCGAAATAGTGAAAAAGAAAGTCACGTTTCGTTTTCTAAGACGTCAAATTGATTATAAATGACTTTATCAAGAAGAAAATTCACAATATTGTCTTTTAAATCCGAAATTATTTCAAATACTTTTCCAGCACTTAACCAACGAGCTTTTGAATAATACAGGATATCGAAATGCTCAGCATGTACGGACTCCAAAAACTGTTGAAACTGGCGATGTAATAATCCTCTGGAGCGAATCATATTTACTAGTTTTACAACATTAACTATATGGTCAATATCTAAAGCTGATTTACAGAGAGCAAAAAAACATCATTTTCCTTACTTACTTGGATACTTAGAATTAAATTTCCCAACAAATCCTTGATTGATTCTAACCATATTAGGAGCACCACCTGTAGTTACATTACATAACTTATCAATAGGTAAACGAAGTTTATCGATGCGAATTTCAAATTCACAAAATATATCTTCACCAGTCGTTGTTCCTTTTATTGACTGCAGCCCTGCAAGTTCTTCTGTAATTTCAAAGTGGGCGTTGATTCCTCTTACAAATATGAGTAACTGCGCAGTATCGCTGATATCTATACTTTCATCCATGGTAATTTAATAAAAAATAAAATTTTTAGTTTTTGTAGTCAGTTGTTACATTCTTTTTTAAAACTGCAATAGTTGTATTGCAAAGTAAGCACACAGGTTTTTCTTTAAATAAAGTAAAGAAATATTTCCACGTCCAATCTTTAAAACTAGACATTCTGAATCCACTTTTTTTAACATCCATTTTCGACTTCACCTACTACGGAGAATAATACACAGAAACGCAATTGACGAAAGGTTACTACTAACTAATGCTCTTGCGCGGGTGTTTGTTGAGGCAGTGGGAGTTTGGGGATTGCACAAACAATTACTAGAGTCAAAGGGGGTCGTTGCAGATGACTAAGTCGCTAACTAACTGATCTTCGGGCGGCCTCGCTTGTATTTATACCTACCTGCAAGGATTGTTCGGGAATTGGATTTTTGCGCTTCTTTCGGAAAAACAGAACAATGAATCAAAAATGCGAGAGTGTCTAAGTTTCGAGCGAAGAGGATTCATGTATTTGGGTCGGATGGATTTGTCCAGAATACTATTGTGTTTTGAATATCACCGCAGGTAGTTTTTATGCAGGTCGTCACATTACGAAGTAAGAACGCGTTCAAACATTCTCATGACGGCACTCTTAGACGGGCCGGATTAAGCCTTTCCGCGGGCCGTAGTTTCCCCATCACTGATATACAGTAATGTAATTTAAATTGATAATATTGAAAAAAATTATATCTAAACTTTTTAATTTATTATTTTAAATTTCAAAATTCTGAGTTACATTTTTTTAATAATTGTGCATCACATTATGCTTTTGAGACATTGCTATAAAATTTGATACTTTGTTGTGATATTGATATTTGATTATTTCATTATAATATGGATTATAAAATTAGTATTGATTAAAATTTTTGTATTAACAATAAATTTTATTTTATTTATTTTTTTAGTTTAGATGAGCTATTATTTTCAATTTACCTCACATCTGCAGGTTGTACAAGGATCTGGATACCACACATCCCCATCTGCATAAAAAATGTCCCCTGATTTGCAACGTTGAATACTTCCACATTGGCTGGATAAAGAGTTCACTTCTAGCTGCAGCTCCGTGCTCTGAAACCATAGAATAAGTTTAGAATTGTAAAAAATACATTTTGAATATATACTACTCTAAAAACTCTTCAATATTTATTGAATTCAATAGAATTCTATTCGATGTTCCAAGAGAGAAAGAATAGAAACTTAAAAACACATATATAATATGAATACAAGTATGATATAATTATTACATCCACAAAATACAATTTAAAAACAATTAAGCTTCGAAAAATAGTGGAAAAACACATCGAAAATATTAAATTTAATGATTTCTTTAGCTTTTTAAAATAAAACAAAAATACAAGTGATGAGAAACTTTCAATTGCCTTTTCTTTGGCACTGCGTTTAGTTTTACTTGATGAAAAAATTTATAGTTTTATTTGATAACAAACACCTGTTAAAATTCTGACGAGCATTCATCTAACTAATTTTTCATTAAGTATAGTTATGCATATAGCCATGTCAGAACGTCTAAAAGAAAATACTACACTACAGTAACAAATAACAAGTTTATTGAATATTGCGCTTCTTCATTCTCTTACTGCCTCTCACGATCGACGTACATTAACTGACTAATTTTTTATTCGCCCTCTATTGGCGATTTTTCATTTCTCACATTCGGTAAGACTGACCTTACAATTGTCCTCAATTGATATAATAATACTCAATTACTAATTAATACGGCAAATATTAACATTAAAAAATTATATTAAACACAGCAGATTAAATAAAATTATTAACTACGTAACTAAACATTATTTTTCATTCTCACAAACAAATACTGTAATTATAATCATTAACAATACACATCTTTCATCAAAAGTAGAAAAAATATTATGTTAGATTAATAAAAAAACTATAATAACATATATAATACACTTTTTTTCTCTAGTAATTCTTAATACAATTCTAAATTCCACAATAAAATTACTTACAACAAAAGTTTACAAGAAGTTAAATGAACTTAGGATTATTAAATCATTCACAGAAGAAATTTTAGCTGACTTTCTCAAAATTCCATCGTTGAATTGTGGAGAATAACAGCGGAGCAATTCAAATGGTGTCTTCTTCGTTGACTTGTTTACAAAGTTGTTCAAGTTCCTCTCAATTTCATGTATTTTAACATCCCACTCTTTGTGATTCTGATCTTTCATACCAGCTGTTATGGTATATTGTTCTGTTAACTCTTTCAACCATTCCATTTGCACATGGTCGCTTCGTACAATTGAGTGTATGATTTATACCATTTTCAGCTCAATACTGTTGAAATTGATGCGAAGTGGAACAAGTTAATCGATCTGTTATTATTTTCTCAGGTAGACCATAAGTGTTGACAAAGTTTTTCAGAGCCTTCAGCACATGTGATGTTGACGTACTCTTTACAGGAGTCAATTGGACAAGCCTTGTGAAATTATCTATCATGACCAGAAGTTCTTGATTACCTTTAGAACTTTTAACAAAAGGTCCTAAATGTTCCATATGTATAACTGCAAAAGGTTTACGACCTGCTTTAATTGGATTTAATAAGCCCGACTGTTTTCCAGACGGCGTTTTGTTCATTAAACATTCAAAACATTTTGAAATGTGCCTTCGTACATAACGTTTCATATAAGGAAACCAATACAGCTCTTTTACCTTATTAACAGTTCTGTCAACAGAAAAATGTCCCATAAGATCATGGAATTTGATTTTTGTACTTTTTCTCATACTCTTTGTAATAGCATAGAGAAATTTTTTCTTTTCCATTTTCATTTATGCATTTAAATAATCGGTTTCTCTTAAGCACGTAATTTCTTATAAGCTGTTTTTCTGCTTTTGTTCTATCATGAACTTTTTTTCCTGAATATTTCTATTAATTTTCGTGTTTCTGGATCAGCCTGCTGTATCATCAATATTTGTTCATCTTCACTCAAGGTCAAACAAACTTCTAATCTATTTTCGATGAGGGATGTCAATGTATCTTCCGATAACCAAACTGGAGCTCTGCTCATTGCGTCACCGTGAGCCATTTTCTTTCCAGGTCTATGTTCTATTTCAAAATCGAATTCTTGAATTAAATCACACCATCTTGCAATCTGAGGATTGTTTGTTTTCTTTGAATTCATGTACATCAGTGCTTGGCAATCTGTCACTATTTTGAATTTTATGCCTAATAAATACTGCCTTAATATTTCGAGAGTTCACGCAATGGCCATCAATTCGAGCTTGCTTGAATGATACTTCTTTTCAATTTCAGTTGTCTTTTTGCTGTCACAATAAACCAACCACCATTTATTGTCTGGTCCTTGTTGTAAAAGCATGCCTACTAAACCACTAGAGCTTGTATCACAATATACTTCCGTTTTAGCTTGAAGGTTATAATGGGCTAACACAGGTTGCTCTGTGAGGCTATTTTTCAATAATCGAAAAGACTGCTCTTGCTCCTCTTCCCACTTGAAAGATTCTTCTTTTTGCAAGAGTCATGATAAAGGTTCTGCCTTTTGTGTATATCTTTACACAAATCTCCGAAAATAACCAGTTAAACATAAAAATCTAAGAATATCATGAATATTCTTAGGAGTTGGAAATTCTTTTATTGATATAATTTTTCTCATTCCTGGTTTTATTCCTTCTCTATTAACACTAAATTCTGAAAATTCTACTTCCTTTTAACCGAATTCACATTTTAATAATTTTAAGTCAAATTAGCAGATCTAAGTTTGTCATACACCTCTTTTATTCGTTCAATCATATGAGTCCAATTCTTCGCTGGTATCAAAATATCATCCAAATAACACAAAATTTTCTTATTTAACAATAGTCCTAATACTTGATACATTAATCTCTGTAATTCTGAAGGTGCATTTGCCAAACCAAAAATCATACGTTCAAACTGACATGTTTCCTCTGGGGTAATAAAAGCAGTTTTTAACATAGCTTCCTTTGTTAATGGTATTTGGAGATAACCATGAGCTAAATCTAATGTCGTGAAAATATTGCATTAACCAAGACATTCTAATAAATCATCAATTCTGGGCAAAGGGAATTTATCTTTAATTGTCTGATTATTTAATTTTCTGTAATCTACAACAAGTCTATCCTCACCAATTTTTTTCGAACTAACAATACTGGACTGGCATAAGGTGATCTTGCTTCGGAAACTGTTTTGTTTTCTTTCCATTCAATAACAATGTTTTAATAGAACTTCTTTCAGCTGTATTTGTTTTATAGGGACATAAATAAACTGGTTTGCTTCCTGGAACATCATTAATTTTCCTTTTAGTCAATGTAGTACATCGTAACTCACTTATATTCTTGGCAAAACAATCTCTATAATCATTAACTAATTTCACAATTTCCAACTTCTTATCATAAGAAGTAGTTTCATCGAATTTAATATCGTCTATTTTAATCGCGAATTTATCATTACTTACAGTATATGTTGTATCTTCATTTGCATTACATAGATTATTAAATGGAAGAATAAATTCAGAATTTATATTCCAATCCTGCGATATATCTATTACTCTACTCAGACATTGATTTTCTTTTAACTTAACATCAAAAGAGCCATTATTCATAATAGGAATTTCCGTTTTACCATTTTTAATTTTAAAAGCAGAATCGAAATTTTTTTCTTTTCCCTCTAATAATATAAGACCGTTTTCCATATTTTCTGTTTTTGCCTGAACAAAATTTGTGCTACTTTTTTTTCTTTTATAATAGGTTCTTCCGTTTTTAGCTTTATTTGTTGATGTTTCGATTCGACTTCCGCTTCAGAAAACGGAATACTATTCGAATACCAGATGTGCAATTTGGAGCCAATTCGGGCGAAAGCGATTTCTATTTTTTCTAGAAAGTCTCTTCCTACAATTAGGTCTAACGACATAGTATCATCATTCACAACGAATATTTCGAGTGTTGCTCTGACGTCGTCGATTCTTAATTCCACTTGACTTTTTCCAAGTGTGAAAGCAGATGCAACAGTAGAGCCAAATCCAAAAAATTTTCTTTTTAACGGAATTATATTCAGTTTTAATTTAATTGCAACCGAATTCTTAGCTAAAGAAATGCTCGATCCCGTATCTATTAAGCTATTTATCGAATGCTCACAGAATTATTTATTTTTGCTTCCTTCATAAAAGCATTTAATGAGGTAAGATTTTCAACATTTACCGTCAAACTATTTTTATCTTTGTTTATCGAACAATGCCGTTGGGTATGTCCCCTCTCACCATATTCTCTACAAATTAAAATTTTTCTTTCTTTTGGACAGTCTTAAGAAATGTGCCCATAATCATTACAGTTTAAATATTTTATGCTACTTTTATCATTACGAGAACAAAACTTCTTGTTACACTTTTCTTTAGAATAAAAACACTCATTCTTAGGAAACTTTTTTAATTCGCGGTTTTCTCTTACTTCACTTTTGAAATTTTCATTTTCACTGCGATCATTAAAATTGCTTACATAATTATCAAAATAAGATCTTTTTTCAAAAATGTTCACGTTTATGTTTTCAATACAAGATTTTATTCCGAATCTAGCATTCTCATACGAATCTAATTTTTCTGCTAATTTATATGGATTAATGAAATTGATCCATTCATCTATGAAGTGATTACGAATGGTAGGGGAAACAGTTTTCTTTAATTGTTCTGTAACAATTAAGTCCTTAAGATCTTCTAAATTAGTAATTTTAAGACCATCTAACCACTCATTAAAATAATTTCGTAACTTATAAGTAAAATCTTTCCATGTAAATAGTACGAGAATGTTCATAAAATTTCTGCCGAAATCTTTCTGGACTTAATTAAAATTTTTTTAATAATAGTTCCTTCACATAATCGTAACCACTTGCTTTATCGTCCGGTTCGCGGGCAATACACTGGGTTATTTCATATGGTAGGAGTCCTAAAAGATGGAAAACCCAATGAGCTTCATCTAAATCCATTCGCCGCGCTTGTCTTTCAAATAATATAAGATAAAAACTTGTATCACCTTCATTCACATCATATTTTTGCATAAGATGTTGCAAATTGCAAGAATCGCGCCTTTCTAAATTAAAATTATTCGCATTACCGGCATTTCCTATTGCATTTTCATTATGTAAACGTAATTTTTGTAACTCAAACTCACGAGCTGCTTCTTCGTCTTGTTTTTGGGCAAAGCGATCTTCAATAGTACTATCCAATAAAAGTTTAACAAATTCTTCTTCATAATTTTTTGAACTAACAATTATGTTCCTTAAATCTATTGCCTTACAATCTTGGGGAATGGTTTCTCCCAATTTAGTAGCTAAAGTAATTAAATCTATATTTTTGCATTTTGCCAGAAATTAAGTCATTTTAGAGCTTACAGAAATCAAAAGCGAAAAAAAATATATATATAAAAGATAACTCATTTGCGTATTTTCGTTTCTTTTATTTCGTGTTGCTGTAACTCGTAGTTTCAAGTAACTTTCGTCATAAATTCTTCCTTTTTCTTCATCCAAAATTAATCCTTACTTATGAGGCGCGTATTCCTATTTTTAATCGTAATTCACAAGCATACAAGTTTCAATATCGGAGAAGAAAACAAGACAAACATCAACGGGTGATACATATCCCTTCTGAAATGTTGAAAGCCTAACGAGCATTCACCTAACTAATTTTTCATGAAGTTTACTTATGCTTATAGCCATGTCAGGACGTCTAAAAGAAAATACTACACTTCAGTAACAAATAAGTTTACTGAACATTGCGCTTCGTCATTCTCTTATCGCCTCTCACGATCGACGTACATTAACTGATTAATATTTTGTTCGCCCTCTAGTGGCGATTTTTCATTTCTCACACACCTAAGTGAAAACATCGCATATAAATGAATTGTTCCAGTCAGAATCAATTCTAAATATTCTTCAAAAGAAAATTGTAGCCGTCAAAAGTGTACAAAATGTATTCCTTATTGATCAAGAGAAATATGAATAATCGTGTTAATTTTTGAGTTTTTATGTGAAAAAGATCGAAAAATTCACTCTATTGTGTATGAAAATAAATTTTAAAAGAGATTTCGTTCGCCAAGTGTCAAAATAATGTAGATAAATGAGTATTGTTTCAATGAACTGTACCAATACCTTATGCTGCAAATACCTTAAAAGTATGTGATCCCATACTTTTCCTGTTAAGACAATTCAGTGAATCATAGTTGCTCTGCATATTTAAAAAAAATACATAACAAAAATTAGATGACACCATAACTTCAGTTACTTATTCCTTAGCTTATTTTATTGAATTACTATTATTTTAATATGATTAGGAATAAAGCATGTGAAATGAAAGTATAAAGGAAATTGTGTGACTCTATGAAGAAGTTTTATCTAAGTTTCAAAATTTGAGAGAATATCAAAAGGAGAAATAATTCAACATAACTTTTTAATTTACTTCAATAATACACATGTATAATTTGGTTAAAATAAAAACATAAATACTTTGAGATTAAATTTTTATTAGATGTGCCTTAGCAATCTATATATTAAATTAAATGATTAAAGTTGTTCCCTTAATGAATACTATATTTATTAAAAGGATTATAATACATTACAAAGAACAATTTGCTCAAACTATTTTGTCAAAGTTTTCTATAAAGTTATTTAACTATTTTTTAAACGAGGTATTAAAAAATTTCAGTTTAAAAAAAGTACATTACAAATCCTCGAAAATATTACATTGTTGCATGATATCATCAAGGTTCGATTACTATCAAACTGTGGTCTAGCGTTCTTCTCACAATAAAATTACGGATTTGATCCCAGTCGCTGTCGAACAACAGGAGATACTTGTTTCGCTTCTGTGTGTACTTCCGTACGCGGTGAGTATTTGCGAGATTTCAGAGTTTCCTCCCTTGCGACACTTGAATATAGCTTACTTTCTATAAAATCTTCCCTGGAGGCAATACACAGTGCATATAAAAATGCCGTTTTACAGCCTACAGCTATTAGATTCTCCTCTACGTAGTGTAGAAACCATGAAAAACAAGTTTTACATAGATTTTCTTACGATATTACAACCCGTTTTTGACATTAGTTTTACCAAAATGCTAATTCGAATATCTTGTAAAATTTCCAGTTTTGCTATATTAAAAAGCAGAACTGTGTTTCAGAAAATCGCTTACAAATATATATATATATATATATATATTTTTTTTTTTTTTTTTTTTTTTTTTTTTGTAGTAAGGTTGTGATGAATAAGTTTTATGTATAAAGATATGTCTGTAACTGCAACTAGCCATGGCTGAAGAAAATTGCTTATTACTATTTGGAAAAGGAGATCATTTTACAATGAGGGAATTATTGAAGAAAAGGTATAAAAAAGTCGAGAAACGAGAAAAATTGATAGAAAAGGTAAAGCCATGAAGCATATTTCAGATAGACATCTACTGACGTTAAATCAGATAATGCGAAGACAACTTAGATTTATTTTTTTGGATAAATGCACATCAGATTAATTGAAACAAGAGCTTTCAGACTAAGCTGCTGCATGAGTCTGCAATGTATTACAGATATCTGTTTTACAATAAATTACACTACAAAAACTAAAAACAATCTGTAAACAAGTAAATGTACTATCAAACATGATTTTATTATACCTAGTTGCAGTGTTGAGCATAACAGAAAAAAAAATAAATAAGTAAAAACACAAGTGTCTTCACTATCAAAATTAAGTTTGATTGGCGTCGCTGCAGGATTACATACAAGATGTTCAAAAATAGGCTTACACCCTACACATTCAAAGTGTACATCTTTTCCAGTATAGTTAAAATTTTAATAAAGTTATATGAGCAATGAAACCAACCTTCCTTTTCCTTAGAACCAATTATATTATAGCATCACATCGACTAAGCTCTTATCTGAAATTTATTTGTCATTGTCCATAGATCAACGCCGAAAATTTATAGTGAACTATTTCCAGATACCTTACATAAGATTTTGAAAAAGAATCAAGGCTTTGAAAATTCCTTTTTCTCGGTATAAAAGGCTTTTTAAGAAAAAATTAAAGTAGTCTTAATGGACGAGTTTGTATAATATGTAAATAATCACAAATTTGATGAGAAAAATTATTATTGAAAGAAATGATATAAATATCAGAAAAATTATTAACCACATCTAGTAATGGAGTTAAAAATTATCTAATAATGATACTTTAAGTTATTTTGCAAAATATTCATAACCAGAAAATATAAAAATATTCTTATTTATTTACTTAATATATTTATGTTGAAAAAATAAGTTTTAAGTTAATAATAAAATTTTTTATAAAGTTTATTCAAAATTGTGGCTTTTGACAATGTTTTCTGTCATGCTTCCTTTTAAGAATGTCAGTTTATTTAAAAAAATTCCAGCAAAAAGAATTCATCTTGTCAAGTCAGTCTGTGAAGGGTTAAGTGGAAAAATGTGAAAACATCGCTTAGATTTACAAAGATAATTTTTTTTTAAAAAAATGAGAGAATGCTCTAAAATATATATATGTTTGAATTAATCAGTTGTTTTGATTGTTATGTGTTTAATTCATAAATAATATTGTAATAAATAATACCATTGCTTAGGATATTGTGACATTCCATTTAGAAAATGATTCACTGAATTCATGATATATATTTTTATAGAAGAGAATGATGCTTTAAAACCTCTATACCTGCTTTAAAGAATTAAATTAGAATTGAATATGTACATCACAAACTTTTCTTAATATTTGTTTATAAAGAGCTATTAAATTTTGACGGAAAATTATCTATTTTTTAAGCAATGGGAAATTGCTGTAGTTAGTTAAAGTTTGCTGAAAATATACTGTAAGTCTTTGATAAATTCTGGAAATAGTTATATCCCCTCATTAGATATATCCTTTATACTTTGTACTATTCTTATACTCTTAAATTTTTCTCTCATTTAATAAGTATTAAACCACAAAAATTATGGACCCTGAATAACTATTGACTGTTCATCTCCTCTCAGAGGTCATTTTCATGCCTTTGTATTTTATAGCATAGAATGCAATAGATAAGAGTTTTATCTAGCCATTTACAATTCATTGCATAAAATATAATAGATAAGAGTTTTATTTAGCCACTGAAGGATATGACAATTTATTTTCATTTGCTAATCAATACCCCATTGTTTACCTAAAACTTTTGTTATTATTGCATTTATAAATATTTATTGTAAAAATAATAGAAATTATCCAGATTCCAATGAAAATATATAATGAACAATTATCAGATAAATGAAACTCGTTCCCATTTATAAATATATGCCATAAAATAATTTATCAAATTTCAAAACTTTTTTCTATTTTACTGCTTATAATTTAACTAACGCTTTGCAGAACTACGCACTTTCCAATGAATTTTTAGAAAATATTATACAACAAATAGTTTTTTAGTTAAATAATTTATTTCCCCTTATAACTTCTGGAAATTCATTTGTAGATCTCAGCACAGTTAGGAAAAACAAGGGCCTGATTTAGCTCTTATTTTGATCAGATTCTTCTTTAAATTGTAAAAATTCAATAAAAATCATGTCCATTAATTTGTTTCTGCAAATAACCCAAAAAATATTGAGAGAAATAATTTCAAACTTAAAGATCTCGATAATAATAAACTATTTGCAAATGTTAGCAGTCTGTTTAAAGTAATTATACGAACGGGCTTTAAAATGCATTTTTCAATACTTTGCTTAAAAATTCGCTGAAACGTTTCAATATAAATGTATTCTGTATTTGTACCCTACAAATTAAAATCTTCCAAATTCAAAACTTGCCACGTAATGGTAAGCTTTTGTTTTCTCTTTTCCATATTTTATAGAGCATAGTACACTCTGGCGTCAGATGCTTTCATTTTAGTTATCAAAATATTCAATTCGATTGAAATGTTATATTTATTTTCAAACTTGAAGCATTTCCGAAATTTTCTCTATTATATTTTAAATACGTTTAAGCAAATGGGAGCCAAACGTGTCATTTTACAATGTAACGCATTCTTCAAGTTATTTTGTTCAAATAATTTATATTATTCATTCAAAAATTTTCATCATTTCAATTTTAAGCGATTTTTAATTTTCTGTTGTCAATTTTAAGGTAACATTTCTTAGAAAACATGGATCCCAATATGTTTTATTTAAAACTTTGACATTTTGTGATCTTGACCAATTCCAAAACTATTCTTTTCCTTAAATACGTGGGTTTTTTAAAATGTAACAGACCGATATCCTTAAGATAATCCATTGGTAACAAACTATTTTTTTCAAATATTTAACTTTTTATACATCAATTTCATACATTCACAAAAATATTTTTTGACATTGTTTCATAAATAACAGAGTATACAGAAGTATTATTTTTGAAACTCTAATAAACTACATGTTATATTAATTGAATTTTTTATCATTATGTAAAAGTTTAAACGTATTGATCATTCCAAAATTATAATAAGTTTTTGACATTAATTAATAGCAAATAATATTTTGCAGTTTTTTAAAAGTTTGCAAAAAATTGCGATTTAAATGATAATTGCCATTTCTTCTACACATCATTTATCAAAAGTTAGAACTTAAAAATTTTTTTGCTTGCTCTCTTTATAATGTATAACTGGTATTCATATTTATGGTTTGAGATCTACGTTTAGTGACCTTAACTATTTAATAAATAGTCTTTATCGACAGATAGTCCACTACATTCCTTTGATATAAAGAAGTTGCTTTCAGTCTTTTATACCTCCATAACTGTCCTAGTATTCCCATCAGTAGGAGCATTAATCATAACCACTGAGAGAAAAAATTTCTTTTTTCAAAGCAGAAAATGTTCCACTCGAGACAATCAGATGATTATTCATAATTTCATCTCAATGAATGTTCTTGAGTCATATTTTTATCAAACTAAAAGAAATCCGATTTTACAAATATAGAATTTTATTTGCTCTTTTACTGTTTATTTTATTTTATTTTATTTGCTCTTTAAATGCTTATTTTATTTTATTTAACTTTTTTATTAATTTACTTTTTTACGGGATTAAATACATTTAATCAGCAACCACACGGTCATCTTATACGTGAAAAACAAACTGAAATTACAAATTACTTCATTTATTAGAGATACATATTATAAATTTTGTGCTTATACAATCACTATTTCTTAGGTTTACAATTTCTTTCTGAATATAGTGCTCTCATCAAATTATTAAAGAAAATTATACCATTAAGATTTAATTGTACTACTAGAAATAGATTTTTAATGTAAAATAGTTTATTGTGAGCTCATAGTTATGAGTGTTTCACTCAAAAATGCATATAATTTAATTAAATTTCGCTTTATATTATGGAAATACGAAAAAATATTTAACTTTATAGAAAATATTAAAGTACTTTAATATTATAAAGAAATTTCAACGACTGCAAAATCTTTCTGAGTTTCATAATATATATTACTTCAAGAAAATATTCAATATTTTATTTGAAATAATTAACAAATAAATTAAACAATAAATTACGGGAAATTTAATAAATCAAATTTTAATTATGTATATTTGATATTATATATAAACACATAAAAATCAACGAGTTTCTCATGAAAATGCCAAAAAATGTTGAACTTTTAATAGCATTACAAATTATAAAGAGAGAAAAACTTCTCGAGTCAACATTATTTAAAAAAAAAAATTATCAAGCAAAAGAATACAAAATCTTATTTTTAAGCTATCAGTAATCTGCATTTCAGCATATATTGATTATTTCTTAACTCTTATCGAAATCATGATTATTGAACGAAAATTCCTTTTTCAATCGTTATGTACTGTTTCTGCGTTTTTTCCTCACAACTATTATTTCAGTTAATTTTTTACATTTAACTTCTTTCTTAACACCTTATTGCGTAGCTCTAACATAACTTGGGCGTACAGAGTATATTTTATAAAACCCTTTCTTGTTTTTACAGCTTATTGGACTACTATAATTCATAATTAATTGGACATACATGCAGTTCTGATAACAAACATGGAGAAGTTTTAGATAAAAAAAGAAAGAATATGAGATTACTTATTTTTGTCCCAGATTTGCATCCATATTTAAGAAAGAGAAAAGTGAGTACAGTGCCAAATCGGCAGCCACACTACTTGCAAAAGTTGAGAAGAAAAAATTAATGTGTATTTTACACATTTTCCTTTCTTCAATACTTTTTAACTTACGCAATTTTCCTTCATTTAAACATTATCACTGTATTAAACTCTTTGTCCTTCACAACATTTTCCTTTCACATACTCTTAAGTTAAAGGATCTCTATAAAATTTAAATTGAAGTGTAGATTACTAACGACAAAAAATACCTTTTCAGTATTAGAAAATTAGTCATAATACTCAAATGCACGTGCGTAGCACATCTGAACTCATTAATAAAAGGTTGATCCAAAACGTGTTTTTAGTCGCCAAGCATCAAAATAAAATAAATTTTTGTAACATATCTCTAATCATGTTTCCCAATCTTTCTGAACTCTCTTAAGCAATATTAGCTAAGTCTCTCGTCACATAAACGGATACAATTTGACGTCTTATATGTTAGTAATTGATTAATTTAGGAAATTATTTTATAACGTCAAAAATTGTTCTCTGTTCTTATCCATTACGCTAAAATAATACTATATTGCAGAATAATCATATTTAATGTACGAATGTGTGCTTTTTAGATTTAAGTTTCCGGAGGGAGTACATGAAGGAAAATTAAATCAAAACCTAGACAAGATATTTGTTTTTTTCTCCCTCGTTTTATGATGGAGAATGCTTCAACAGATATACATATCATATGTATATCTTTTACATATAAAGTTTTTGAAAAATGTGAAGAAATTTTAAATTAACAAAAACGAACAAAAACATTGAAACGTATTACTTTAAATGTTAGTAATCATGGGTTAGCTAGATAAAACTTTCTTCAACGGAAGGAAATTTATATTCTAAATTTAAAAAGGTAAATTTTAAGAGGAACTTTTATCAGTAAATATTGAACTTTATCAGAACTAAGCTATCTTAAATGAGATAAAAATAATTTTAAATATCCAATCATGATTTCAGAAAGATTACCAAAATAAACATACAGGGTTAAGTCAAAAATTTCTTTCACTGTCTGAAGTGAATTGACTATACATTTTTCGATGCAGTTCCCTCACAAATTTAATGTTTTCTGTCTGTGTTGACTCGACTTTGTCTTAGGTACAAAATGTTCAGATAAATGTTTTCTAAGAGATCATGATTTCTAAAAGTCAAAATGAGAATGTTTAAGACTTTAGGATCAAAACAATTAATAGCAATAATTTTATTCCACTAAAAGTTTCACAAATAATAGTAACGTAGCAGAATAGTAGAGACTTGCTTTTATATTCGAGTAGACATTTTACCCCTCAATAATTAATAATCAGTCATTATTCAAAATAAGTTATTTTTTTATTTCTAAAAGTAAAAGTATATATTATGAATAAAAAAAATTTTCTGAGCTATTTTAAAATTTTTTTTTAACTTGATAAGACTTTAATTACTTAGAAACGGCGTAGTGTAAATATGCTCATTCAATAATTTATAATAAAATCACATTTCTTTTTGTTAATACAGTATAAAGAGTCCTGTATTGCCAAGTAATTAAGAACAAAAGTTTCTAATAATGGACATTTTGTAAAATTTTTAAATTATAAGTGATATACAAACAATATGAAAATATAATTTAGGGAAAAAGAAAAGAGAAAATAATTATTTTAAAATTGTGGAAATAAAATATACATTAAATAAAACATATTGATAACATAATAAAACTATATAATATTCAACATCATTTGGGATCTTTGAAGTTTAACTTAAAATTTATCAAAACTGTTTCCTATAGCTCTGTAAGGTGTGCAGATTTGGAATTAATGAAGTTGTTTCGAATTGACGATGTCTTTAACCAATCTAAGGAATTTTATTTATCAATAAATTTTATTAGACATTCATAACCTTGATTTATGCAGGGAATTGTTTATTTTTGGATTTTTGCAAATGACCTTCTATTATCATAAGTTTTTTATATATAACATGGTTAGTAAAATTATGAAACAATAGTTGTTTCAAGAGGACATTTTTTGAAATGAAAATATATAGCCAATTTTATAACCATGAAATATAAAGGTTAAAATTAAACTTATATTTGCTCAGTTGCTTACAGAAATTTATCACAAAATATATGAATGAATTTCAACTATGATAAAGTATTGATGAGTATTTCTATATGTACTATCCGTAAAAAATCCGTAATTGAACATTCTCACAGCGAAACAAAGTATTTTTAGGTAGAGTATTAAAGTTAGATATAAAATTTGATAAAAAGTGCTTATGATTCTAAAATATTTCAGAAATACTTTCATAAAATATTAAATTTGTGTTAAGAAAGCAGTCATACACGCAATGAGATGTATATAACTGCTTTCAAGAAATAAAATTTTAATGAATTGAATCAATCATTTCACAAAAGTCAAATTATTTTTTTCAACAGCATAATTTCTTGGAATCTCAAGAAATTCTTTCCAAAGACAAACGTAATTAATCTAAATACATGTTCGATAAACTTTTATTTAAATGATTTAAAAAATTAAAACATTATACTATTAACGTGTTGAACTAATTTCATCTTTGAAAACTTTTAAGAAAATATGAAAATCATGTTAGTAAAACATTGGAATAAATCATTAGCTAACAAATCTCCTAACTTTCACTTGACCAGCTAAGCAGAATGAATTTTTGTTCCTTTTCAACTAGATTTTTATTTAGTTTTTCAAATACTTGTAAGTTCTATAGACTCTAGGAAATAATATTCTTAGAGTACAATTTCAACTGCTCAACTACAAAAATAAATTAATGAAATTCTATCAAATCCATTTTTTAAGTAACTGCTCTACACACATATCTACATATTTTAATACTTTAATTGGTTACAAAGTTTATTTATAGTCAAGCATAATATTAAAATTAATATAATTGAATTACAAATTTATTGATTTTAGTAAAGGAATCATATTTTTTTCATAAACTTAATAGGATGTTCCTTATAAAAGCATTTAAAACATAATGTTTAATTTTGATTTTGGAGAAAACTCTCATAAGACCAAAATTTTTTTAATTTACAACTAATACTAATTTTTCTAGAATATCTTAAAAAACTGGCAACGTCTTTATTATCTTATATTAATTGTCTTTATATATTGATTGAAATATTGATATGAGTAAAACTTTTTTCATCAAGGCAAGATATTATTGAACACGTTGTGAGTATCCACTTATATTCTCAAATTATACTGATGAATTATATTTTTACTGATATGTCTACATATTTAAAACAGAAACAACATAAGCAATATTCCGCTCTTAATTTACTTGGACATTAAAATAGTTTGAATTTTTACCGCGTTTAGCATGAAAGTAATAAAGCTAAATCTCCACATTTCATGCTACAATGTATTAGTAATGCACTTAAAATACGAATTTCCATACGCTCTACAGAACATTCATACCCTCAAATGAATGTCTCATATTCTCTGCATGCGAAATTAGTGCCCCCTTATAATAACGGCATGAATGAACTTCTATATAAAATGTTTCACAGAAATAGATAAATTGTCTGTCATTTAAAAACAAGAATTTATCTTTTCTTATAATTTGACGAAAAAAAACAATGTAGGAAAAAAATCAAATTTCAACAGTATTTTATTCATTTGGTTTTTGATAAGCATTTATTTTTGTAAATTTTTATTATTTTTTCATTTAATTTTTCTTTAAATATTTCCTGATATTGCTTCATTTATTCTATATTTTGAATGTTCTCTACAGAAAAAGTTTGGCCTGACATTTTATGTTTTCATTATCAATTAATAAAATTATTTATCTTTTTTTAAATAATAAGCTATTGAACTAAATATATGTGCTTGATTTATTTCTTACCTTATATTTAAAAAACTCTACTTCTCTCAGCAGTCTTTCATTTTCTTCCTTTAAATAAACAAGATGATTTGTACAAGTATTTAAATATTGTGTTCCAGGTGATATTCTGCTTAAACCTAGAGTAAAAAAGTATTGTTTTTAATGTCTCACAAGCAACATTTTTACATAGATTAACATATTCCTACCTCATTTTGCAATTAAGAGTTCCTTTTAAAATGTTAAATTTAATTGCAAAATTTTTATTAAAATCAATTATAATTCAACAAAAATTTTGCTGCTATTCAGTCATCAAATTAATTTATTATTGGGCATGTTTTTACTGTAAAAAGTATTTTTCAATTGAAGAAGTATCAAATTTATTAAATATTCCGAGAAAAAATTGTAATATACTTTGATTTATTTTTATTAATAAAAATGCTTTTTGACTGAATGAATTTAATGATAAATCACTTACCCATTTAATAAATGAAAAAGATTTACTGAATTCACATATAATAGGAAAAAAGAACAAAACTTTGCAAAACATGTAAATCTTAGCTATTTGATAGAATAAAAATTACAGCATAATTTGTTGTGTTCCATTTCAATTCAAAAAACAAAAACTTTTAAATTACAATTTTTTTAATTTATAAATATGTGAAATAGCAATTAGAAGATGTTCCTTTATCAAGATCTTTCAGAAATTATTAAAATGGAAAATTCGTGAATCAGAAATTAGATACAAAGTTATTATATTTATATCAAATCTGCAGCTAAGTACTTATGGTAATTTGTTTTTCCTCACATTAAATTAAATAAATGCCTCATCAGAAAAAAAAAACCCTTTAAAGCCTCTGTAAGTAACATTAGTAATATTTATAAAAATTAGAATATTGTAGCAATAAATAAATAAATAAAAATAAAGAAAAGAAGAAACGCCCTATGTTTCCCGTCGACAGCAACACACAATGGGGACACAATTTGACATATATTACCAGCAACCATTATCTCTTACGCTGTTTTTGTCTTTATAAAACTACTGGATTGATACAAAATTCCCGTATTGCTTTGAATTACCTGCAAACATTGTTTCATATTCCCACAATTCAAATTTTCAGGCAACAAAGGTTTTACTTATTTAAAAAAACTTTAAAATAATATCATTAAATAAACAGAATATGCTAGATGGTATTTTGAATGATACTAGGTTGCTCAGAAATATATCCGTATTATGCGATCCAATAATTATAGCTATAACCGATGTCATAGTTGGAAATTTATCAAAGGAGGTATTATGAATAGGAAATAAAATACAAGATACTGCAAAAACGTGTACTTATAATGTGATCATTGTGATTGCTCTATAACATTTTGAAGAATAACTCCACTTCAATCTATTGCAAACAAAATCATTAAACTATTAGTCTACGCAATAAATATTTATTTTATGTCCTTGACCAATGAAAAATTGAGGTGACGAGACATCAGACAAAAAGAAATTTATTTAAGGGGCTACTGCCCATCATTCATAATCTTGAATCATGATCAGGTGATATGTTCGATACATGCAACCTCCTCTTCAAACCATAACCAATATTAATGGATCATACGAAACCTTAAGATAATGTGTATGCCTCTGCACAAGAATTTTTGAGTCAAAGATAACCAAATTTAATTTACAATTCAGTCTAGCTCAAGTCACAAGTATTGTTGGAAACGATTAAGTAAATTATGTATGTGTGTTAGTGGTCGCAATCTCTTACTAGAGATTAGAAATCCTAGACAGTAAAATCATATTTAATATATTACCTGAATATATTTTCTAAGGATTTCGTTCCAAATCGTAACCAGCACTCCATTGCTCCATTAGAATATTAGTACATTATTTTATTGAAATATATTTCTACTACTTTTTATAAATTTTGTGTATTTCTTGATGAAAAGTTCAGATGATTTCATGTTGTGCTTTTCAAGATTATGTTAATAATTAATATAGATTTTATTACTTTAAATTTTTAAATTATTTTGTCTTCATTTTAATCTTTGTAATGAATATAAGACGTCTTAAAAATTATCTGGCATTTATATTCTTGTGAAGATGTAAGCTTTCAAATGAAAAATATTTGAAATTAGACAGATTTTACCAAGATAACTTTTAATTCTAAGATACATTTTTGTTAGAAAATACTCAGGATGTATCACAAAAAAGGTTCGATATAAAATTATACAGATGCAGTGTTGTGGGAGAAACACTATAGTTGCAAAATTTCCGGAGATTACTAGTGGTTAGAGGTACATATTTTCCTTTATTAGGTTTCCATGTATGACGTTTAATCTCCTTTGCAAGAACTACTTCCCATAACATCTAATCGATTAGGACTCTGGTGCAGCGTTGTATACATCCTTCGAGTACCACTTGTTTTTTACTCGAATTTTTGATACATAGATATTCAACTCTTATAAGAGAGAAAATCTAAACAATTTCTTGAAACCCGCTTCGGCAGAAGTACTGGTGTTAATAGTTTGCAGATAAAAAGCAGAAAGAGACCACACCCTTTCTCATTGTAACACAAGGGCTGGAGTCAAACCCAGGACTTTCCTCTTCAAAGAAAAAGGTTTCAATTTTATGCCAAACTGAACTCCAGATTTCAAAGTCTTATAATTATTTGTTAGCAAAATTGGAAAAATAGTTATCAAAATTCTTTAATCATACAAAATAGAATATATCTTTATGTTTTTATTTTAATGTTCCTTATTTTTTTAATATTTTGTTAATTGAAACTAAAGTAATAGCTACTTAGGTCTTTCTTATCCTCTTTAATTAATATAACATTTCTGCATTCAATAGGAACATTTCCAGCAAAAATAGAATTTAAAATCTGCTGGCTAATTTTTTATAAAATATATTCATTCATGACTTTACTCCGTTTTTTTTCAGAAGTTTTATTAAAAATATGATACTTAAGTAATCAATAAATAGTTTTCAATTTCTTATAATGATGAATTATTTACATTTTAAAATATGATCGAGTATATAAGCAATTCCTGTTCTTTTATATTCACCAAAAAATCACTTAAAATGATTACAAGAATAATTTATACTTTTATTATTTCTCTTCGAATTATCTTGGGCTACAAACACGAATTAAGCTACGAAGTTAAAATGTATATATAAAGACACAGCCCCCAGTGCTAATCTCATTTCCGTTCCATTTTAATGGAGTTACACCGAAGGATGTAATAACAGTCTAAGAACTTGTTTGCACCTGTGTCTGTCCATCATTATATAAACGAGAAAAGCCTTATTGCTTGTGTCACGAAAAGAATACGGGTGAAAGCTAGAACTTCTCTCATTTTGTCACCGAAAAAAAAATTTTATCCGCGTTTTCTTTTTAAGGATGAATTCAAAAGGCGTAAATAGAAATATGTTTCTTTAAAATTTTTCAAATGTATTAAATCCAGTATTAAAGTGCCGATGTAAATACTTCCAAAATATATATTCTGACAAAAACTCACAATTATATTATTCTATGTTTTCACAAGAGAAATTAGTAATGTAATCCACATTATATATATTGATATACTTACTTAAAACATAGCCACACTGAGTTGTATATAACCCAATATTTTATAAAAAAAATCCTTCACGTAGAATTAATTCATATATACCGATACTTTTCTTTTTTTTTTTTCTAAAAAAAATAAGGTTTTATGTTTGTAATGTAATGTAAAGTACACTGTGTTGTAATTTAACATTTGCCCTGACAAATATCGTAACAAAAGATGCTAAAATTAACTATAATTATTTTACATATTTTATTAATGAAACGTATAACACAAATAGCAATCAAAATTTAAACTTATTTTAAAATATTACTGTGCAAAATTCAATTAATTGCACATTATACACTACAAAAAAATTAAAATACTATACTTCCCCAAAATTTATATTACTTTGTGCATTTAGTTCAATGAGTAAATAAAAATACGAACATATAATGTTGTAGAAATTTAGGTGAATGATTACAATGAAAAGGATAAAAAAATAACACCCCCCTCTCTCTGTGAATGTATGATTACTATTACGTAGAATTATCCTATATGTTGACACACGAGTTTAACCAAGGTTAGATTCATCAGTTGAAGCACCTGATCATCAGTTGATTCATCAGGTGCTTCAACTGATGAATCTAATATTGATCAACCTGAATGGAAGTAGGTCATTATTAGCATTGTATGCATAAGAAAAGAAATAATTTTGTTGTAATTCTGATTTTATATTCTTTTTCTCAATAAAGATGTCAAGTGACATATTTCAGAAGGAATTTAAATAGCTTATAATTACAAAAGCTTAATATTTGTTTCCTGTTTTAAAATATTCATTATATTCAATATATTTTATTCACTTTGTAAATTTGTTAAGTTTAATATAGATTATTCCTTATATTTAATTTATCAGAATTTTATTATTTTAATATAGATTATTTTCTTATTTTGAAATTATTATCTAATTCATTAGGAAATGAATTGATAAAAATATCTTCCATTTTTGAAGGTTGGATAATACATAAAAATATTTACGTTTCTACATAAAATAATGTTTAAGGAATGAGGAGATTACATTGACAGTAGCTATTTAATCTTCTAATTAGAAAAATACTTTTGACATTTTTCTCTTTGATGCACACAAAATATAAAATACTCAGAGCTAAAATATGAAAATATTGCTGACTGTTCTGTTAATTTAAATTCATATGAGGTATCTGTAGGAAGAGACATTCTAACCAATTAAATAACAAAACATTGTTCCAAAGAATTTTGAAACATAAAGCAGTTAAAATTCATTTAATTTAATACAATATTTATTCCTCTAGTGAAATTAATCTTGAATATTCTTCAATACGTAATATATTTAAAGTGAAACTGGATCAAATGACGAAAAAATATAATTTTACATAATCTTATGAAAGTTATTATATAGCAAGAATATTATGTATTTTAGTTATGGAAGGGCAACGTCTATTAACTCTTCATTAGTTTTTTCCTTGATAATATAACTGAATATATATTACTTAAGAAATAATATATAATTAAATTGTATATACACTCTTATTTTTTTTCTATTACACGTTTGCACAAATATCCATATATTATGAATAAAAGCATACATAATGTGATGATTTAAATATAGAAGATTGTAGTGAAATTTTTTCATTTTGTGTGTGCGTGCTTAAGTTGCTTACAATTTCTAAATTTTTACAGTACTAAATTTTAAGCTAATAACTAACAATTTCTGTATAATTTCGTAATTACTGTGCACAGTACGGTTACTTTAATTTATGAATTAAGTACTATATTATTGTAGATAAAGTGTGTAATAATAAATTTTAGTATAAATTCTACAATGCAAAACCAAGATTTTGATGATTCGTTCCCAAGAAAAAGTAATAATGTAGAAAGACTTTAATTGAACTAAAATCAAGATATTTCTTTTTTTCTCATTAAAATACTTTAATAGAGAATTTTATTAAAAGAAATTTTCATATATCAATATAGTAACAGATAATATAAATGGATATTTATTATATATTGCATATTTGAATTGCGTTATGAAAATATAAATTTGTATTATTTTTCCTTTCATATACTGTTTAGACTTTCCTTTCACGTAATTGAAAATTTTTAATCTATGACTAAGGACATTTACATCTTTTACAACGAAAGATTATGTGCACCTTAGAAAGACTTATTGAATTAAAATCAGGATATCTCTTTTTTTCTCATTAAAATACTTTAATAGAGAATTTTATCAAAAGAAATTTTCATATATCAATATAGTAACAGAAAATATAAATGGATATTTATTATATATTGCATATTTGAATTGCGTTATGAAAATATAAATTTGTATTATTTTTCCTTTCATTTTCATCCTTATTTAATTAAATAAAATAAAAATTCAAATTCGCAAAATGTTTAAAAATATAATAATAGTATTCCATTAAAAATTATGTTGTTAATCGGAAACTTTGTTTTTCTCAGTGAACTCAAATTCACATCTATTGACATACCTCTAAAATAATAATAGTGGTATGATACTCCCTAATAATATGTTTTTTCATAAGCTTATATTAATTTATTAAAAATATTGTATTTGTTTCAATATGTTACTGTAATTTACAATAGTTCATAGAAAATATTTCTTTGAATTCTAAATTAGTTTTTTTCCACTCACACATTTTGAGTTTAAAAAATTTCTATTTCATTATTCCATTCATTGATCCGGATTATTTTTATAAAAAATTAAAATATTATTTTTGCAACCGAGAATTTAAATTAGTTTTTCAATAAAATGTTAAATTTATTCGAAAAATTTCAATTTTATACAACATGTTTAATTTAATTTTCAAAACTTCTGAATAACTTTTATTTATAAAAATCCGTTGAAAAATGAAAGTGTTTTTGATTTCATTATATATATTTCTTAATTATGTTAAAATTAGAAAAAAGTGTTTTTTATACAAAAACGTATAAAAATGATTATCAGCTATACATTTTGGCTTTTGATTGGTTATGGAATGACCATTATTTTAAGGAATTCCGAGTTTGATTTTAGAAGTCATTTTTAAACAAAGATTTTTTTGTAGAATTCCTTACTTTTCAATTACTAACTACTTCCCATACTTTATTAAAAGTTTTCATGCTCATGATATGTTACATATATTTTGACAAACTTTTATCATTAAAGTTTCTTCTGTGGATCTCTCTCTCTCTCTTCCATTTATTTTCAATATCTTCTTCCATTGAAAAATAAGGAATTAAGAAATCTAGAGCTTAATTAAGCATTATGTTTACAATGGTAGGTAATGGCATTTCTTTCAAGAAAATCTGAAATTTTGTATGTTACTGAGTATTTCTATTTCAGTCCCTGCTTTGCTGTCAAATTTTACTGACAAAGTAATAAATTGTTACTATACAAGAAAATTATTGGCTCTATTCGTATGCTTAAAATTTCCTTATAACTTTAACTTTCAATTACAATCGATTCAAATTTATTTAAATACTTTCATAAATGCTGATGAAATTACTTTTATGGGACATTACATTTGAAAATTGTAACCTTTCAAATAAAATAAAGTGTATGAATTTTATAATATATTTGATCATTTTGTATAATAATAAAGAATTCCAAATTATACCTTAATTCTTCAAGTTTGCTTTGTAGAACTTTGTCCGAATGTGAAATGTTAGTTAGGAAAAGCATGTTATATGATAGAATTGTCCTTTTTTCATAAAACTTATTTAAATACTTTCATAAATGCTGATGAAATTACTTTTATGGGACATTACATTTGAAAATTGTAACCTTTCAAATAAAATAAAGTGTATGAATTTTATAATATATTTGATGATTTTGTATAATAATAAAGAATTCCAAATTATACCTTAATTCTTCAAGTTTGCTTTGTAGAACTTTGTCCGAATGTGAAATGCTAGTTAGGAAAAGCATGTTATATGATGGAATTGTCCTTTTTTCATAATAAATTATATTAAGAAAATATTTCTTAATAAATTATATTTAAAAAGTATTGTAATCGCAATTACAGAATACAAATGAACACCTATTTCCACATTATACTATGTTTATTAAATTATTGAAATAATTTTGAATATTTCTTCTTTTAAATTATTTGCTAAAAAGAGCTTTATAATATTTAACATTATAAAATATGCACAGGTAGAGTAAATTACAATACAATATTTACATTTAGTTTAAAAAAACATGTGAAGAAAATAAAATTTATGTATAAGAAAGTACTTTTAATGAGTGTTCAATAAACTATTTTTCAAATGGAATGTATATTTTAAGGGGAGAAACTTTTATCAGTTAGAGAAGTTACATTTTAGAGAAAGTATTGATATTTATTTCGTATTAAAAGGAATTTCCTATGTTTAAAATATGATAAATAAAGTTAACTATTGCAATTTCATTACGATAGCTATGATCTACATGCATATTTACAACACTTACATTTCAAAACCCTAATATATTTCAGTTGTTTTAATTCGAATGCACATTTTGTAATTTCCGGGTAATATTTTGTTGTAAGTTTTCTTAGTAAATACAGTTTTAAGTTCAGATATATTTTTCTGTTTCCGAAAGAATACATATTTTAAGTACTACCACGGTAAATCCTGTATTTTTAAGTTATTGTATAGTTGATTAAAATTTTTAAGGTTACATTTATGTACAAAAAATAAAATAAAATGGTACATTTTTTAACTGGAAGATTTCCCCATATTTGATTATCGACACCTCTAATAAGAATAGATATCTAAGCAGTATCACATTTATATCTGACGTTTATCCAAAGCTAGTGAAATAAGAAAGTTGTTTTAATTGTGTTTAATGATTGCACAAATTTCACTCGAGATGCTTTCGATGCTTATTTCGACAGTTTGACATGACAGACTAATTTGAGTAAGGAGATTCAGTTTTTCTGAACAGATTTCTGCACCTGAGACAGCTAGACAGTCTTTGATAATGTCTGTAAAAGGCTTGATATTTTTAGCAACAATATAGGATATTCGAAAGCTAGTACTGACAATACAATTTGATTGTGCAGTTTGCTTTTATATATGAAATGTGTATTGTTGAGGTGTAAAATTGCTCTTTAAAGAATGTAACTTAGCTTTCAATTCCTCAACAGTAAATTTATCAATTTCTTCATGTTTTTGTTCATAATGTCTTTTTAGGTTGCATAATTTTAATGTTGAAATTAAATGATATTTTAAAGTTAAAGTTAAATGAGGACAAAGGAAATATACACCATTGTCTTTTACATGAATAAAAAGTAAACATTTTTCCATTCTCTCTGAAACTGTCTACTTTCAACTTCAAGTTTTCTTTTCTACTTTCCAATTTTTTATTCAACCATGATAAATAAATATCTAATAGAAATAAATACGATAATTACTGATGTGAATAAAAAGCCATAAGTCTACCGTTTACCTGGATCACAATCACAACAAGGTCAACCACATTGCATTTGTTGGTGGAAGAATTTCTCCCACAAGGGTCTCATCTGCAGTGAATTTGTGCAGTCATCAGACGTTACGTAGCATAACAACTATCTGCATAACATCTTCACATTTTGCATTTTTGTTACAGAATATCTGTATGAAATTGATTTAGATTTAGGTGTTCAAAATTTTTATTTCAAATACAAAAAGTTATTAAGCAATGAAGGACATCTTTGTAATCTTTGTAATCAGAGAAGAACAACAGTAAAATTATTGCACTATTCTATAATACAAAAACAATTGCTGCCAGTTGATCAGGCATTTATTTTCTTATTGCTTGGAAGTCAAATGAAGGAAAAAAATTATTTTAGGAAAAATTGCACGGGGAAAGATTGGAATGAGTTGAAACACGACTTTTATCATTCAACCGTCTATAGTCTAAATGTCTAAAATAATAGAGACAGTTAAAAACTCCACTAGGGTAGCAAAATATCTTTAACTGGGATGCATGTGCGCTACGGGCAGGGCATACCTGGTTTATATAAACATTTCATGCTTCCGTATCAGCCTGTAATGCATCATACATTGGCATTAGAAATGAAGTTTTAAATTCGCGATTCCATTTGTTCAAGTCTTTCTAAATATCGCAAAATGAAATGTTATGTAGGTTACTTTTTCTAAAGAAGATAAGCGTCTCTACCTCTTATAAACGATATTTTGATGTGATACACAAAATACATAGTAAGACGAAAATTCTTATTGAATTAGTCTTCATATGTTATAGATAACCACATAAGTACGAAACAATTCAAAATTTGTGATTATAGTCATTTATTTTAAATTAAATACACCATATTCTTTAGTGCTTAAAGATTCAAATATTGCTTGTTTTCATTTAAACCACTTATTAGTACCTTATCAACAGTAACAACTTTTTGGGAAAAATGTCACCTTCATATATGGAATTTAGCCGGATCAATTTTTCAATCAGACAAAAACTATATGGGGTGGGAGGGAATATCTAAACGCATTAAAAGTTCCATTAGGTTCAATGTCTATGCTGATGTGAAATCAAGAGGATGGGGCCAGCTCAGGTTTTGCCCTCATCACTTGACGGTGATTCACAATTGGAGATGGTTAACTATGCGTAAAGGATTTATTCGGTTGAAACATGCCACCATAAAGCATACCTATGATTGCCTAATTTCTTGTTAAAATATTACGTAAAAATTGAAATACAAAGTAATTTCAAAATTACTTACGTATAAAATTGTTAAGACACAGTATTGTACAGTAAGAGTACAGAAAAAAAATACTTGTTTCTATTTACAATAACTCTAGTTTTTGAAAAGCAAAAATAACATAATATATTTTGTTACGTATGTTTGAAAATTTTTACTAACATTACAACAGTAATGTTTTTACGAGAATTACTGTTATAATGTTAATAAAAATTTTATCCCTTAAATGGAAAATAAGATCTTGAAATGTAACCAAACTGGAAAAGAGTTTTTTCTTTCTTTTTTTATTCTTTTGTTAAATTACAATGACCCAAATTTTCATGATAATAAGTGTGAAAGTTAATGAAAAGAATTTGTCATAAATATTTTCAATGCCAGAAGCTAGTAAAACTCTTCTAAATTCTAGTCACTTATACATTTTTAAAAGATTTCGGAAATAAGTTTTTAAAACAACAAGTAGGTTTGAAACAAAAACGCGTAATCTGAGCTCTGATATCACGAGGAAGTTGTTCACATTTTACTATTTTGGTCAGCTACGCTACTCAGCTTACATCAGTATTATCTGCAGGAAACTACTGACATTAAAACAGGAAAACTTTTCATATGTGACGTGTCAGTTTTCAGAACTAATTTGAATTGCGTCATTCACAAGAATGGTTCATGAAATGATAAAAGAAAAAGAAAACATGATCTAGATCATTGAGTTTGAAATGAACAAAGCATTTTTATTCGACATTTTTAGACCAAAAGTGGGTTGATATGTAGGGTAAGAGAATCCAATTTCACCAAATATAGTTGTGAGTAAATAATGTTGTCAATATTTATACATTTACTTATCACTTTTCTTATTATAATTACTTAAATTAAGCAATTATAATACATATATAATACTTATATTATAATTATTGGTCTGTAAAAGTCATAAGAACGCAATTTAATAATGTGATAAAATAAATTATTTTATATAATTTTGAATACAAACTTTTAATAAGTATCAATTCTTTGCACAATATTTTAAGCATTTATTTTATAAGAATTATTTTTCATAAAATTTAAAGTTATTCAATTTTTATGCATACAAGAGAAGCCCAATGAAGTCCCATCATCTTACCTCACACAATTCTAAATTACTTACACCTTAGCATAAAATCTCGGTATTGTAATATGGCGTATGGCGAGTGCTGTCTATTGTAAATGGAACCAACAAATCTGTAACTTACAACTCCACTCCCATATCGTTCTATGATACTCTGTACATAAATATTCTGTTGCTTCCCCGTACTAATAATCGTTCATGTCTATAATTATTTATCGTTATTATTAGGAGTAGTAACGATTATATACGATATTATTAAGTATAATTTTGTTGCAAAATTTGCGCACATTTATTAAATAGCCTTTTGATGCACTCTCTGCAAAGCACATATTTATACACAGTTATACCTTAGTAGACGAAAGTCATATTTAAATTTCGCTGTTGTCAAGTTCTGGACTTTACTTGCAAATCTCATAATCTATGATGGATGGTGAAGAAATGCATCCTTGAAAATTGTAAGCTATCATCAATTTTTGTAAAATATGAGCATTAAAAAATTGCGTACACATTTGTTTAAACACAAAATCAAAAACAAAATTTTCAAAAAATTAAAGAAAATAAAAGTAAACACTTCTAGATTATATAAGCAATTCAGATGATTTTTTGGCGTCTTCAAAAATCGATATTAATGATTACTCTTTTCGTTACTTGTTGTGCTTAGTTCTTTGATTTAGATAAGTTATTCTACGTTATTATCAGAACTACTCATTGAAATCCAGATATAGTTAAGTAATAATACTACATTTCTTCATCGTTTCACGATATGCCAATTTTCGATTTCGAGTACAAACGTATTTTGCATGATTTGTTTCCAGTGTAAGAAAACGCAAAATGTGTGTTTTATATTATATCAATGATGCTCTACAAATAGATTGTTTTTGGATTTCATGCAAATTTCGAGTTCGGCTTTATGAAGACTTTAGGATGTCTTTTTAGGAATCTCAAGAAAATAGTTAATTTATACTATATCTAATCAACACTTTAATAATTATACCTGTCGGCTTTTACAAAGAAATGAGATAATAGCCTTTAATGGACATTTAAGTAAAATATTAGCAATTTTGGAGATTGAAATAAAATATTATTTTGTATATCAACGAGATTCACACGCAAACAGGAAATCATTATAACGTTTCTTATCATACGTTAATTTTTGTTACAAACATTTAATTTTCAATACGAATTTTCTGTTACAAAGTACAATTTCGATTGCTACATGTTATAAGAAACTGTGACAAGGAACTTCAAAAAGCAGAATTTTAATATATTTGATGATGAAAATTCAGTGTGTGGCTTATCAAGAAATAGAAAGAATATAATTAAATATAAACGATATGTATGCAAAGTACTCGGAAAGTGTTGCAATGATATCATAGGAATTATAAAATGAGCAATATTTTGGCCCTTATTATAATTATTAATGAATGGTTTATTTATGAGTCCGATGTAAGGAGCTGTAAATGAAAGTATATTTTTTAAATTGTTCAGTTTATAATTTCAGAGCAACCTATTGATTATTCAAATTCCAGTTTCTCGACATTTTTCAGGAGGTGAATCCTTTTAGTCCATAGGTTCTCATCGTATTTAATAGTGCCTTCTTGTAGGCATTTACCATTTTAGGAAGCAACAAAAGACATGAAAAAAACAAGGGGTGCTTATATGGTACAGAAGGACAAGGGTAGATTAGATATATAGTCTACAATAGTGTTGTTTGTGTCTAAAAATCCAATTTACACAAATGACATTTATAAATTTTTTATTATTCAATAATAAAAAAATTTATGATATTTTTATTATAATTTTTGATATTTTTTTCATGAATTTTTATTATAATTTTTTTATTATCACGGTCAAAGCAAAATACATATACAACTGCAACTGTTTGTAATGGGCGTTTTAGGAAACGAAGGGGCATTTTGCAAAAAAAAAAAAAAAAAAAATTTGAAAAAGATTGAGAGAACATATACTAATGAGACTAAGGCTTAATCAATAAAGATTCTCTATCAAACATGCAATGGTGATTCATCAAAGCTTCTTTCATCGGCAGAGTAGATTTATGAGTTTGACAAATCTTGATGGTATTTAAAAGTATGTTCACTCATATTCACTCCTTTTCCTTTTCCTCCTTTAAACAGAGTCTTAATAACCTACTATGAAAGCTCTCTTTCTGTTTATTAGAAAAACTGTTTCTTAATAACCTCCTTAAATGTTTGCAAAAATTACAAATTATTAATAAAATAATGTTTCCTTTAATTAAAAATTTTGAGCTCACTATTATTTACTATGAGCTCACTATATGAGTTCACTATTATAATTATCACTCATTATTGTTAATCAATACTCCGGTCATTTAAAATGATAAGAAAGGGAATAAATTCAAAATTAAGTACTTAACTAATTTCTTTTTGGATTATAATTTCAATATTTAATTTCACAATCATTTATGAAAGTTATAGGAGGCAAGGTAAATTTCCCATTCTTAAAAGCGTTATATCTTATGTTACTGCCACTCACAATTGATTATTCATATACATATAATAATTGTGTAATCGGGGAAAAGCTAATATTTTAAAAGGTTTTTGTTCGAACACTTGCATGCCTAATGGAAGTCCATACAAATTTTGTAGTTACTGAAAAGTTTCTTCATAATCTTTCAGTTCATGAAAATGATGAATAGTAGATAGCATTTGTTAGCGAGTTGGAAAACGCATTGAGAAAAGACAGTTTCTGATGACCAAAATGAAAGATTTCGAAGCATTGATCAAATTATCCTTTTAGGTATCAATTGTTTACTATTGTTTCAATTAAATATACTATCAATATATTAATTATTCAAATAGTTGTTTGTTAAGCTATTTATGGTTCATAGAGAGTAACCGCTTTTCTAATCGGTATATTTCTTTCAAATATAATCTGTATATTGACTTTCGATCGGTATATCGGTATAATCGGTATATTGACTTTCGATCGGTATATCGGTATAATCGGTATATTGACTTTCAAAAAATATATTTGTCATTTTACTGTTACTATAAAACTTCCCGTAATAGAATTAAAGACTCTAATAGATGAGTTTATGCAACTAACTATCCACTTCAGTAGAGCAAGAATGTAGTGAATTTTTAATCATGATGATATTAGATTTAATTTTTGATAAAATGATAAGCGAGTAGAATCTGGGATAATATGCAATTAGGTCAGAAAATCATGCATTACAAAAATAAAACGTAATGGAATAATACGGCAATATGCGTATGCTTAAAGGCACCGGGTTAAAATCTTAGACCCTATTGTAAAATTTTATGTTGTGCACACCTTGATTTCAATCTCATCCTTCTGAAAAATAATGTCCGTTTCTCTTGAATCAATAGTGAGTCAATATGAGTCTTTAGAGTGTGAAAATTTTCGCTTATCTTATCACTGGTGAATTCCCCCGAGTTTAATCAGACTGAAAAATATTCGTGCTACTCAATCCTGTAGTCACGACAATCATGCCAGACTCAAAGCAATGGAAAAATTCTAAAAATATATATCTATTGAAATCAATTAAAATGTTTAATCACCTCGTTGAACAATTGCTGTAGTGTTTGGATTAATATCCTGAGCAATCACTTAATTTATTCATGATTTTTTTAATATTCAGTTAAACAGCTCGAATTGTGTAACTTTTAAAATGTTTTTATAAATTTATAGTTCTTACAATACTATTAGGATATAGTTAAGACTAATAAATTTCCCAAATTCCTTTCAGAAAATGTTTTCAAATCATTTATTTTTATCCAACAACTATTTTATTTGAAATTCATTTTAATAATTAACCTGATCAGAAACAATAGCATTTTCTTTTAAGGATTCAAACAAAAACAAGAATTCGTTTGAATTTAAATTTTAAGGAGTACTTATCTAAGTAAAGGAATTTAATTTTAATGGTATTTAACTTTTTAGAATTTGAGATTTTTCAAAGTTTTCATTGATTTTAATTTTTGAAATTTTCATGAACAGCGAAGCACTCTGACATCTTAGTTACACATACTTAACTCTCTGTTAACATACAATTAGAAGAATGATTGGAAGTTAAACGGATAGCGGCAATTTGTCTAATCGAGCCGGTATTCATTTATAATCGTACATAAATTCTCTATACATAACGTTGCTTAGACAAGGATTCTCGGATTTCTGAGGGGGGAATGTTCACTCATTAGTTCATGCATCAATAAAGCAAACCAAACTTTATAAAAAGAGCTGTGGGAAAGTTATCAATTTGCTCATCATTTATCATATATATATATATATATATATATATATATATATATATATATATATATATATATATATATATATATATATATATATATATATATATATATAAAGAATTTATATGAATTTATAATTTAAATATGATTTGTTAAATCATTATAATTTAAAACTTTTTACCATTTATCAGAATTTTTCTGATGATAACCATTTGTATTTATTTTTTTTAAATAAAATGTTAAGGAGATGCTTTGATTGGATACTTTCATTTCTTCAAAGTGTTCATGCCTTTTCGTATATGCTGATAGAAGAATTTAGAATACATTTTAGATTCGAATATTCATAAAGAAATAAAAAAAGGAAAAGAATGTACTTATTTTTTTTATCTTCCTTTGAATATTTCACTATAGGTTTGGGTTCTTACGTGGATATAGACAATCAGACCCTCAACATAGCACAAAAATTTTCGATCTTAAAAAAAATATATAGTTAGACCAAACTGCGAGAAACTGCATTCAATACAGATAGTAGTAAAATTTAAGGGAAAAAATTTGAAGCTATTTTGGTATACTTTCACTTGATAGAATGACTTGACATAATTTTTTTAATTGCGATAATTTCTTGGTATATTTGACGTCTTATATGAAGACTCTTAGACTTAGAAGTGGTTTAGACACTCATCGAAGGCTCTGTGCAGATAATAAAATGTATTGATTTCCAGTAACTTAAATAAAACTTTTTTTCAGTCAAGCATGGTACATGTACTTTCATTTGATTTTGCAGTAAACCATTATTTCTATTTAAAAAAGGAGCTTAATATGCATATTCTGTGAAATGTTTAAATTTGATATTGAATTTTCACGTAGTACTGAATTGACATACTGTTTTTATAAATTTCACCCTTAGTTTCTAGAAGACTTGTGTTTACTTTTAGACTTGTACCTCACTTGAAGTCTTAATTAAACGTTAGTTTACAATATTGGGCTCAATTTAACAAAGTGCAAATATGAGATTACTTTTTATAAGGCACTGCACTTGCATTTTTCAGTATCATATGAAAGTTAACAAAGTTTGTATTATTTTCAAAGCAGACACACATTACATAATATAAATAAAAAAGCAATTATTCCTACGAGGTTTTTTATTAATATTTTATATTTGATAAACTTTCAAATTTTAAATAAATTTGCAATTTTAAATTATCGTACATTCCATATATTTCAATAAAAAATTTTAATTTAATTTCCATTTTCTTTATGATAAAATAATTCTTGATATTTTTAAATATTAAAATTAAAGGGAAATATAAAGTTATGCCAAATATTATGATAAAGACATATAAGAAAACGGCTATAAAGATTATATTTTCTAACTTAAAATTAATCTCGTAAAAAAAATTAACTGATTTTAAAACGCTTTTCACACTGGGAATATATAAAATTAAGGATTATAAATATAGTCTTTCACATGGTTCTTCTAAATACCCCAATTCCAAATATTACAATAAATTGCATCCATCCATCCATATATATATATATATATATATATATTCATTCGTTTGAAAGATTTGATTACTATAGAATTAAATTTTATATTTAAAGCTGAAAATAAAGAACTAGTAATATATTGCTTAATTTTTTAGGAACATATAGATAAATTGTAATTCCTTAAAATATTAGAAAAAATATTTGGTATTTACTTTTTTAAAAACAAGAAAAACAAGCGCAAATTACTTTGCAAACTACTCTAACGCAATCAAAGTTTAATAATAAATAAAAACAATTTTTTATTTACATAAAAAAATTCTCGTTATAACTTATAGCTATATAAAAAAAAAGCTATTTACACTCCATCTAATAATAGTTAATTATCTTTAAACAGATCCTATAACTAATTCCTTTTTCTTGATTAGCCTTAAAAGTAGACTTGAAAGAATCATTTGTTACGCGACACACTAGCAAAAAATGAGGTATTTTTCTATTTCTTGGAAAATAAAAACCTTACCTCTTTCATATTGGTCATAGCAAACAACACTTCTTAAATTCCAATTAGACATAACATGAAGCAAAAAAACAACTAAATTCATCAATTTAGTGTCCATTTTATAAAGCATTTCAAATTCTCACACCATTTGTTGATGTCGACATAAGAACCACGCAAGCAGCGGTGTATCGCGAAGTGAAAGAAAGCTAAGTATTATTCCTTATGCCACCAGTGATTAGACTCGTTATTTGATATCGCACTTCCTCTGAAAAACACACAACATCCCCATTCATAGGACCTTTGACCTTGTTACTTCCCGTTCATCACACTCAAGACGAAAAATCCGGACGTGACTATCGAAAAGAGGGGTAAAGTAGTCTTTTGTATTATTAATCTAGAACAAAATGCACTATAAATTTCAATGCACTAATATGATATCAAAACAATCTTTCAAACTCAAATAAGTAAGATCTTTGTCTATGAGAAAAAATAATCACGATATAAGAATTATTTAAATTAAATATTCTTTAATTGAAATAATTATTATTTTCAACAATTTACAAAACATGAAAATGCACGCTATTCTAAATAAATGGGCATAAACCATGCTGCATAGATGTGATATCAAACACCATACCGTGCTAGGTCCTAGAACTAGGTTCACAACAATTTTAAAAAAATTGGGTAAGTAAGCAGCAAATAATAATCAAATACTGAATCTTATTTACATACATCTTCAAAATAATTTATTGACATTGTCTTTTAAAAAAAATCAAATATTACATGAGAACATTTTTCAGCAATATTTTAACATTTTTTTTTTCATTTGTAGGTAAATACAGACAAATGATTAACCCCAGTTATGTATTTTTTTAATATGCAGGATTTTTTGCATTTAATGAAAGATTAAAGGCGATCTGTAAGTAGATATTAATACTTTTAATTATAGATTTCTCTCAACTATGTTTTTATATATATAAAGAGGTAAATTAACTTTAAGAGGTAATTAATTATTAACTTAGGTTAATTAATTATTAACTAAGAGGTATACCTTAATTTAGAGGTAAATTTCTTACTATAAATTTAACAGCAGAAAATATCGCAGTTTACCTTGATGAAAACCAATGCTGTTAAAACTCCACTCAATAACAAGTTACTACTAACAGTTTCTTTTAGTTTTTTATCCCTTAACCTTTTCATTCTCTATCTTTATTTGGTATGCAGTGAGAAATGAATTGAAGTTCATCTACACTGCATTCGATGACTGATTTGCACTCAAGTGCATTTCTATCTTGCAATGTTTAGATAGACGTAAAAATTCATAATCATTTTAAATAAATGCTGAAGAGCATAGTATTTGCAGGTTCAGCTAAACAGATATTATTTTATTAAGAAGCGAATAAATTCACCTCAGAAAAAAAGTCAGTTAATCGTAGTAATTCTAAAATCTTCTAAGGAATCATGAATTTTAAATGTCCCAGTCAGAGAATAAGTGTTATAAAATTTCATTTTCTTTTTCATGTACTTTGAGATACACTTTCGTGGATATACTGAAGCACAAAGTAAACATGACATTATTAAAAACATTTTTGAATACTTCTCAGACATAAAAAAATCATCTGAAATACATGTTGATTATCAGTTTTATATTATACTTGCATCATTATTACGAATTGCAGAGCCCTCTGGTGCTTTCTATCGGTACTGGAGCTGAATGTTGACAGAATGAAGAAATTTTCCAAGTCTCTTTAAAAGCTTGGCATTTTGATCTCTTGCTTATAATTCACTCTTGGTTTAATCAAAACGAAGTCATTGACGTTTCCTTTTATTTAAAACACCATATCTCATCTTCATTAAACACTGTTTCTAAATTTGATAACATTATTTTCATCATAAGTGACTTCAGATGAATATTTTCATGAATTTCAATTTTCAAAAAATATGTTTACTTGAGAGTGCGGCGTATATTTACATAAATAGAAATATTCTCACAGTTTTAAATTTAGATAAGAATCCCTTATAAAACAACTAATTGATATTTTCATATACATTTTAATAAATAAAAATACAAAAGCAGAATTATTTTCAAATACATATTTTTTGTGACTAGAAAATTAAACGAAAATTGATTAGTTGTTTTTTATTGGGCTTTTTTAAATTAAATCTTTCCCTTCCCCGTATACTTTCACAATATTCCTCTGGTCACTTAGTATTTCATTGTTTGAATGAATAAATTTCCTTCCATTGCATGATATTTTAAACTTACCATCAAGCAAATTTTTCAAAAGTTTTTATCAACTTACTTAATTTCGGATATTTAAACATTACTTTTGTAAAGCATATAGTTGCTAATGTTAAAACTTTCATCGAAAAGGAAGGAAACACTGAAGTTAAAATTAGACTGAGTTTGCTTCCCTTACATCAAATAGATAGAATAGATTTTTTTCAATAAAACTTTTCATGGGGAAATCATTTGATTTATGTAATCGTGAAAAATATTAAAAAGCCAAAATCGTATTACAACTAGAGTAGAATTTATGTTAAAACTAAATTAGTTTTTACATGTGGGCCAACATTCTTAAAGGACATCAAAATTATTTGGTTAAAAATCATCTTAAATATAAAATACTTCGTCCTCGAAAATTCTTTATATCTCCAAACGAAGAAGCTTTGTTAGTAAACACTCGATGTTAATTATTTTAGACTTTTTCTTCCTTGAAAAAATTTCTGTACCATTTCATTTTATAATATTTGCTGCAAATTTGAATTTCTAAATGAAGATTTTATTCGAATTTTTTAATTTGTTGTTGATTTAATTAAAATCAATCGCAAAATAGTGTACTAGTACAGATATAGAAATTTTTTTTAATTTCGAAGAAATCTATCGAAAGATACGTAATAACTCTGAGATTACTAGTTCATCTCCGGACTTTAAATACAAAATTGTATCAATGCTTTAATAAGAAATGTAATGACAGTACTTTTTTATGCTACTTCTTTAATCAGATATGATATCAAAATAATTTGTATGCATTACTTGCGTCCTATTATTTCACTTCTAATTAAATAATTAGTTTTATATTCCCTGATACAAATGCGACATTCAAAAGAATCGGGTTAGGTTGAGATACATAATAATTTCGGTTCATTACGTATGTCAAACTCTCACCCAGAGTTAATATTTTCCATTTAAATTCCTTAAATTGTACCAAAGCAGAAACACACACACACATATATATATAATTTAAATTTTTATGTTCAGTCTCTGTATAGAATGCGTTTGGGGTGAAACTTTAAATGCAAATTTGCAATTATCTTATTATTTGAAGTGTTTCCATAGTCTTTTGAATAATCATATATTAAAAAGACAAGCGGTGAAGGAGAATTATATTCGGGAGAAACGCTTGACAGAGTAACTAATTCTGTAAACAGAGTGGATTGTGCCAAACCGTATTCAATATATATGCATACAAGTATGTTATTCTAGATTTTGGAACAAAAGGTGGCAGAATTTGGAAAAGAACGCATTTCCATCTGAAATTAATTCGAGGAATAAGGAGTCATAAACCTTTTTTTTTTCTCCAATCTAAGGAAGCAATTTTGAGGAGAGAATCAAAGGCTGTTACTAATTGTATTCGTCATATTTGAAACATAACAGAAATACTTTCTTTTAATAGTGATGGTGAATAAGTGTCTAGCCAAATGAAGCAAACAGTTCTATCGACAAATGCGTACAATTTACGAAATAAAGCAAATATGCTAAACGTTGGTGAAAGCTGCACATATGATTGAAAAAAAAAATAAATCGTGATAAGTAATGTGCGGAAGGATAAAATAAATGAAATGGCATGTGGTAGAAGAAAGCTTTGAGAATCAATTGAATCTCCTAATCTAGAAAAATTCGCCAGAATGGATTCAAATGTAATAAAAAGCAGCGTACATTTATTTACCTTGCAGGGGTGAAAAATAAAAATAAATAAAAGCAAAACCTTGAAAACATTTTGAGTCCGTGTTATCTATTTATGACATGGAATACTTAAGTTCTAGAAGAAAAAAAAATGTCCCGATAGATTATAAATTGATACGTTTCCAAGTATATATTATGAACGTGTGAAGACATAGGTGTTTTCACTGTCATATATGAAACATTTTACGAAATTATTTTAAGCAAGTTTTTCTATAATAAGAAATAACTAATTAAAGCTAAGTGAGATGGTTTATTTCATATCATACGGAGCGGCTCACATAAAAAAACACTAGATCACAAAAAATAATCACTATATTTCTTCCTTGCTTTGTACAGGGTACGAAATTAAAACCATGTTTAAATTTTAATAAGAAGACAATACAAAAAAATGCTAACTTTCTGAGTAATGTTTTCATTCATGTGCATGGAAAGGGAGGGATAGACAGAAACTGAAAAATCTAGAAAGTCGCTCAGTTTTAGAGATGTTCAGATTCTAGCTAGTGAGCAATAATAAAAGAAAGGAACACAGACTTGGCAGCTATATTTACGGAGGCTAAATGCCATAAATGTATAGTTTTCATATCAAAAAATATTCAAATTTAAAGTAAAAAGCAGATTAGAACAAGATGAAGTTTAAAGGTTAAAAAACTGCTCAATGCTAAATTTTATTATCCATTCACACACTATTTTTAATTAATTTAGCTAAATTAGAAATAGTGTGTGAATGGATAATAAAAGTACAGCAAATTAAATCTGACATAATTCAAACGTTATTTAAAAACTGCAGTATCTAACAGTAGTGTATTGAACATTATAAAGAGAACGGAGAGGACTATTTATGATATAGACAAACACAGAGATGTCCAAGATGAAATAGAAATCAATTAGACCACACACAATAAAAGTATAATGAAGAACGTTACTAGCAACAAAATATTTTATGTTCATAATTTATGATATTTCTTTTATATAAACACCATTTCAATGCAGGTAAAAATCTCTCTTTTTATGATCATTTTCCTTGGTTTAGTTAGCATATTTTTACATTATATATATATATATATATAGACACTAGCATGCATATATATATATATATATATATATATATACCAAAGGAAAATGCCCAGCCTAAGAACTGCTCTTCGGTATGTTAAGATTTTTTTCGGTATGTAAGTAAAAGTTTGAGAATCGAGAAATTAAAATAAAAAATTTTTAAATACTGTTTGGTTAATTATTATGAAATAATTATGTCTTTAAATAATAATTATAATTTGGTTTTAACTTCCGCAGTAGTCTAGTTAGGAAGTGTGTCTTTCGCCTTTTCAGCAATTAAATTCTATTTACGACGAAATCGAAGATACGACATGTTTGATCGTCGTCGGATCGGTGGTCGGAGAGTATGAAATAGGTCATGGTTGCATTGACCTCCATATGAAATAATACCTCTGTTCAAATCTTGGGGTTTTGTGCTTGGTCCTATTTTCTATGATGCAGAACTAATTGAAAACTAATTAAGTAATATTTTTTTAAATCAACAATCGTTGGTTTACAACAATCGTTTGTTTTTTAAATCAACAATCGTTATTTTAAATCAACAATAGTTGGTTCAACGATGCACAGTCACTTAGTGCATTCTTACAATACGATGCCCTCATTTCCATTTCTTACAGTGCATAAAATAGTTATATATTCCAAGTACCCAGGCATTAGAAAAGTTAATTTACTTACAATCCACCGTGTAACAAAAGTGACTTATAACTATCACTTACTGGATAATTAAGTTCTATTAAACTATCCAATTCAAAACAATTTATAGACAATGAATACAATTATGAATATGTATTAATTTAGTTGATTCTTAGCCGAAATGGCAAGTTCTATAATTTATGAGTAAAATTATCATTGAAAACATTTTATTTTAATGAGTATAAATTGCGAATTAAAACTTGTTAAATATAATGTTTTTATTTAACTTAGCTTTATATTTCAATCTCAGGGTAATCTGAGTATTTCACTGTTTCCTCTATATCTGTCAAATTATTCAGAGAAACAAAGTTGTAATTTGAGCTTGAGTTTTCTTAGAAATTTTGGAAATGTCGTATTTTCTCGACGGTTTCGTATCCTTATAAAAAAAGAATAAATAATGAAATATTCCAAATAAAAGTATGTTTCATATAGAAATAAAAGCTTAATTAAACTGAATATGGGATGTTTATTTCTGGTTAAAATATGTAATAATAATAATTGATCTATATAAAATGCATACTGAAATGAAAAGTAAAAGCTAGGGGTTATTAAAAACAGTTATAATAGAATAAACACCTCCCAAACATGAACTGTGTGAGTTTCGATACCTGACAACATTGGCATTAGTTATGGGTTAGAAGCAGCCACAAGTGTTACTTGTACAGAGAAAATCAGAACTTTTCTTGAAAGGGGGCTGTTGACTAAACTAGTAAGTAGGATTTGATAGGTTCCCTAAGCAAATTAATATTGTACAATCAGTTAATTTTATAATAATTTTCATTAATAATAATTTTAATAATTTTCATAAATAATCTAATAATTTTCTGATGGTGCAAATTAAAAATTATATTACAGATTAATTGAAAAATAATCTTCCTGGAAATTTTGAAAACTAATTAAGTAATATTTATTTTAGAATTTGTTAATTCAACAATTTTTTTAAATTACTAATGTTTCCAAATTTTATTATTTAGTTCATTTAAAAATATATTAAGATAATTTTATTAAGTAAAAAGAAATTATTATTTTTACGATTAAAAGGGACTATCCAGTCATAAGCGACTAGTTACTACTTGTAAAACATGTCTGTTAATTCGTGGACATGGTAATGTTAAGTATAATAAACATGAATGATAATATTAAAAAAGTGGGAGGGATGTAATATTAAATATATAACATTATAGCCGTTTTTAATACCGGAAAGAATAAGCTCTCTAAGCTTAACAGCAAAAAATACGAAATGAAACAGAAAATCTTTTCAAATAAACTAATTTAATAATACGATTACATTACGGAGAAAAATTTTTTCACATCAAATATTATCATATTAATGTAGAATTTTGATAGAATAAATACAGATGTTTCATCTGCAAAAAATAATGTATATACCAAAGCATTAAATCTGTAACACACGAATGTTAATAGAATTTTAAAACTCCCAGATAACAAGTGATTTGAATTTATAATAAATTTATAATAAATTAATTACATAAATAAGATACATTATTTATGTAATTTTATCTGTTTATTAGAAATTTAATTCACGATATTTTTTTAGACTTCTTTAAATTAAAGAAGTCTAAAAAAATGTAGTCTCTTACACCAATTGTACACTTTTAATATTTTAATCGTGAAATGTATTTCTAATTTCATTATTTAATTTAAAAACTCGCTTTTATAATAAAACCTAAATTTGATAAGTGATATTGAAAGGAGTAAAATACTCTGAAGTGTAGAGCGTTATAAATTTTGAGTCTTCCTAATTTTGCTAAATTAAAATATCGTCCTTTTTACAAAATGATGAAATCCATGGAAGGAAAGTTTAAATAAGCAAATGTTGTTCATTAAAGTTCACTTTGAATTTCGTTCCTACAAAAAGTTATTTCAAATCCTGTTAAAATGCTTTGCAGAAGATTTTGCTAAGAAAAAGGAAATAATATTGCTTTAATCTACTATATATAGAGAGTCAATATATTTCACTTTCAAGTTTTTTAAGAAATAATACATAAACTTAAGTGTAGCAGAATTGGGCAATTTTTATTTTTAATTAATATACTGTATTGATAATAAATTCCCAAATTTTAATACAGAAGGATAAGATTTAAAAAAATGCTTTCTCTATTCTAACAATAAACTTAAAGACTTTTCAGTCAAAGTAATCTGTGCAGACTGATGTTTAATTTCGCTTTCTTCAAAAGCATTTATTGTTTAAATAATTACTGTATATCAGCAAATTTATAACTATATAAAAAAAACTTAATTTTTCCGTTACTTCATTATTCGCATAAACATTAAAGATAATGAGAATCTAAAATTTGAAGCAAGATTTCCTGCTTACCATCAAGTTTCTTTTGTACTTATACATTTCATTTTAAATATTTTTTATGATCCGCTTAAAAGTAAGAAACCAATTGGATTTTTCTTATTGCATATGACTTTTCATTAAGAACTGACATGTAATGATAAGTATTTACAACTAAAGCCTGAATCAACGCACCAGGATATAAATTTTATTTTCTCCGGTTTCTCTGATTCGCTGTTAGCCTTTACCTTCCAATCAAATTTAATTATCCATTACATTTATATATATTATTTTAAATTCCGTTAGCAATCCATGCACACTAATATTAAAGAAGTTAAAACATGTTTCATATTTCTTTATACATTGAATAAGAAATTATATCCTTCGAAGCACATTGCAAATTATTATCAAGACATCCATGAAATATTTTACTTAATAACAATTCGGCTGATCTCTGAATTTTTTTAAAACGTCTTCTTCACTTTCATCATCTTCAATTTTCATGGTAAATTCTGTTGAGTTCAATAAAGATAATGGCTGAAATATAAAGAAAAATATCATTTTACTTTCCGCACAAAAATGAAAAATTTATTATGAAGTTTTAGTCTGAAAGAAAAAAAAGTACTATACAAAATGTGATTTTACAATTGATTTTATTGTAATTTTCAATATATTTAACATTTCAAGTAAATTGTGATAAAAATGAAATTTTCATTCAAACTGTGCTAAAATAGTTAAAAATCGTAAAAGGATTTTAAGTTTTATTATAAAATATAAATTGCATTACAAGGTTTTCCATATATACTTTTGCTACTCTTAGTTACTACAACCAAATCAACCATCAACTCTTGTAATAAAACATGAATTGATGATTTTTTACATTAAACAAGACATTTTAGATTAAATTAAATTTTATAATTTAGAGTTTAAGTTACTTTTTAATTAAATATTTTGTGTTACTAAACATGACAATATTTTTAAGATGTTTTGACACATTCGTGAGTGATGAAAACTATTTTTTAAACTTACTTAAGAGAAGGATTGTTGCAAACTGATTTATATAAACACTCGGGTGACAAAACAAAAGAAACAACTTTAAAAAAAAAAAAAGAAAGCTCTCTTCATTAAAAAAGGGTAGTATTTTGCTTAAACGTATGCAAAAGTGACTTTTATGAATACAAAGAGATTAAGCACAGCAGTTGCAAAAATTTAAAGCCATTTCTCCGCAGATGGTTACTTGTGCTGTTATATAAGTACCCTGATAAAAACCCAAAATGTAATACCAAGAAAGACAGTTTGTCACTCAACGGTCATTTTTTGCACACGAGGGCTAATTAGACTGGGACCTACGGCTTAAAGTGGATTCCGAACCACTGCAAACATCCATGCTCAAGGTGAGATTCGAACCCATGAACTAAGACAGACAGAGAGATCACAACAAAATTTACTTGGTGGATAAACGGTTTACGAAGATCCAATGATTAAAATTACAACCCCTGGTGAAATCTGAGTGATGACAAAATCACAGTTTAGTTTAGTCACCATTATTGGCTATAACGGCTATCACATGCCTCAGTATAGAGTCAAAGAGGCTTTCAATGCATCCTTGGGGTATAGCTGCCCTTACATTTTCCACATATTGCCAAAGTTAATCCAGGGTATCAGCGGGTTTTTATATGCCGAGCCAGTTGTTATGCAAGCCTGGATTAAGCATTTTAAATTGGTGATAGCTCGGGAGAACTAGAAAGTGATTCAATTTCATGGGTAAATAAGAATTCTTGAGCATTGTGTGTTCCATGTAGTCGTGCATTATCGTGCTGGAATGCATCTGGTGGAAAACACTGAAGGTATGGAAGGATATCAGATCCAATATCTCAGAGATTTAGAACTTTCTATTTAGTGCATCTGCTGTGTATACTAGAAGGATGCAGCTATAAAATCCAAGTCTGAAACTAAGGGTAAACGAAACAATAGAAGCTTCTTGGGCATTTCATTCATCTGCAAAAGGCGCCGAATGGTACGAGGGGATACCGAATGATGAATAACAGAATGAATCTGTTGTGCTGTATTTCGTGATGTGTCTGAGTGATCCATCACTGCATGCTCATTATATTTATGTCATCCCATGCAAATGCTAAAACGAGGTGAGCGTGATTGGTCCCCTTGGTTCACCATCCCCTCCTGCATCTAACTAGATCCGAGTTACATTTGCTTTCTTTTGCCCAACAGAGTCACCTATTTCTCTGAAGAATAATCTGCGACAATCCCTCTAGGGTACGATTTAAAAGATATTTGGTGTCCTTTACGAGGCATAATTAAAAAACTTACTTAAAAATTACGTATGAAGAAACAATGGCCGTGCTTCATATCGACACTCTGCTCTCCTATTAAATGGCACTGGCAAGTGACACTACAGTCGCCCTTGATGTGCATATACGGTGCAATGCTATTGTTTTCCGCATCTCGTTTCCCCAAACGCATGATGTAAATTTCACATAATTTGCATGCTTCCTTGTTTCATTTTAGGAGGTCAACGATGAACCTTCATCCATTTTTTATGTAATTAATACTATTTTCCCGAGCAACAATTACTTTTTAAAAACGATTGTTTTAAATATTTTTATCCTACTTCTTTAAGGATTTTTAAAATTGTGATTTTATTACTATCACATTTGACCTAAAAATGGGTTGCTGCTTATTATCCATAAGATGTGTAACCTTTGGAAAATACTAAAGATACCATTTTAAGTCCTATTGATAGTTGGGTAATTCTAGTCAGCCTCACTGCATTTGACGAGATTTTAACATAAACATGCTTAGCCTAAACCAGTATACTAACTGCTATATCCCACATTTGTTTTCTAAAAATTTATTATAAATGTTTCTTGAAAAATATGATTTATGTTTTGTACAAAGTAACTAAGATGTAGCTTAGCATTTAGGGTGAAAAAAGTAATTTATTTTTATTCAAAAAAAATTGTAAGCTTTTTTTTGTTAATATTTCCATTAACTTTTAGTTGCAATTGGTGTTTAGATGATATGGCATAAGCTATTTATAAATTATGTAATGAAATCATCGATATGAACTATGAGTATCTAAACGCAAGATTTGAATGTAAAATGTTGTTTTAAATAAACATTTTGATGATTTTGGGTAAAATTTTGTTTTTATGAAACAATGAAATTTCTTGAAAGCACTTTATTTGCTACAATTTATTTTTGTAACATTTTATTTAGATATTTTACATTCAGATTTAGTACATAATTAAAAAAGATATTTTGAGCTAGTATTATTTTAGCACAATTCCAATTTAAATAAGATGAATTAAAGTGTTATGTCACTATTATTTTTGTAGTAAACGTAGGTTAATTAAAATCATGCACTATACCTTGGCCTTCCCCTTTGGTTTTCTCAGGAAAACCATCAATGGAGCATAACAAAAACTTGTGAAAGCAACTGCACAGACTGACCTATAACAACAGCATTGAAACAACTTAAATATTAACTGAAAGGGAAACTTACGAATTCATTTGCACTTTACACTTTATGAAAAGTAAGTTGTAAATCCAAGTTACTTCCTTACTTCCATGGAATATTTCAAATCGGTTAAAGTTGAGAATAATTTTAATTTAGAATATATATATATATATATATATATATATTTAAATAAGAAAATTTTTATTTTTTAAATGATCTTCATATCTTTATAGTTTTATTTTCCTTTGTGTTTGAAATTATTATTATGTCACACTGTAAAATTGCACAGCTAAAGTAATCACCGCAATATATTTTTCAAATTTCGAATCTAATTTATTCACATAGAAATTAAAGATTAACGCTGTTCTAATAACATATATATATATATATATATATATATATATATATATATATATATATATATATATATATATATATATATATATATATATATATATATATATATATATATATATATATGATTTCTAAGATGAAAACTGAAATTAAATTTTTAATAAAGTGTTCTAATTACTACAGTTATATACATAGTTAATTAAAAATATTTTTTAAAGTATCTGGAAAACAATTTATTTTCTTGGATTTATCAACTTTTTACTAGTAAAACCCCATTATTGTATATTTATTTTATAAACAATTGTGAGGTTTTATTTTACATATTACTGATAATCTTATATATTATCCATAAAAGTTTAGTAATGAAGTGAGATTAAAAGCTATTAAATAGTAACTTAAATAAACAAAATCATAATTCCTAAATGATAATATGTAGTATAGCCTAGTAATCTATAAAAAGTAAAAACAAACAGAATGGAAACTAACAGTTCATCAATTTTTCGCATACGCGGCCGAACACTTAAGTTCGAAATTTAATAATAGATACAGAAAAAGGGCTTAACCTACAAAATATTATTCACTAAATTTTTATCACTTTTATAAATCCAGAAATAATTCTTCTTTAGCATAACATGCACGTTAAAGGACAAAATATTTTCAGTATATGAAAAATGGGAAGTATAGGAAATATTAAATTTCATATTTCTCATGAAAATCTATATTTTAATTTAGCGAATTATTTTTAATCTCAGATAAAAAATTTTCTGATTTTAAGCATTATCACAAATAAAAGAATACATCTATGATTGATAATGGACAAAATAGATATTTTGGTGACTTTTAAGTCTACCAAAAATATATGATATAAAGAATATGCAAAAAAAATTTAATCCGCATTAGAAAATACCTTAAATCGCAAAATAAGTTCTGTAGCACTTATCTGGTTTAATAGGAACAAAGAAATAAGTTCCTTAAATAGCTCAAAATAATTTATTACAATTAAGGGTACAATTTGAGCACAACACAGATACATATACTACAAATAAAACAAAATTACATCTAAACACATAAAGTTAAAGGGAATAGGGTAAACATGAGAGTCATATGGATATACGTCTCATTCCTACGGTTGCTGGAGAGGGACTGACTTCCTTGGTGATGACGTCATGGGTGGTGCTGAAGATATGGGGCGCTACAGACTCCCCCTCTGGCTCCGCCGACGTCCCGGCAAGGAGACAGGATTGAGGTTAAGGTTGAGGTTGTCTACGTGGTCTTCCTCTACTTTTCAATGGATACACTGGCCCTTTATCTCTAGAGGATTGTTGATAAGGCTTCAACATACTGGTATGGTAAGTACCGAGTACTTGATCAGGGGCAGCAGGATCTGCAACATCATATGTATTTGGGGATTTATTCGTTAATATAATATAAGGTCCTTCACGCTTGGGCATGAATTTTTACTTGTTTTGGTTTTGGACTTGCTCACGGGATGTAAAGTGATCCAAACTTTATCACCTGGTTGATAATAAACGGGTCTGTGCTTCTTGTCAAAGTACTCCTTTCTAGCATCTTGCTTTTGCTCTATACGTTCTCTAATTATGGGTGTAAATCGTGCAAATTCTTTTAAGTAAGGTGTTATCTCTGCGACGAAGTTATCGTTATCAATGACAGCTCTAATATCATGATTGACATCGTCTGTGGTTCGAAGTTCTCTTCCGAACTGAAGGTAAGCTGCCGTATGACCTGTAGAATCACATTTTGCGGTGTTTAAAGCAAAACGTATCATGGGTAGTTTGTCCTCCCAAGTATCATGTGAGTCACCAACTAGAATTGCTAATTTGGGTTTTAGATCTCGATTTTTACGTTCAGCAGGATTTGCTTGAGGATGGTATAAAGGTATAAGATCTTGCTTAATATCTAGGATCTTACAAGTTTGTTGCATTACAGCACTGACAAATTGTACACCGTTGTCGCTGATTAGTCTTCTAGGTAAGCCATAGCGTAAGAAGACTTCTTCTATCAATATTTTAGAGCAATTGATAGCTGTGGCATCTTTTAGGGCAAAAGTTCGACCCATCTTGTACTTGTATCTTCAACAAGAAAAATCCATTTTTTCCAGCTGGTGTCTCTGGAAGAGGACCAAACAAGTCTATTGCCAGCGTCTCAAATCTTTGTGAGTAAATAGGCGTTCTGAGTAATCCAGCAGGTTTCTGGTTGTTAGATTTGTACCGATTACATTCAGCACAATCTTTCACGTATTCGGCGATAAACTTTCTCATACCAGGAAAGAAATATCTAGAAGCAATTTTATGATACGTATTCTCAGCTCCACAATGTCCTGCCGTGGGAGAATCATGATATTGCTGTAGGACACGTTCTCGCTCGTGACAAGGGACAACTAACTGTGCTTCTTCTGACTCTGTTTCAGGCGAATATCGATACAGTATTCCTGATTCATGAGATAACCTCTACTAGTCCAATTTACATAATTTTCATCTTTCCGTCCACTTTCAAAGCAGTCTATGATCTTTCTTACATCCTCGTCCTTCAGTTGTTCTTCGCGAATGTCTTTAGATTTCCGGGATGGTAAATCTATGGAAATAGTGTTGAAGTTACAAACAAATTTGTCCTCTGTATCAAATGGTCTAGACAGAAGATCTGCAATTACATTAGATTTTCCTGGAGTGTAAAAGTATTTTCGGATGATATGACTGGATTTGAAGAGCCCATCGAGCTAAGCGTCCGGATGGCGATTTAATACTCATAAGCCACTTCAAGGGTTGGTGATCTGATGCAATAATGATTTCTTGATTTTCCACATAGCCACGGAACTTCTCAAGAGCCCATACTACCGCTAGTGCTTCTTTTTCGGTAGTTGAATAATTTCTTTCTGCCCAACTGAGCAATCGACTGGCATATTCAATCACATGTTCTTCCGGTCTTTCTCCTTGGATAAGGACTGCTCCTAGAGCGTAATTACTCGCATCAGTTCTTATGAGGAATGGTTTAGATCCATCTGGCTGAGACAACACAGGTGGTGAAATCAGCCGTCTTTTAACTCTTCAAATGCTTTCTGCTCTGTATCACCCCATGTCCATTGTTTATTCTTTTTAGTTAAGTCACTAAGGGGTCTAGCAACTTCAGAAAAATGGGGAACATATCTCCGGAACCAGGAACAAGTCTGTAAGAAGGACTGAACTTCTTCAACACATTTTGGTGTTGGAATTTTTTGAATAGTGGATACTTTGTCAGCATCTACTTCTACACCTTTTTCAGTTATCCAATGACCTAAATACTTCACTCTGTCACAAGAAAAATTGCACTTGCTTCTATTGGCATTGAGCTTAAATATAGAAAGTCTTTCAAACACTTTTCGTAAATCTGATAAATGTTCATCAAAAGTTTCTGATAAGATAATGATATCATCAAGGTATGACAATGCAAAAACATCTTTGAGACCAGATCTAAATTTATCAATGAGACGTTGAAAAGTTGCGGGTGCGTTGCGCAACCCAAAAGGCATACGTAAAAATTTAAAAGTTCCAAATGGACAGATGAAGGCTGTCTTCTCTTGGTCTGATTCATGAACTTTGACCTGATGATAACCAGATCTTAAATCTATCGTAGACATGTATTTCGTCGACTTGGCCTCAGTCAATAAATCATCCATTCTAGGTAGTGGATAGTTATCCGGAATAGTCGTTGAGTTTAACTTGCGGTAATCAACACACAATCTAATGGTACCGTTTGGTTTAGGTACTAATACCACAGGACTTGCATAAGGAGACTCACATTCCTCAATTATTCCTTCTGTTAGTAAGGAATCTAGCTCTTTCTTCAACAACTCTTTCTTTGCAGGCGTCATTCTATATGGTGGTTCAGCAACAGGTAGGCTATTTCCAGTCTGTATTCTATGTTCAATAAAAGGAGTAGGCTCTCCCCTGGCTTGAAGTTATTTTCAAATTCTTCCAGCAATGAATTTAATTTGTTTCTGTTGTTCTCTTGTCAAATGTTTTCCTTCATCATTCCTCAATTTCACGGAATTAGAGGTTTCTGAAATTTCAGCAGGCATATCAGGAGAAGTTAATTTCTGCGACATTATTACTTTTGCAGTACTTACGGTTTCGGATGGTTCACGATAAAATGGGTAATGTCTGTGTGGATATTCACTAAAATGCCAAGTGCCATTCTGGATGTTAAGCACAATTCCAGCAGCCTGGAGAAAGTCAGTGCCAAGCAATGTTCTATTGCCTCTAGCGTTTGGTAATGCAATAAATTTCATACGAACTTTCTTTCCCTCTACATTAAGATTTACGACTGTTGACAAAGCTGGGACATTTCTTTCTTTTCCATCAGCAAGTACCATTGTAATATTCTTCTTTTGAAATTTGAAACCTTTCATTTTCAATAAACTATAAAATTTCTCTCCCGCAATGGAATTTGATGCACCGGTGTCGGCACAAAAAGCTGCTTTTTCACCACAAACAGTTAAAAAAAATTGAGCTGGACAATGAATCTGAAGATTGTGCGGTATACAACTTTACACCATTAACAATTGTTTTAGCCTCTTCTTTTAATTTGTTGCACTTTGGACACTTAGACTGAATAAAACCAGGATTACCACATCCATAGCAATGAACAGAAAATCTTCTTTCTGGCTTGTCTTTAGTAAATTTTGGACTTTCATAATTGGAATATTTAATTTTGTCATTTTCCCTAGAAATAGGAAGCTTATAGTTTCTCTCTGAAGCAGATTTAACATAGTCTTTGAAGTTTGGCTTCTTAGCAAAGATAGGTGAATTTTTCTTCATTCCCAGTCTTACATTTTCATAACTGTCAAGCTTTTCTGCAAGTTCTAAAGGATCATTCAGCTCTGACCATTGATCAACAAAATGTTCTCTAACCTCTGGAGGTGTTCTTTTCTTTAACTGGTCAGCTATAATTAAGTCTTGCAATTTCTCAAAAGTGACGATATTTAATTCTTTTACCCATCCTTCGAAATACGATTTAATTTCAAAATAGAAGTCTTTCCATGTTACTTCTGCACTTTTTCTATGTTGCGAGAACATCTGCCGAAACTTATCTGAAGTAAGTCTAAAACGCTTCAAGAGCATCTCTTTCGCCTTTGAGTAGTCTTTAACGTCCTCTTCATTTTCTCTAGCAATTAATTGATTTATTTCGGCTGGCAATGAGCCTATCAAGTACGGCATCCAATTCATCTCAGGTATATTCACTAATTTTAATTGACGTTCAAATACTGTCAGATAAAGTCCGATTTCATCTTTATTGGGATTAAATTTTGGGAGAATTCGATTCAGATCCCAGTTTGTTTTCTCTGTTTCACTGGATGGATCTGTGGAGGAAAGTACCTTCTGAGCTTCCACTTGAAGTTTTAAGCGTTGCAATTCATACGCTCTCTCTTTTCAATGCATAGTTCTTTTTCTTTGGCAATTCTTTCGCATTCAGCTTGTTTTTCTTTTTCAAGCCGTTCCTCTATTATATTAGTTAGCATATTTTTCACCAACTCTTCATCATAATCTTTTGATTTGGTTATGATATCTTTCAGTTGAATTACTTTCAGATCATCTGCTACCCCTAGCCCCATTTCTGTAGCGAGGTTTCTCAGATCCTCCTTTTTCCCTTTTCCAAGGAATGACATTTTTGCAAGTGTTTTTATTTTAGTTAAAACGAAATTTAAACAACATCAGTCTTAAGTACCAGATTATGTTAAAATATAAATCTTTTATAACTCTAAATATATATGAAATGTAACTTATTACTATTTATTCAAACATTAATTGCAAATAAAATGAACTCTTTAATTATTGTAAATAAACCTGAAATATTCATATGATATTCACCATAATAAAATAATCAAATCAAATAAACCCGAAATAATCATATAATATTCACCATTATAAAATAATCAAATCAATTTTATTATATTAATCTTACTAAATTTATAAAGATTCGCTCTTATTTTATATTTCAATTCCAACATTCAATAAATCAAAATATATTAATAAAGATAACTTAATCATATGCATTCAAAGAATATTTTATATATAAATAACAAAATTTTCTATTAAATTTTTATTTCTTTAAATTTCCTCAATTTCCTAAAATATCAATTCTGATTCCTTTTACCAAAATATTAATAATATATTATTTTGTTATCTTAATATATAACCTTAAATATACATGAAAAACAATATATTTTCATTCTTTATTCAATGAAACCACTTACTAAAAGATTAAAACACAAAATTCCAAACAGAAAGTGAATGAGGAAAAAAATAAAATAAAAATAAGCATTAATATATACTGAACTCTCATAGCATTCATAGATATTGAGCGGCTAGACAGAGAGGCATTTATGAAAACAATAACAACGGTCGTTTGCGGCGCCTTGTTTCGTGTTTTAAATCAAAACAAAAGTATCATCACATGAAAAACGCACAGTCATCAGACATTTAAATTCTGTTAGCTACTCAATTTTAAAACACTATCTCACCGTAAAGATTGTTATCTTCAAATATTCAGAATTAAGAAATATAATATATAAGAAATATATAATATTCAAAAGTAACAAATATTTTACTTATTGTTCATAATTTTCTTAAAATATAATTCACGCACACATACTATAATACTTCAAATATAATAATAAAATAAATGTTTCTTTTTTAACTCAATATTCTACTAAATTTTAAGCATTTAATAAGATATGAAACATATCTACCAAATCAAACAAATAACTATACTGCGCAAGTATTAATACTGTTCTATATTCAAGATCATTAAATTACTATTTTTTCGAATCAAAACAACTTATAAAGAAACTTTTATACAGTTTTATATTCATAACTGCTTAAACATTAACACTCATTAATTACTTCCTTAATTGTAATTCTTCACAATTAATTAGGAAATATTAGAAATATAAAACAGTAACAAAACTTATCTCGAATTCGCAAATCAAAACTGGATAATCCAAATGAAGGAGACACTCCACTCCAGTTGAACAACAAAAGACACTCCAATCTCGGATGAGATTATATTTTGCATTAATCCATAACACACAACACATCAGGAGGTAACCTGTAAAATGTTGAGTTCCCTCAACAACAAGATTTAATTTTGGGTAGAATTTTTAACAGCGAAAAGAAACTCTAACTCGGGCCTCTCGTTGGGCGCCATTATTTTATATTGTAGCACTTATCTGGTTTAATAGGAACAAAGAAATAAGTTCCTTAAATAGCTCAAAATAATTTATTACAATTAAGGGTACAATTTGAGCACAACACAGATACATATACTACAAATAAAACAAAATTACATCTAAACACATAAAGTTAAAGGGAATAGGGTAAACATGAGAGTCATATGGATATACGTCTCATTCCTACGGTTGCTGGAGAGGGACTGACTTCCTTGGTGATGACGTCATGGGTGGTGCTGAAGATATGGGGCGCTACAGACTCCCCCTCTGGCTCCGCCGACGTCCCGGCAAGGAGACAGGATTGAGGTTAAGGTTGAGGTTGTCTACGTGGTCTTCCTCTACTTTTCAATGGATACACTGGCCCTTTATCTCTAGAGGATTGTTGATAAGGCTTCAACATACTGGTATGGTAAGTACCGAGTACTTGATCAGGGGCAGCAGGATCTGCAACATCATATGTATTTGGGGATTTATTCGTTAATATAATATAAGGTCCTTCACGCTTGGGCATGAATTTTTTACTTGTTTTGGTTTTGGACTTGCTCACGGGATGTAAAGTGATCCAAACTTTATCACCTGGTTGATAATAAACGGGTCTGTGCTTCTTGTCAAAGTACTCCTTTCTAGCATCTTGCTTTTGCTCTATACGTTCTCTAATTATGGGTGTAAATCGTGCAAATTCTTTTAAGTAAGGTGTTATCTCTGCGACGAAGTTATCGTTATCAATGACAGCTCTAATATCATGATTGACATCGTCTGTGGTTCGAAGTTCTCTTCCGAACTGAAGGTAAGCTGCCGTATGACCTGTAGAATCACATTTTGCGGTGTTTAAAGCAAAACGTATCATGGGTAGTTTGTCCTCCCAAGTATCATGTGAGTCACCAACTAGAATTGCTAATTTGGGTTTTAGATCTCGATTTTTACGTTCAGCAGGATTTGCTTGAGGATGGTATAAAGGTATAAGATCTTGCTTAATATCTAGGATCTTACAAGTTTGTTGCATTACAGCACTGACAAATTGTACACCGTTGTCGCTGATTAGTCTTCTAGGTAAGCCATAGCGTAAGAAGACTTCTTCTATCAATATTTTAGAGCAATTGATAGCTGTGGCATCTTTTAGGGCAAAAGTTCGACCCATCTTGTACTTGTATCTTCAACAAGAAAAATCCATTTTTTCCAGCTGGGGTCTCTGGAAGAGGACCAAACAAGTCTATTGCCAGCGTCTCAAATCTTTGTGAGTAAATAGGCGTTCTGAGTAATCCAGCAGGTTTCTGGTTGTTAGATTTGTACCGATTACATTCAGCACAATCTTTCACGTATTCGGCGATAAACTTTCTCATACCAGGAAAGAAATATCTAGAAGCAATTTTATGATACGTATTCTCAGCTCCACAATGTCCTGCCGTGGGAGAATCATGATATTGCTGTAGGACACGTTCTCGCTCGTGACAAGGGACAACTAACTGTGCTTCTTCTGACTCTGTTTCAGGCGAATATCGATACAGTATTCCCTGATTCATGAGATAACCTCTACTAGTCCAATTTACATAATTTTCATCTTTCCGTCCACTTTCAAAGCAGTCTATGATCTTTCTTACATCCTCGTCCTTCAGTTGTTCTTCGCGAATGTCTTTAGATTTCCGGGATGGTAAATCTATGGAAATAGTGTTGAAGTTACAAACAAATTTGTCCTCTGTATCAAATGGTCTAGACAGAAGATCTGCAATTACATTAGATTTTCCTGGAGTGTAAAGTATTTTCGGATGATATGACTGGATTTGAAGAGCCCATCGAGCTAAGCGTCCGGATGGCGATTTAATACTCATAAGCCATTTCAAGGGTTGGTGATCTGATGCAATAATGATTTCTTGATTTTCCACATAGCCACGGAACTTCTCAAGAGCCCATACTACCGCTAGTGCTTCTTTTTCGGTAGTTGAATAATTTCTTTCTGCCCAACTGAGCAATCGACTGGCATATTCAATCACATGTTCTTCCGGTCTTTCTCCTTGGATAAGGACTGCTCCTAGAGCGTAATTACTCGCATCAGTTCTTATGAGGAATGGTTTAGATCCATCTGGCTGAGACAACACAGGTGGTGAAATCAGCCGTCTTTTTAACTCTTCAAATGCTTTCTGCTCTGTATCACCCCATGTCCATTGTTTATTCTTTTAGTTAAGTCACTAAGGGTCTAGCAACTTCAGAAAAATGGGGAACATATCTCCCGGAACCAGGAACAAGTCTGTAAGAAGGACTGAACTTCTTCAACACATTTTGGTGTTGGAATTTTTGAATAGTGGATACTTTGTCAGCATCTACTTCTACACCTTTTTCAGTTATCCAATGACCTAAATACTTCACTCTGTCACAAGAAAAATTGCACTTGCTTCTATTGGCATTGAGCTTAAATATAGAAAGTCTTTCAAACACTTTTCGTAAATCTGATAAATGTTCATCAAAAGTTTCTGATAAGATAATGATATCATCAAGGTATGACAATGCAAAAACATCTTTGAGACCAGATCTAAATTTATCAATGAGACGTTGAAAAGTTGCGGGTGCGTTGCGCAACCCAAAAGGCATACGTAAAAATTTAAAAGTTCCAAATGGACAAATGAAGGCTGTCTTCTCTTGGTCTGATTCATGAACTTTGACCTGATGATAACCAGATCTTAAATCTATCGTAGACATGTATTTCGTCGACTTGGCCTCAGTCAATAAATCATCCATTCTAGGTAGTGGATAGTTATCCGGAATAGTCGTTGAGTTTAACTTGCGGTAATCAACACACAATCTAATGGTACCGTTTGGTTTAGGTACTAATACCACAGGACTTGCATAAGGAGACTCACATTCCTCAATTATTCCTTCTGTTAGTAAGGAATCTAGCTCTTTCTTCAACAACTCTTTCTTTGCAGGCGTCATTCTATATGGTGGTTCAGCAACAGGTAGGCTATTTCCAGTCTGTATTCTATGTTCAATAAAAGGAGTAGGCTCTCCCCTGGCTTGAAGTTATTTTCAAATTCTTCCAGCAATGAATTTAATTTGTTTCGTTGTTCTCTTGTCAAATGTTTTCCTTCATCATTCCTCAATTTCACGGAATTAGAGGTTTCTGAAATTTCAGCAGGCATATCAGGAGAAGTTAATTTCTGCGACATTATTACTTTTGCAGTACTTACGGTTTCGGATGGTTCACGATAAAATGGGTAATGTCTGTGTGGATATTCACTAAAATGCCAAGTGCCATTCTGGATGTTAAGCACAATTCCAGCAGCCTGGAGAAAGTCAGTGCCAAGCAATGTTCTATTGCCTCTAGCGTTTGGTAATGCAATAAATTTCATACGAACTTTCTTTCCCTCTACATTAAGATTTACGACTGTTGACAAAGCTGGGACATTTCTTTCTTTTCCATCAGCAAGTACCATTGTAATATTCTTCTTTTGAAATTTGAAACCTTTCATTTTCAATAAACTATAAAATTTCTCTCCGCAATGGAATTTGATGCACCGGTGTCGGCACAAAAAGCTACTTTTTCACCACAAACAGTTAAAAAAATTGAGCTGGACAATGAATCTGAAGATTGTGCGGTATACAACTTTACACCATTAACAATTGTTTTAGCCTCTTCTTTTAATTTGTTGCACTTTGGACACTTAGACTGAATAAAACCAGGATTACCACATCCATAGCAATGAACAGAAAATCTTCTTTCTGGCTTGTCTTTAGTAAATTTTGGACTTTCATAATTGGAATATTTAATTTTGTCATTTTCCTAGAAATAGGAAGCTTATAGTTTCTCTCTGAAGCAGATTTAACATAGTCTTTGAAGTTTGGCTTCTTAGCAAAGATAGGTGAATTTTTCTTCATTCCCAGTCTTACATTTTCATAACTGTCAAGCTTTTCTGCAAGTTCTAAAGGATCATTCAGCTCTGACCATTGATCAACAAAATGTTCTCTAACCTCTGGAGGTGTTCTTTTCTTTAACTGGTCAGCTATAATTAAGTCTTGCAATTTCTCAAAAGTGACGATATTTAATTCTTTTACCCATCCTTCGAAATACGATTTAATTTCAAAATAGAAGTCTTTCCATGTTACTTCTGCACTTTTTCTATGTTGCGAGAACATCTGCCGAAACTTATCTGAAGTAAGTCTAAAACGCTTCAAGAGCATCTCTTTCGCCTTTGAGTAGTCTTTAACGTCCTCTTCATTTTCTCTAGCAATTAATTGATTTATTTCGGCTGGCAATGAGCCTATCAAGTACGGCATCCAATTCATCTCAGGTATATTCACTAATTTTAATTGACGTTCAAATACTGTCAGATAAAGTCCGATTTCATCTTTATTGGGATTAAATTTTGGGAGAATTCGATTCAGATCCCAGTTTGTTTTCTCTGTTTCACTGGATGGATCTGTGGAGGAAAGTACCTTCTGAGCTTCCACTTGAAGTTTTAAGCGTTGCAATTCATACGCTCTCTCTTTTCAATGCATAGTTCTTTTCTTTGGCAATTCTTTCGCATTCAGCTTGTTTTTCTTTTTCAAGCCGTTCCTCTATTATATTAGTTAGCATATTTTTCACCAACTCTTCATCATAATCTTTTGATTTGGTTATGATATCTTTCAGTTGAATTACTTTCAGATCATCTGCTACCCCTAGCCCCATTTCTGTAGCGAGGTTTCTCAGATCCTCCTTTTTCCCTTTTCCAAGGAATGACATTTTTGCAAGTGTTTTTATTTTAGTTAAAACGAAATTTAAACAACATCAGTCTTAAGTACCAGATTATGTTAAAATATAAATCTTTTATAACTCTAAATATATATGAAATGTAACTTATTACTATTTATTCAAACATTAATTGCAAATAAAATGAACTCTTTAATTATTGTAAATAAACCTGAAATATTCATATGATATTCACCATAATAAAATAATCAAATCAAATAAACCTGAAATAATCATATAATATTCACCATTATAAAATAATCAAATCAATTTTATTATATTAATCTTACTAAATTTATAAAGATTCGCTCTTATTTTATATTTCAATTCCAACATTCAATAAATCAAAATATATTAATAAAGATAACTTAATCATATGCATTCAAAGAATATTTTATATATAAATAACAAAATTTTCTATTAAATTTTTATTTCTTTAAATTTCCTCAATTTCCTAAAATATCAATTCTGATTCCTTTTACCAAAATATTAATAATATATTATTTTGTTATCTTAATATATAACCTTAAATATACATGAAAAACAATATATTTTCATTCTTTATTCAATGAAACCACTTACTAAAAAGATTAAAACACAAAATTCCAAACAGAAAGTGAATGAGGAAAAAATAAAATAAAAATAAGCATTAATATATACTGAACTCTCATAGCATTCATAGATATTGAGCGGCTAGACAGAGAGGCATTTATGAAAACAATAACAACGGTCGTTTGCGGCGCCTTGTTTCGTGTTTTAAATCAAAACAAAAGTATCATCACATGAAAAACGCACAGTCATCAGACATTTAAATTCTGTTAGCTACTCAATTTTAAAACACTATCTCACCGTAAAGATTGTTATCTTCAAATATTCAGAATTAAGAAATATAATATATAAGAAATATATAATATTCAAAAGTAACAAATATTTTACTTATTGTTCATAATTTTCTTAAAATATAATTCACGCACACATACTATAATACTTCAAATATAATAATAAAATAAATGTTTCTTTTTTAACTCAATATTCTACTAAATTTTAAGCATTTAATAAGATATGAAACATATCTACCAAATCAAACAAATAACTATACTGCAAGTATTAATACTGTTCTAAATTCAAGAACATAAAATAACACTTTTATCGAAACACAACAACTTATAAAGAAACTTTTTATACAGTTTTATATTCATAACTGCTTAAACATTAACACTCATTAATTACTTCCTTAATTGTAATTCTTCACAATTAATTAGGAAATATTAGAAATATAAAACAGTAACAAAACTTATCTCGAATTCGCAAATCAAAACTGGATAATCCAAATGAAGGAGACACTCCACTCCAGTTGAACAACAAAAGACACTCCAATCTCGGATGAGATTATATTTTGCATTAATCCATAACACACAACACATCAGGAGGTAACCTGTAAAATTTTGAGTTCCCCTCCAACAACAAGATTTAATTTTGGGTAGAATTTTTAACAGCGAAAAGAAACTCTAACTCGGGCCTCTCGTTGGGCGCCATTATTTTATATTGTAGCACTTATCTGGTTTAATAGGAACAAAGAAATAAGTTCCTTAAATAGCTCAAAATAATTTATTACAATTAAGGGTACAATTTGAGCACAACACAGATACATATACTACAAATAAAACAAAATTACATCTAAACACATAAAGTTAAAGGGAATAGGGTAAACATGAGAGTCATATGGATATACGTCTCATTCCTACGGTTGCTGGAGAGGGACTGACTTCCTTGGTGATGACGTCATGGGTGGTGCTGAAGATATGGGGCGCTACAGTTCTGTATTTCTGTTAATTTTATGAATCAAGTAACATTTTTATAGTACATGTTTATCCACTGAATTTTTTATTAAGTATCACAATGAGTTCTGCAAAAATGTTTCAATTTAGAATTAATTTATATTAAGATTTATGAGATTTAAAATATTTTTGCAGTTGAAAGCAAACATCTAATATGAGGACTACTTACATAAACACATATCATTTATAAAACTTTTTGTAATCCTCTGTATATAGAATAATCATATATTTCATAATAAAATTTTTTCATAAATAAATATAAGAATATTTGTGACCCAATCACATATGACAGCGTTTTTTGGAGTAGAAGATTCATGTTCAATCGCAGCCAATATTAAACAAAAAGAAATAGATATTGCAATTCTACTCTCTATATACACACGAGGAGTGTTGGTTCGGAGATTTCCCCTTACGACATGTTAATATGCAGTACAAGAAATCCTCTGAGAAGCTGTCTGTTATGGACGTTCAGGTAACTAAAAATAGTCTCCAGTGACTTTGCCATTTTTTACGGGATAAGTAGTTTGTGTTTTTGTTACTTGACCCCCAGTTGTAGGAAAGCCTACACCAGGTTTAAAAGACCCCTACGCACCTGATACTCATAAATCAGATCCTACTCATCCCACAGCTGCCTTCAGGAGATGCTAAAACAAGAAGGTGACTAGGACTGGCAGAGAGGGAACAAGGAGAGAAAATCCTTTCTCCATTCAAGAACCTCAAACACTTTAGGTGGCCACTTCTAAATCTCATCATCTCCAGCTGAAGAGGCCGAGGGCCACTACATGACACAGGCAGACAAGAACTATTGGTAGCATACCAATGGTGAACCAGTGGAAGCCACCAAACATGAGCTTACCCCTCGGAAATTCACTTCTTAAAAACAAACAACAATTGCTCAATTGTTGTTTATTTTTAAGAAGTGAATTTCCAAGGCGTAAGCTCATTTAAATTGTCTATCGAAATACCACAGCCATTCTTGGCGAGTATGTCAGCTGTCTCAACATGCGATGAAATCCACTGAAGGGGTACAAGTGTTTTCAGGCTAATCTCGCAAAGAAGTAATGTGTAATTTATTCAACATGATCTGTATCTAAACATGATAGTCATAATCATAATTTCCTTGGATGTTAGAGATAAAATATTAAATCAGTGTTAAGGTCCAAGAATATATAAAATGTATTGAATTCAACAGAGAAAGAAACATCAGCTCTTTAACGTCTTTTTCCAATGTTGGTGAAGTCACCACCAGGATTAAGCTACTTTCTTGTACGCAAAACAGTTGGGTCTACAATCACATATCTCCTTCAGAAAGAAACTTTTCTCAAGAAGTTTTCGGGAATCTCCTTTTGAAGTGAAAACAGCCTTTTTAAAAATATTTACAATACACTTACTCAAATAATATGCACATTTACTAAGTTCCAGTTACTTTTTCTTAAAATTGTTAGCCATGTCTATTATTGTAACAAAAAACCATTTGATAATGTTTTGTATTAAACAGAAAAATATCAGTTTATTGCTATATATATATATATATATATATATATATATATATATATATATATATAATATTTCCTACAATGCAAAAAATTAAAAGTGATGGTCTAATTTTCTATAATTTTTCTTAGAATTAAATTATTGAAGAACTAAGGAAGTTAACCATGGATGTTTAGTTTAGGTATAACTATAATGCAGTGGTAAAAATAATACAGTAGAATGTATGACAATATATGTATAAGTATATAAATCTATACGTACCCTTCAAACCCAAACCTATGCACAATTGTTGCACTAAACACAGGACCTAGACAAAGAAAAAATTCATAAATAATGAAAGTCATTCTTGATTTTAGAAACATTTTTACTTTGAAAAATTCTTTGTAGAATTATTTTATTTAATTTTACTTTTATTTTTTATATAAAGCGATTATCTCGTATTTATTTAGAATTTTTCTTAATAATCAAATCTAGCTCCGATATGTTTCAGAACTATATTGAATTTTACTATAAATCCATTGTGATGTATATAATTCACAGTAATGTTAAAAGTTTAGGGATTACATTTTGGTAATAATCAATAGAATCTTTGCTCTACATAATGAGTCAAACTACTATGTTGTTTGTGAAAAGATTTATAATATTATTAAAATTGTATAACTTAATGTATAATTAATTTAAGTCTATCACGTTGATGTATACTTGAATATATTGATGTTTTTAAATGTCTTCATAAAATTTATCCCAGTTCAGATTAAAGCAAATTTTAGACTGTTCAGTTCATGGTATTATAATCTCTTATAACTCTTTAATATATACATTCGAAGTCGTAATAAATAAACTTATTTCTTTGGTTTTATAAAGTTTTATAGAATTGCATTGAACCCCCCCCCCCATATTATAGTTAAAAACAATTTTAAAAATAATTAAATTTTGAAAAGTATAATTATTTGTGTTGAGTTTCTTACAAAAACAAGTCATTCATTTTTAAATAACCCTTCTTCTATAAAAATGTTTATTCAATTCATGAAAAAATTAAAAATAAACAAGTTGACTTTCATTTGTGGAATTTTATTTTTGAAAATTGTATCATTATGGACTTTATTAAATTTTTCAAATTTATCTTGATATTCATATCATCTTCCAATTTAAGCTGAAACAAAAACTTTCTTCTTGGTCATTTTTCGGCATTTTTGTGTTTCACTTTCTATCCTTCTGCTTAATTCTGACAAACTTAAATTCATGTTTAATGATACGAATTCAGCTTCGAAAAAATTATGTGCTTTTTAAAAACATTTTGTTTAAGATTTTTTAATGTATAATAGAATATGTTCATAAGTTTCAATAAAATATGCACTCAAAGTAACATAAATCATAAATAATTTTGTATTTTCAAAAATAACTTAATCTGAATTTATAATAACTTCTAAATAACCTTAAAAATGGTTTGATTTTTAAAACTCCTTATGCTATATTAATGTTTATTCATATAATTAAAAAATAACTAATTTCTATACTTTTATAGCCTCTTTATTAATAGAAACAATGAATACATTATTTAAATATAATCTATATAATTATATCATAAAATTATATGGTTCTTTACAAAAACAAATAAATTGAACATACGGTTAATAATTTTAATAGAATGACTTACAATTAATTTACAAAAGACTGAATTTATTATAAAGTATCATCTCTGGGTTTTTTCAAACATGAGTAAATTTATTAAATGTATGCATTTTTAATTTTATCAACTATAGCAAATAATAATCTCTTACAGATATGTTTCTCTTTCTTGCCGCCTTATAAGTAATCATATCAACACAACCAACCCACTGTTATTTTTCAGTTTATCATTAAACTTTAATAATAATTAGTTAAAATTCTGTTATAAAATGATATTTCAATAAATTTTATTACCGAACAGATGATTAGAATTGATAGTATTATTTCAGTACTATTGAGATTTTTATTAAGTGCTGTCAATCTCTGAGGTTAAAGCTTGTTAAAAAACATCTCCTATCACATAAAACAAAAAAATAGTTTCCTTTTCTTTATTTGTAGTGTTAAGGATATTTTCTTCAACAATGATTCTCATTGAAAAATATTTCTTCCCCATCAGGGATAAAATCTTTACGACCAACTTCTAACTTTTAACCGAAAAAAGATTTTTCAAATGCTAATTTTGCCGAAAGAAATGCTGTCGAAAAATCTGAATCCAGTAATAGCGCGGAAATTCATATATAAATTATTTTATCTTAAATAAGCAAATTATTAAACATTTAAAGGCAATCAATATTAACTTCGATCATAAAACACGTTTTGCTAGGTAAACTACCATGCTAAAAAATATATAATAATTTTGTGGGGAATTTATTTTTCTCTCTCCTCTCTCTCTATTGCTTCTGATCTTTCAGGAAAAACTAGTGATGACGTTATGACGCTCTCGAAGATCTTAATTAGCTATACGACATCGTGCATCGATTACATAATAGGAATTCCTGGAGTTGCTTGGACATCCCCCAAAAATGGGTTATCGCTTTCATTTTGAAGAATGATTACGCTAAAATGATGCTAACAACGGTGGTTTTTAGGAAATTCTCGACTATAAGTCACGTGAAATATATATTTGGATCGAATCACCCCAATAGATTACATTCCGAGAACCAAAGTGTTATAAACTCTTTCAATCTATAGATTATGCTTTCGGCCAGCTAACAAGGCTTGACTGAAGTGAATTCACAACAATCTACAATGCTACAATATTTTGAAATTCTTGTGCGGAGAGTTCTTTGCTGATATTCTTAATTATCATAAGAGTAATATGCATAAATTTCAGAAAGGAAATTCAAATTAGGATGCAATTTTACAAAAACATGCAACTATCACTTCTGGTATGAAGTATTATGTCTAATAGTAGCAGATCTCTATAATTCCGCTCATAATTTCAATATTATGCTTATGATATCCTATGACAGCTGCATTAATCTTCATAGCATGTTATCATGATGTATTTATCTACTAAAATAACATGAGGCTCCGTAAAGCTAACACACCTTTATATGTTTTTATGATGTTGATATCCTTCGTTTGTAATAAATGATCAATTAAACACATATGTGATATAGTCGATGACTAGTTTTAGCAACTTCAAAATACTGTGAATCTGGAAAATACTTGATTTTTTTTTACTTATATATCGGAAAATAAGAATAAAAACACTATTACATCTTACTTAGAAATACATAACCATAATGTATAAAAACAAATTCAATAATATTCTTATGATCAAAGAGTATATATAATCCACAGAGATTACGACTGAAACAGAAAAATTCAATAGGATTTTATGGACTCTATGCTCTCGAACTCTTAATAGTTTTATAATTTATTAAATTTAATAAAAAATTCACTTTTATTTAAAAAATATTATTTACTTTTTTTATGATATCTTGCTGCATATTTCGTAAGACAAAAAAAAAAATCCTGTAAGCTGTATATATGTTAACAAGCTGTAACAATCCCATTATAATAAAACTGAATACAACCCTGTTTAGTTACATACTAATTTCAATATTTTCATATATAATAAAAAATCTATTAAGTTTAATGTGTTTTAAATAGATATTTAAGTAAAAAATTATATTTATAATAAAATAATGAAATGTAATAATTATGAATATTTTATAGGGACAACATAAACCTTTGCCTTTAAATACAAAAAAAGGGAAATAATATTGCATTTGATTTCCTAAATATTTTTCTCAAATTTGAAGAAAAACATTTCAGCTTTATTTTATTTTTCTGAAATTCTGATGAGCGCCGTGTATTTTTACTCGCTGAATAACTTTCAATGTTCCCTGAATTGAGAAAATAAAAGTAGAAATGTATTTCAATCTAAATTTAGTACTTATGAATCTCTTCATTTTAATTTGCGTTTTGTGCTTAATTTCGAATAACAATTAAATGGAGATATATAGATTGATTTTACTATTAAAAAATTTGTATTTCAATAAAAACTGGTTTTATCCAGTATTTATAGTTAAATATTTAAAAAAGTATAATTTCAATATTATTATACAATAAGAATATTTTACGGATTTTAATAATATCTTTATTACATGCTATATTATTTATTTACCAATTATAAATCCAAGACAAAATGCAAGATCCGCTATAGCATAAACACATCCATAAACTGACGTATGCCTTAAGTCAACTAAATATCCTAGCATGGGCATCATTGAAGAATCCACCATGCCTGTAATAAAATTTTAATGCATGACATAAGTTATATTTATGGGTTACTGCATTGAGAAATGCATCACATACTAAAGCATGCCTGAAATAAATTAGTTATAGTTTTAAATTAATTAAAAGCTTAGCAATTTAAGATGGAGTGAAAAAGTATGTACATTTTTAAAGAAGTATTAAAGAAAAGTAATCTATATTAACTATTTTAACTCTACACATGTTTTAATGTTCACTATAATCTTTGAAAAGCTGCACAAATAAAAACTTATTTGCAATCTAAAATCAATACGCACCCCCATACACCAGCGAAGAACAATGAGCAAAATTTACTCAAGTAACTGTATTAAATTTTGAAATAACAGAAAAATAAAAAAAAATGGCTAAACCATACATGACATAGTAAAAACAAAATAAATTTGTATAATTTAATAAACTGAACTTTATAATTCTTATATTCTTCAGTCTCAAAAATCTAAAAGTGTGATAAAAGTTATAAAAAATTTGGATTCCCCTTCATTTATTTAGATACATTTATAGATATAAGAAGTCCTAATAGACTTTTTACACCTATAAATGTATTTAAAGAAATCATTATGGAGCATACAAAGAGAAATTAGTGACATTGACTTTTCATTTTGTCAATTAGTGACATTGACTTTTCATGTTGTCAATTAAGTTGTCGGTTTCCGAAATGAGAGAAGTGAAGACTAGATACGGAATAAGCGGTTTTTCAGCTCTCCTACAAACCTTGGAAGAGGACATAAAATAGCAACCTGTCTATCAAGATAGTTCCATAAATGCTCTATGGGATTCAAGTCTGAAGATCGAGCTGGCCATTCCACACACACATTCGCTCCAAGCCCAATCCCTTAAGATATTACTCAACAACAAAAATGAAAATGAAACAGCGCCAATTGTACCGGCATATGGGCGGACATATGGATCAAGTATCTCATCCCAATATCTCACACTAGTCACAGTTCTTCGCTGAAACACATGAAGGTCAGTGTGACCACCGAGTGACACACCTATCCAAATCAGTTTTTCTCCACCTCTGTAGCTATGTCTTTCCATAATGTTGGATTGATGTTATCGGATGCTTTATTTCCTACAGATCAGCTCACGTCCTAAATCACCCTCTTGTGTGAACCTGACCACGTCTGTAAAAAGTACAGAAGTCCTTCGCTATCTGTTCCAGGAAACGCGTTCTCTTGCCTAAGATAAACAGGCGATTCTCTGTCGTCTGGTGAGGGAGGGGAGCATACACAACTTATTGCCTTGCATAGCGACGTGCATGATGAAGACGCCTTTACACCATACTAGCGGATATTCTTCTCCCTTATACTACAGGGCGGTCTTCAACAAGTTGTGGCATAGAAATACTTCTTCTCCTTCTGGCCGAAAGTGCTATAAAAAAGTTGTTGTTGCTCTTGATCGGTCAGGAACATGTCTTCTGGACACAGAAGGTTCGGTTTTATATTGATTGTAGAGACGGTGGACCACACTGCGATGCACATGAAGGTTCCTATCTGCACTAACCTAAAACATCCCCATTTCCACTCATGCGACCGACAGCCACCTTAATGAATCGGACAAGCAGCGTAATTACGAAAGCTTGATGCTCGCATATTTTCCCCCACTCATATGTACAGTTCTTTTCTATCAAAAAAGTAGTAGCTTTTCAATAATTTTAATCAGCTAGCATTTTTTGTATTACATAAGTTAGTTTTTATCCTTTATATAAACTATAAATTTTATTGTTTGTGTAATATTTTATATTGAGCTTCGAAAACATGATGTTCTTAAGCTTTTGGGTGCCAATATATAATATATTTTTGACTCGGCGCTGTATCTTTGAAAACAGTTTACAACTAGAGACATGTCAATGTTTTATGTACAGCAGTTGCTATTGCAATGAAATTTTTTTTTTCAGAATTTTTAGCTGCGTTTCGGCCAAATAATATGAAACTTTTTTCCACAGATTATGATATCTCGCTTGAATTTTTTTTTTTATTTCTACGACCTATAGATACTAACTTTAAGGTTTCATAATAAAAAAGAGATTTCTATCCATCTTCACCTCCCTTCAGTTCTCACGCATGTGGTATGTTACAGATTTGTGTTTTGAATGTGGAAGCTCACGAGTGTCATTGGGTTATTTTATTTACCTAGCACAAATTACAATATGATATTTTTCGTTAATGTATATATACATTGGAAAATATTGAATGCAATTTTTGCATACTCATGTTCATTTTTTATATTTCTGCTTGCCCAATATTTTAAAATTTAAAGGAAAAATTAAGCAAAGAAGCTTTAATTGTTTTCTTACAAATTTGATAGTAAAATAAAGTTTGACAAATATTTTTTGAATTATTTCATATAAAAATTACTTGATCATTCTATTAAAAACCAAAATATATTGCAATACATATGAAAATAAACTAGATTTTGGGATACCTATTGCAAAGCCAATGCCAGCATTTGCAGGTATTAAATCTTCAACAGATTTTGCCAGTGGAACCTAAAATCATCATTACAAAATTATATTTGCATAAATTCTATATATTTAGTAAATAAAACATTAGAAAATAGTATTTGCATACATTGTGAATTATACTATCACAATATTACTCACACATAACAAGCAAACGCCGATTGTTATTAATCCAATCATGGCTGCTAACCACCTGCAAAGAAAGGGAAATACACATTTAACTTAGATTACTAATCTTATTTGGCGATACTTACTGCTTTGAAAAAAAACCCCAGCTTTTTACGAAGAAAGTGTTAATGTTGCATTTTTACATTACTTCTTCTAATATTGATGTAAGATAAGCTTGCATGAAGTGGAAGTAAAACAGTTATTTATTGCAGAAAAAGTTTATATAACTCAAAGCTGAATGCCTCATTGAACTACTTATAACTTTATTTTTTATGTAGTACAATCGGATATTAGTACAAAAAGGTTTTTTATGATATTTTGAGATTTTTTTTTAAATTGTTCAAGCCATTTTTCGTTTAAAATTTCATATATCCAATTTGTTGACACAAATGATACATTAATTATTATTTCATTGCTTTAATCACGTTATCAAGTGATTAATCTTCAAAAATTTGTTCTCAGATCTTAAAGTAAATATAGTTTTTACAGAAGGCAAATTATCTACAATCCATTCTTGTCCGAACTAGCTCAACGAGGCACTTGGCCAACAAATGCTACGGTAAATCCTTATAAAATGAAAATACAAAGTAGGTACCCGTATGGTAAATGATTATAAACCGGATATGAAATTTTAAGTAGCTGAAGATCAATTTAATTGTATATAAAAGGTGAACAGTGATGTAGTCTACTTGAGTGTAATTGTTAGATGATCCTCCTCAGTTCTGGATGTAAATTCTCTCTAATTACATTATCTAACATTTAATGATGACTAGAAAAATAATACTTGAAACTCAGTAAGATAATAATTTAAGCCCTCTATAATCAGATAATCAGTTAAATTTTGATAGTTTATAATAATAGTTTCGACTGTGTAGCATAAAAGCATTTTATCAATAAGCATCTCTATAAAATAGACAAACTGAGCTACTTTTTATCTCGAGCTTTTCAAATAATAATTTTTTTTTTTTTTTTTTTTTTTTTTTTTGAGAAAAATGATTTGAAGACTTTTCTTCAGAAAGAATAAAAAATGGACAAAATATTTGACAATGCATTTAAATAAGACAAGAATACTTAGATAAAAATTTAAAAGAAATCGTATTTTTTAAATCATTTTTAGATGATAAGAATAACTCATTTTTTTAATTTTATGGAAAAATTTCACTCACACACTCATGCAGACTGCAATAAAACTCAAATTATGGCAAAGAGAATTAAATGAGGACGTTGAAAAAGCAGCACTGATATAATTTTCTTTACCTTAAATGGACTTGATTTCTTCCAAGAAAAAAAGCTCTATGAGACTTTAACACAACTAATTGTTTTATTCGGGAAACACTAGCAGATAAAAATTTCTATAAGTTTTCATGAATTTGAAATTCCTCTATGGTTATTCATTCGCATGAATTTATTTCAGCAAAAGAAAAGTATTTCAGTGAATTGTCATTAGTCTTATAAAAGTTGACACCATGGAACTGAAGAAATTATGAACTGCAATGAAAAATTAGTATCTTTTTCATGACAATAAAATTCAAAATATTTTAATTTTCATTTTGGTGATAGTATTTATGTGAAGTTTGTTTTTCGACAATAAAAATGATAATGGGAAAATCTTGAGAACTAAGTTCAGCATAAATAAAAAGAATTTTAAAAAATTAGAATGGCTGGGCCTAAACTTTGATTCGACGATATGAGATGCTAAGTCACTGATAGTTTAATCTATCATCTTAATTTTTAATAAAATTTTTATAAAATATAAAACATAAATATAACGCACAATCTATTTAATTATACAAATACATTATTTGCTTACATAAGTTATTTTTTCTTTTTATGTAACTTATACTAATCATTAGTTACAAATGCATTATTTACTTACATAAGTAACTTAATATATTAAGTTACTTTTTTATCTCAGATATATGATTATTTACACTTTTACTTAAATTAGAGTACTCTTGTAAAATCTTAATTAATTCAGAAAAAAAGTTTAATTTGGAAAAGACTGGAAGCAAGCAAGTTGAATGTTAGGTCGTTTCTCCCAAAACCTTGAAGGGTGAGGGAACCAAAATGTATGCCAAAAAATTTCTCATGTTGTGAGATCATGTGGCGGGAGTTAATATTTTCATGTAACATATCTTATATATAAAGCTCTGACTCAGTGAAATTATAAACTTGATTTAATTTTTTATATTTTAACAAGAATTAATAATGGAGCATTATTGTAGAAAAGAAGTTTTCTTTGAATTCTGGTTTTGCTTTTTTCATATAGGTTTTTACAAAAAGTGCAAAGTGAAGCTTCTGATTTAATAGATTTCAACAACTTTAATTCTATAAAATATTTATGAGTAATTTTTTAATATTGCATTAAAGGAATATGTAATGAAAAGTTTGCTTTCAAATTAAGTGTGATTTATTGAAAAACTATTGTCTACTGTATATTAGTTACATATAATCATAAAAATATAAAAAAGTATATTTATAAATAAGTAAACATTTTTATACATAAAAGTACTTTTACCAATCAGCAAAGATTAATAGTTTTAGGGAATGAATCTTAACAGTAAAAATGTATGCTTGATTGAAATAATCATTTACTCGTCACAGCTTCCGAGGAAGGAAATGGCCTGCCAAATTTAGAAACGACCAAATTAAGTTTTAAGGTTTCACATTTTCTTGTGAAAAACGTGCTTCAGTATGACTTCTTGATTTCCTTTATAATGATTTACCACTGAGAAAATAGAATTAAAATAAACAACCGAATTCATTTTATAAATATAACTGCTTTATAAATTAAATAGAGATGCCAAATATCAAATTGATAGACAAATGGAATTTTTATTTTAATTTGTTTCTTTTACAAATATGTATGTTATATTTAAATATATATGTTAATAATCAAAATTTTCTGAAGAGTAGTTATTACAGATTAATACAAAACTTATTTATTATATTTCAAAATGTAATTTCAATTCTTACCTTCCCATTCTGTGCCCAAGTGGACCAAAAAGGTTTGTACCAATAAGATATGATATACTTGCTGGTAAAAAAGCCACTCCTTGTTGCCATTTTGTGGCGTCCATTGTGTCCATCATCCACAAAGGAAGCGAAGGCTCTAGAACTGCTATACCAATGTTTGAAAATGTTATAGCTCCTGTATCAATAACAAAATTATAATTTACCATTTTCAAAACAAATTAAAACACACAGTTAATAATAAAACATTATAATTTATTTCATATGATTAAATCTCATTTTAATTGATATTTTTATAATATACTTCGATGAAATGCATCCGAAAAAATTAAAGGAAAAAAAACAAAGTATCAAAAATAAATTCGTCCGAAATTTACTAGTAATCATAGAGCACGAATATACTTTAAGGCAATGAAATTTATTCTTGTAAATATTTTTAATTTAAGAAAAGCAGTGTATGCACATTTAATGGGACAAAATCATATTAATATTGTACATAAAATCTAATCGAACAATCACATTAGTATTTTACATACAAATCTAATCGAACAAATTAAACTTTATTTTGTTTAGATATGTCATTACTCATAAATTCAGAAAAGTACAATTATAACTCCATGAAAGTTATATCTGTTGATTTAAGCAGTTAGTAACTCTTTTTACTGATGCGTTTGTGTCCTTATATAAATTATCACTATAGTATAACACAAATAGCTAAAAACAGATCCTAAGAATACACCTGTGTGTGGGATTATATTTTATTAATTAAATACCAATCAAATCACCGAGAATTTTAAATTAATCATTTCTGGGAATACCATAATACTAACTATTATATTTCTTATGAAATGAATGTATAAATATTTCTAAATAATACATTTTGAAAAAATTTTCAAATTTAACGATGTAATGTAATTGACTATGCAGCATGGTGCTGATGTGATATTACACATCAGCAAAATGCTACATGGTCGATTACGTTATATACAAAACAATATTATCATATACAAAACAACGAAATCCAAATAAAGTGATGGAACCTAATAAGAGTTGTATTTCACTTCTGCCTATCTTATCTAAACTTTTAACTGAAAGTGTTACAGTACTTTAACGTTGAACTAAAACTAAGTCTATGGCACGACAGCTCGTGTGGTTCAAGGTCTAAAGTGCCCATATTTTTTTTTCCTGACCAAGAACATTGAGGTGCGAAGTGTATGTCCTGATTAGGTGGTCAGCCTAACTGGAAGCCCCCAGTCTTTAGTTCTCAATCATGCTTGGTACTCAGTTTATCGATCCACTAAAGGGATGAAAGGCTAAGTCAACCTTTTCCGGCCCGAGGATGAAACTTCGGACACGTGCCTTAGGAGCACGAAAAGCTGCCTCTAAGCCACTGGGATAAAATTTAACGTTGGCTCTTGTTAAAATACTAAAGTTAAGTATTATTTCTTGGTGGTAATTGAAAGCGTGGTATTGTTTGTAACTTAAAGTTGTTGAATCTAATTGTAAAGGAATTGAACATATATATTTTTCATGACCTAATAAAAAATACCCAGCTAAGAAGGTTTGTGGATGTTAAATATTCTTTGGGTCTATCATTTTTCAGTTTTGTGTTACATGATGAAGTCATTTCATTTCTAGTTTACGTTTTGACATTGCGATTTCATCCGGACTTGAAATTAATATAGGAATTGAATATTGCTATTATTTCCTCTGTTAACTAAATTATACAGTCTAAATGATCAATCCATATCATTAAGTCTGTCAAAATTCAATTCATTCTCAATCCATGTGTGCACATATTAGTACATATTCATTGTGAAATATTAATATATACTCTCTATTTATTTTAAGTAATTGCTGTAAAATTAAAAATGACGTAGGATAAAACAGTAAATATAAAATATTTTTGTATTTATTATTTATGGTAATACATATTAATAACATTCCTTTTTTGACAGTATTAATAATAATTTATATTATTATTAAAACCGTCAAAAAAAGATTATATTTTATAATATTTTATTTGATTATATTTTATAGGAAGAAATATGTAAGTAAAAATAATTATGAACTAATAAAAAGCATAAAATTAAGAAATAAAAAATTATTAGTCCTTAAGTTTGGTTACGTTGGTCCGTTTGGTTACAATAGCAATATATCGCTTTTCTATAGAAGTTAAAACTCATGGTAATAGATGTTTCACTGGCTTTGTTTCCATAACCAATAAAAAGTGAAATGATAAAGTTAAAATAATTGTAAGTGTAATAAATCCTTTTTTTATCTGTTTTTAAGTGTTGCTATTGTGGTTCTTACACTTTTTATTTAACAATTTTACCACTCTATTTTATATCCCAAATTATGTGTGTGATTACAAGTTATATAAATTCTTTAACCATATCAGTTCTAAATATTTTAATTATTTTGCATTTTATCTTCTCCTGCCACAAGGCTACAGACCTGAAATTAAATTTCTTTTGAGTCGTTACTTGATTATTTGAAAGCTAGATTTAAGAGAATTCTCTATTCATGTAGATAAATTTTATGTTCTCAAAAAATATCTTTGCATCGAATGATGAGAAGAACTTAGTGTTCATTAAAACTACCTTGAAATGAGGAAATCTAAAGTATCAATAAATCCTGGATGGGGACAATCAGAGGAATATTTTTTATAATATGGAAAATAATTCCAAATACAGGAAGCAACTGTATAAGATCTAGAATTTAACAAAATTACAGAAATGTATTTTAGATGTGGTAATAAAAGGAATAAGCTTTTATAATAAAAAAGTGGAAACATATAAATTAAGCCTTGAATAATGTTACAAATTCAGCTATTGATTTTTTTAGATTAATCAGAAAATGTTTGGAAGAGCCTTTTCTTACCTGCAGCAATCATGATATAAGGATCCTTTATAAGTGTTAAGAGCGATGATTCACCTTCAGGATCTGCATCTTTCTTTACTTCTATTTTCGGTCGAAGAACAAGAAGCTGTAAAGCTGGCAGGAGCATTATCAGTTAGAATAACAAATAGGAAAGATAAGAATTTCATATTTAAAATGTTTTTAAGGAATGAAAGCTTTTATTTAGCATATAAAAATGTTCAATATAAGCATGTTTATATATATATATATATATATATATATATACACACTATTGGCCATTAAAATTGCTACACCAAGAAGGCGACATGCTACTGACGTGAAATTTATACGAAAGGAAGAAGGTGCTGTGATATGCAAATGATTAGCTTTTCAGCGCACTCAGACAAAGCAGGCACCAGTAGCGACACCTACATTGTGTTTAAATGAGGAAATTATTCAGTCGGTTCCTCATACACAAATTGCATTTGAACGTTGTTGCATGGTGAAAAGTTGTTGTGATGCCTCGTGTAAGAAGGAGAAATGCGTACCAGCACGTTTCTGACTTTGATAAAGGTCGAATTGTAGCGTACCGGGATTGCGGTTTATCTTATCGCAGTATTGCTGCTCGCGTCGGTCGAGATCCAATGACTTAACAGAATATGGAATCGATGGGTTCAGGACGGTAATACGGAACGCCATGCGGGATCTTAACGGCTACCAATCATTAGCAGCCGAGAATACAGGCATATTATCCGCATGGCCGTAATGCATCGTGCAACCACGTCACGAGCCGTGAGTCAAGAAACGGGGTCGTTTGGAAGACAACAAGTGTCTGCACGAACAGTTCGACGACGTTTGCAGTAGCATGGACTCTCAGCTCGGGGACCATGGCTGCGGCTTCCCTTGACGCTGCGTCATAGACAAGAGCGCCTTCAATGGTGTGATCAACGACGAACCTGGGCGCACGAATGGAGAGACGTCATCTTTTCAGATGAATCCAGGTTCTGTGTACAGCATCATGATGGTCGCATCCGTGTTTGGCGGCATCGTGGTGAACGCACACTGGCAGCGTGCATTCGTCATCGTCATACTGGCCCATCACCTGGCGTGATGGTATGGGGTGCCATTGGATACACATCTCGGTCACCTCTTGTTAGCATTGACGGTGCTTTGAACACTGCACGTTACATTTCTGGTATGTTACGACCCGTGGCTCTACCCTTTATTCGAGCCCTGCGAAACCCTACGTTTCAGCAGGATAATGCCCGACCGCATGTTGCCGGTATTATACGGACCTTCCTTGATACGGAACATGTTCGGCTGTTGCCCTGGCCAGCACGTTCTCCAGATCTTTGACCAATAGAAAACGTCTGTTCAATGGTTGCCGAGCGACTGGCTCGTCACCAAACGCCAGTCACTACGGTTGATGAACTGTGGCATCGTGTTGAAGCTGCATGGGCATCTGTACCTGTACATGCAATCCAATCTCAGTTGGTCTCAATGCCCAGGCGTATAACTGCTGTTATTACTGCCAGAGGTGGTTGTTATGGGTACTGATTTCTCAGGATCCATCCAGCCAAATTTTTTGAAAATTTAATCACTTGTTATTTCTAGTATAGTATATTTGTCCAATAAATATCATTTTGTTATCTGCATTTCTTCCTGGTGTAGCAATTTTAATGTCCAGTAATATATATATAAGTAATAAATAAACACATATTTAAACAAAATATTGTAAGATTTCAGGTCATTCTTTTGATGAAAATTATTAACCATCCTCATTTGATCTGTTAATAGTATATATAATTTTCGACATTTATCCAAAATTCTTTGTTAATAATTAAATATTTTATAAATAAATATTGCGTTAGTTATAAATAACTTGTAAATTATTCTAAATAAATTTTACAATGATTACTTGATAAATAATATTCATTTGAAAACTTTATCTCTAAAAGAACATTTTAAAGAATCAAGATGAATTAAATTATAATTATCAAAATCTCTACTAATAAATTATTCTAGAAATTGGACTGCAGACCTCTATGATTACCGTTTTAATTATGGAAATTATTAGATTACAGATTTGATCGATATTTGCTTCAGTTATCAATTGTATACTAAACATTTCAGCTACCGAATATCTACTGCATTCAGGTATTATGTGAAGTTCAAAAATCCCACAGCAGAGAGAAACGCACAGAATATTTACAGTTTTAATACAATTACTCTCTGATATGGAATATTTGTAAAAGATCTTCTAACTCTGCTCCGCTATTATTAGAAATTTCAATACAGTTATTAGCTTTATTAGAACATTAAATTAGAAATTTTAAGTTATTGACTCATTTTATTGCATTTCCAAATGTATATTTTCCATTAATTTATTAAAGTTTTAGTTAATTAAGAAAATTTATTGAATTATTTTCATGAATTTTGAGTTCCTATTCATATACAAATACAGTTTGTGCGTTTATTATCCATAATTTCCCCAACTAATAGACAACTCAAATTTTTGCACGGGAAAATTTACTTTGATAAGAGTAAATACGAATGTACATTGATTTCTAAGTTTAAAAAAATACAATTCCCTTAAAAATACGCAACTTAGCAGAATTATTTTATATCCTTTAGGATCTTACAATTTCATCAAGTAATCTGTTAGGTGCAAGCTTCTAAACTTTTCGCGAATATATACTGAATGTTGAAGTTGTTTCATCGTTTTAAATAAATTAAAATCAAAAACAGGGCATAAAAAAGATCTAATTCTTTAGGGGATTGAATCTAAAAATATTGTATTCTGAATCATATGGGAAAAATTCTTTTTCTATAATAAACTACATCGTCATAATTCATTGAACCAAATGGAATGTTAAAAATATTATTTGGTTAAATATTTTTCACGTATTTTCTGAAATTTTATTAAAAAGTATTCGTTTACAGCTTGTTCTGATCGCAGATCCACTTACGATAATAAATTAAAATTTAAATTAAGATTTTTTGAAGTGCCCGCTTTTTATTATTCGTTTACAAATAACACAAATCTAAATACCCGTATAAACTTTATAAAGATCGGAACATTTCTGAAAATAATTATACATAAGTTCTTTAGTAAAAGCAATGAATTGAGGAAGCTTTTCACAAACTTTCTCCCTTAACACACTACAAGTATCACGCATATTCTAACCATTAAATTAGTAAGTTACAACAAACACTTTGCTATAATGTTTCTATCGAAGAATTTATTTAAATTTAAATAATTCCAAACTTATTAACTACTTAACAAACAAACAAACCAAGTTATCACTAAAAGAATCATATTAAAAAGGTATATTTATTTTTGAACTGTATGAAAATCTGAAGCAAAATTTTTCAAAATTACAAGTTCTGCAGAATCTACTATAACAGTGAACCTTCCTAGATCTTAGTAATACACTTGTATTTGCCAGAAAGCATTGAAATATTTCACTAATTAACTTAATACGGTAATGGATGTAAATATTTTTAATCTATTCCATATTATAAAATTGTTCGTAAAGACAAAATCTTTCATAGTATTTGTTGGCGCCTGCGAGCGCAGCGCCTCCTTTGAGTCCTATAAAAGAAACCGGCAGTAGCGATGTGAGAGTCGGAGAAATAAAGTGTGCGTTTTACATAATCCTTGAGTGAGTATTAAATGAGTTAAAAACTGAGCTACTTTACAATGGTCATAGTCTCGCAGGAGAAAACCAGCAACCTATGGATCTATATAATGGCTATAAGTGATAATTTACGCCTCTGCTGAGTATCGTCAATGTAATTGAGGTATGTGACTGAATAATTTACATGTTCTGAGAATAGATCTTTATATAAATATTGAAGTATTAATAACTATTCAAAATGTTTAAAGGCGTAAAAAACGAGGATTTGATATTAATTGCTATTGAGCTAGGAAAAGATGTTATTGAGAAAATGAGTGTTTCAGAATTAAGCAGTATTATAAAACAAAACCAGAAATACGTGACAATGAAAGATTCCGTTGTAGAATTAGCAAATACGATAGTTAAAGAGCGAAAGTCCAGTGAGTTGCGGCAACTAGAGTTAGAGAAAATTAAGCTAGAACAGAGAAAATCTGAAGGTCTTTAAGAATTAGAATTAGAAAAAATTGAAAGAACGAAAATGGAATTAGATATTGCTCGCGTGAAAGAAGAATCTAAGTCAAATTCAGAAAATGAAAATGTTTAATCAGGCTGAATTTTTAGACTATCTCATAAAAAGTGTCCGTACTTTAACTATTAAAACTAATAGACCTGAGGGTTGGAGTCATTTTTTTATATCTTTAAAAAGGGCCTTTATTTCAAAAAACGTCCCTGATAAATACAAAGCGGAGATTTTGTTAAATTTGCTAGGGGAAAGGGCGACTGATGTGATAACTTACATAAAGGATGACCAGTTAAATGAGTATTCTAAAGTAAAAACAATTGTACTTCGAGAATTAGAGCCTACCCCTCAATCATGTTTAGAACATTTTAGGACAGCCCACCGCCAACCAAATGAAACATGTACAATTTGCATCGCGATTAACGACGACCTGGGAATATTATTTACAATTGAGGAAGGTAACAGATTTTGAAACTTTCAAAGATTTAATTGCGTCGGAAAAAATATACCAGACCTCAGATAGAGAAACTACGTGTCATTTTAATGTGAGACAAGCTGACACATGGTTTAATCCCTCTGAATTAGGGTAAAAATTGATTTATATTTTACTTCCCGAGGTAAGACTTTGGTGAAAAACTCAAAATTTAATAAATTGTCCGAGTCAAAATACACGTCGACAGTTTTCCTTTCGGAAGTTGAAAATAAGTGTTTTATCATGTAATGAGAATCAACCCATACATAAATACCCTAATTATAAAAATATGTCAGTAAATGAGCGCATTGAAATTGTAAAATCAAATCACTTCTGTTTTAATTGCTTGGGGAATAATCTTAGGGTAACGACTTGTAAATCAAAACATTCGTGCAAAATCTGTAAGCGGCGTCATCATGCCACACTTTACTTTCAGTCAGAGCAAAAACGACAACGTTTATCGGCGCCTAATGAGAATGTAAATACTCTCAATGCGAAAGTGAATTCCTTCCCCTCCCCCACAGCTTTAGAATTCGTTCCTACTGGCAATATACAAGAGCCACGAGGTCAAGATCAAAATTGCTTGGCGGCGAATAGTTATAATTCGTCAACAAATTCGAAGTCTGTACTACTTAGCACTTTTGTTTTTTAACCTATGACTTGTGAAATGTTTTACGCGTTCGTGGTTTATTAGACGTTGGAGCCAGTGCTAATTTTTTTAGTAAGATTTGCGTTGACATGCTTAATTTAAGAAAGGAAAAAATAAATATTGGAGTTTCAGGTTTAAATGGAATGTCTCTGACAATTAAAACTAAAGTTAATGCTACGATTGTTAATGATATAAGAAACTTCAAATTAGATTTAGAATTTTTGATTGTTCCCAGTGTTACAAATTTGATCCCATTAAGGCAAATTGATATTTGCGTTCCGGAATTAAAAAATATTAAGTTAGCGGATTCAGGATTTAATGTTCCAGCTCCAATCGATTTAATTCTGGGAGCAGAGAATTTTTTATGGACTATTAAAACCGGAGAGAATTTACTCTACTAATACTAAATTAATTTTATAAAACACAGTATTCGGATTTGTAGTGAGTGGTAGCGTACCAATAGTAACTGAGATTAATGTGGGCTTATAAACGAGGGTGCCGACTTAAACAAAATTATGCAGAATTTTTGGAAAATAGAACAAATTGAAGAAACGCAGAAATTTGAAACTGCTAAGAGAATTGAAGCTAATAATCATTTTTATAAAAACTCACAAAAGGGATAAATCAGGAAAATTTGTGGTAGAGATGCCATTTAAAAAAGATCCGAAATTACTGGTAGAGTCTAGAGAGATTTCAGTCAAAAGATTAAATTCCTTGTGGAACAAGTTAGAAAAGAATCCAGAACTTCTGGCATTATATCATCAATTTATAAGTGAATATGAGTGCTTGAACCATATGCAAGAAGTTTCTATGACGCAAGAACCTGAAATGGTCTACTATTTACTTCATCATGCAATTTATAGACCACAGAAAACGAGTACGAAACGTAGAGTTGTGTTCAACGCTTCACAAATTACTTCAACTGGTGAGACATTAAATTCCATACAGCTAAATGGTGGTGTAATTCAAGATGATTTATTTGCTATAATATTGAGGTTTAGAAAACATCTTATTGTTTTTACCGACATTCAAAAAATGTATAGAACGATTTTGATTGATCCTGCACAAAGAGACTTGCAAAGAATTATATGGAAAAATAGTAAGGAAGCGAATATTAAAACGTATCAATTATGCACAGTGACGTATGGAACCACTAGTGCTCCATATTCGGCTCAGATATGTCTTCAACAATTAGGTACTGATGAACAACTGAAATTTCCATTGGTTTCTCAAGTAGTGCAGAAGGATATGAACATGGATGACATATTGAGTGGAGAGTCAAATTTAGAAAGTGTAAAGTGTCTAAAGCAAGAATTAGCTCAAATATTTAAAATTTGTGGTATGGAACTACATAAATGAAAAAGTAACTGTCCAGAGTTAAAGGAATTTTCTGAAGATTCAAATTACTATAGCTTTGATCATACAAAAACATTAGGGTTGCTATGGAAGGCCAAAAGTGATAAGCTTTCCTACAATATGCCCAAAAAAGATGCTTCTATGGTAACAAAGAGAGAAATTTTGTCCATAATTGCTCGCATTTTTGACCCACTTGGTTTGATAGGATCTGTGCTTACAAAAGCTAAGTTTTTATTCAACGTCTGTGGAGGTTATCAATAGACTGGGATGAAAGACTGCCATCAGACGTACAAGAATGGTTAGTTTTTTGATAGGTTGCGTGACATTAACTATATTAAAATAAATCGATGTATGCTACCAGAAAATGTAAAAATTGAACTCTTTGAATTCTCAGATGCATCAGAGGGCTATTACAGTGCAGCAGTCTATCTAAAATGCGAATCAGCCAGTGGTGAAGTAACTTCACATCTAGTGTGCAGCAAGGGAAGAGTTGCACCAATCAAAACACTTTTGACTCCACGACTTAAACTATGTTCAGGTGTATTATTATCTAAATTGATGAAAAACGTTATCACCTCCCTAGTACTTAAGATAGATCAAAATTGGTATTTTTCGGACAGCAAAATTGTTTTATCCTGGATTCAGAAGTCTCCAGCAGAATTGAAAACCTTTGTCGCTACCAGAGTGGCTAAAATGCAAGTTCTGACAGATGTCTTACAATGGAGGCATATATCATGGGAGCGAAATCCTGCAGACATCATTTCTAGTGGCATACATCCAGTGGCCCATGCCACCACAAATAATTCTTTGTGGTGGCATGGACCACTACTTATCATCGAGAAAGTAGAGACGCTTAACAATTGTTAAGAGCTAATTAACGATGGCTTAGAATATTTTAATACAGAACTGGTTAAGAATGAACGAAGGTTCAAGAGACCTGTTTTCCTAATGACTTTTAATTCTTTAACTGAGGAGTTACTTAGTATTGCTAACAATTATACTAAACTTGTACGTGTTTTTGCTTTTCTTTATAGGTTCCTTAATAATTGCAAATCACAGCAAAAGGCAACTACCCTCCTGCAATGTAAGGAAATTAAAGATGCTGAGTTTGTCTTAGTAAAATTAGTTCAACAAGAGTGTTTTAAAAGGGAAATTACATGCCTTCTGAAGGATGGTAATGCGCCTGTAGATAGTAAGTTAAAAAATCTTTTCCCATATTTAGTTGAAAGGGGTGTTGTAAGAGTTGGTGGAAGACTAGCCAACAGTAAGTTTTATTTTGATAAAAGATTTCCTATAATTTTACCTACCAACCATAAATTGACTTTGATGATTGCTTAAATGTTTCATAAGAACTATTTACATATTGGCCCACAAGGGTTATTTTTTCTTATTAGACGAAGGTTTTGGCCTTTAAGTGGACGTAACCTTTGGAAAACTAGTGCGCGATTGTGTTGTTTGCTTTAAAGCAGGGGTGGGGAAACTTTTTTTTAAGACAGGCCATATGTAATAACTAGATGATCGTAGCGGGCCAAAGAATAATGCTTAGTCATTAAAACATTTATGTGTTCTATAAACATATCCATATATTATTACGTACACTTATTAGTTTAATAGTAAAAATACAAAAGGTAAGAAAATTATAAGCACAAAATATAAAATGAATTTAGTGTAGTTCTTGGGGTGAAGTATTATCACTTTACTTTCTGGTGTCATTACTGGTTGATGGTGCATCAGAAAAATGAAATTGAGACTGTTCAAAATCATGTAATCAAAATTTCATCATAGTCCGGTTCCATTTGCGAAGCAGAAATTCTTAAAACTGATGAAAGGTGCTCATCTGTAATTCTGTTTTTTAAAGAAGTTTTCCTATGCTTCATTGTTGAAAAGATTTGTTCGCATATATAAGATGAGCCGAACATTGTCATTATCTTCATTGCATGAGTAATTAGATTAGGGAAATTATCTGGACTTAAATTTTTATAAAATTCTAGTTATGGTACTGTATGAAAAGTTTGCTTCAGGAGAGTAATACAGTTCAGTTCTATTAACTCAAGTTGAAATTTTGCATCAACTTCTTCGTAATTAACATTGAATGGGGTCGCAAAAATATTAAACGCTGGTTCCATTTTTTCTAAAGTCCTGAAATCTCCTTTCAAATTCTGAAGATATTTTTCTCAAATTAATTTCGTATTTTTTAATTTTATTGTTTGATATAGGGAATTTTAAAGATTGTATTCATGGAAAATGAGAAAAATCAGATTTCGAGATATGATTGGCAAATAATAACTGTAATTTGAAACTCTTCAGGTATTGCCAAATATCGTGAGGAAACTGATTTTTCCTTCGCAATGTGAGATTTAGTTTATTCATGTGTACGAGGAGGTCTGTGAAAAAAGCGAAATCAGAAAGCACGTTTTGTTTTCTAAGACGTCAAATTGATTATAAATGTCTTTATCAAGAAGAAAATTCACAATATCGTCTTTTAAATACCAAATACTTTCAAATACTTTTCCAGCACTTAACCAACGAGCTTTTAAATAATACAGGATATCGGAATGCTCAGAATGTACGGACTCCAAAAACTGTTGAAACTGGCGATGTAATAATCCTCTGGAGCGAATCATATTTACTAGTTTTACAACATTAACTATATGGTCAATATCTAAAGCTGATTTACAGAGAGCAAAAAAACATCATTTTCCTTACTTACTTGGATACTTAGAATTAAATTTCCCAACAAATCCTTGATTGATTCTAACCATATTAGGAGCACCACCTGTAGTTACATTACATAACTTATCAATAGGTAAACGAAGTTTATCGATGCGAATTTCAAATTCACAAAATATATCTTCACCAGTCGTTGTTCCTTTTATTGACTGCAGCCCTGCAAGTTCTTCTGTAATTTCAAAGTGGGCGTTGATTCCTCTTACAAATATGAGTAACTGCGCAGTATCGCTGATATCTATACTTTCATCCATGGTAATTTAATAAAAAATAAAATTTTTAGTTTTTGTAGTCAGTTGTTACATTCTTTTTTAAAACTGCAATAGTTGTATTGCAAAGTAAGCACACAGGTTTTTCTTTAAATAAAGTAAAGAAATATTTCCACGTCCAATCTTTAAAACTAGACATTCTGAATCCACTTTTTTTAACATCCATTTTCGACTTCACCTACTACGGAGAATAATACACAGAAACGCAATTGACGAAAGGTTACTACTAACTAATGCTCTTGCGCGGGTGTTTGTTGAGGCAGTGGGAGTTTCGGGGATTGCACAAACAATTACTCGAGTCAGTGGGTCGTTGCAGATGACTAACTAAGTCGCTAACTAACTGATCTTCGGGCGGCCTCGCTTGTATTTATACCTACCTGAAAGGATTACTCAGGAATTGGAATTTTCCGGTCCTTTCGGAAAAACAGAACAATGAATCGAAAATGCGAGTGTCTGGAAGTTTCGAGAGAATAGGAATCAGCTGTTTGTGTCGGATGGATTTGTCCAGAATACTATTTGTGTTTTTAATATCGCCGCAGGTAGTTCTTATGCGGGTTGTCATATTAAGAAGTAAGAACGCGTTCAAATATTCTCACGACGGCACTCTTAAATTGGCCTGATTAAACCTTTCCGTGGGGCGTAGTTTTCCCTTCACAGCTTTAAAGCAAAACCAGTACCTTGTCAACAGCTCATGGGACATTTACCTGAAGAGAGAGTAACCCCAAACTTTCCATTCAATTGTGTAGGGGTAGGTGTTTTGGTCCTTTTTATATAAAATATCCCAATCATAGAAAAGGAATGTATAATAAAATTTATCTGTTTATCATTATATATTTAGTGTAGTTTATTATTAATTGCGTGTATAATTGTACCCATATATTATATAGTGCGTTAATATTTTTCTTGAGATTTCAAATTGTTGAATGTACCATGTCAATGCCGGGCGGAATTTTGACGCCTGCAAGCGCAGCGGCTTCTTTGATTCATAAAAATGAAACCGGCAGTAGCGATGTGAGAGTCGGAGAAATAAAGTGTGTGTTTTATACAATCCTTGAGTTAGTATTCAGTTAAGAACTGAGCTATTTTACAGTATTATACAAAAGATAATAATTTGGATTAAAATCGAGTGAATATTGAGGCCAGTTTCATCTGGTCCTAAAAAATATGGAGTAATTTGTAGCAGAAAATTATAATATTTAAGTATTTTTCTAAGACAAGATATTCTCGCTGTTTTAGTATAACAGTTGAATCCATCTTGATTCACATGGTTGATCGTTGAATGTCTATAATATGAAGGCAAATTGCTTAAAAACTTTTCCGAATCATTATGTGTTAATTATTCTTATCAAGTAAAAAAGGTTGAAAAATCACTCACATAGCCCAAGAAATAACATTTAGAAAATGTAGCGATTAGGAGTTACAGAAATACGATCTTTTCGTACAACAAAATCATTTGTTCACGTATTCACTCAAGACAATATAAATTATAAATGCGTTAAGGGCAACTAGTTCTGGTCGTTCGGTCAATAGCTGGTGCTTTTGAATTTAACCTCAGAACAGCGTGCTTGTTGTGGTACGGCACTTACATTAACCTATAGGTTATGGTCTGAATAACCTTCATATGAAAAAATATATAGTTCAGAGACAAAAACACCAAACCTAACAATACAAGATTAACCAGCACTAATTCACCATCATCAACTACCGTGAATATAGTAGTTTGTCTAACACAGTTTTAAAGGGAAATGCTTGTGAGACCAATAACTCAGGTTGTAACATGGAACATATTTACCTAATTGTAACATATAATCTAACAATATGGGATATAGAACGAACTGCATGTTATTAATGAGTCAAGGAGTAATTCATTATTTTTTTCGCAATTTACTCATGATAATTTTCAATACCTCAACAAGAAAACTGAATTCACTCTGTTCTTTGACTTATAAAAGCAAAGTGTCTCTTTGCTCTAAACTGATGATGTGTTACAAATCGTGAGTAACGCATCTCATTGAATTCACCAAGCTAATTCCTGAGATTGTCAGTAGTGGTTGATAAATTCAGTTGAAACTTTTCAGCCTCAATTTCAAAGAACAACTCTATATTTTGTCTTCACATACTACACGTTTCAGCAATTTTTGGTCCCTAATTTTAATTCAATCAATTTACTAGTTCTGGGTTGACATATTATAATATTTACTCTTTTCCATTTCAAAACAACATCACCCGCTAGGAAGAAGAACTGAAATTTTTTAGAACAATATCAGAATGAATATCCTCTTCTAAATACGTAGTTCAACAATCTTTCTACACTCTTCCATACTAAATTTGGGTTGTTTTTCATAATCGTTGCAGCCGCTGATATAGGTATACATATTTAGCTACTATATTTAGTCCCTATCATAGTTAATTTTCGAATGAGTGAAATAAGAAATAAAGAAAATACTCTAAATAGACAATTGAGAGAAGTTTCAAGAACAGCATCATTATTTTTCATAGTTTTAAATTTGGGCTATTTATAGAAACACAATACAGCTAATGCTTAGAAAAATATCAAAAAGTTTAGCTAAAAGTAGAATAATTTCAAACTTACAATGACACTTCTTTAAAGAATGAAATTTTACATTAAAAATGGGAAACATACCTCCATCTACTAATGTCAAACTTCCCAGGATTAGAAATGGTGCAGCTTTACCAACGAATTCATAAAGTGTGCCTCCAAATACAGGTCCAATCAAAACTCCGAGTGCTAAGCCCCCGAGGGCTATAGCCATTGCATTACCTCGTTCTGCGTCATCAGGATATTTCTCGGCAAGCATTCCCATACCTTAAATAGTATGAAAGTTTTTATAAGCATACAAATACACAATAAAATTTGTTTGAATGAAATACTGTGTAATGATTTGCAACAGTGTAGAACATAGTAATGCTATTAAAATTTGAAGTATTTAAAAATATTTCTCCCAAATTAATTTGATATTGTGAAAGAGAGGCGAGAAAGGTTACTCGCCGATTTATAATGAAAGATAAATTTTTGGTTAGAATGATGAAAATAGTATTTTTTCAATCCACACCCATGATCATCACGCTTATACAATTCAAATTGTCCAACTTCAGGGCTGAGCTTGTATTTGATATTGACTGTAAGCTTTGTTGATTCTAACAAATACTAAGTTTAGTCAAAAATATACTTTGCATACTCACACTGACTCTATAAAGTAAATATAGAAAATGAGACACGACATAATAATTAAAAAAGCGGATATTAATTTCAACTCCTTAGTTTCTGACATCACTGAGATGAATAAAGAAATTCCTGTAGCTCTAACTCAAATTTTAAATTCCATCATCATTGGTTACATGAAAGATTGAAAAAAATGTGCACACGTGATCATACTAGTAATGAATACTAAATCTATAACATTCGAGTTTGTTGTGTTGATTAGAGGCAATCTTGATAATATTGAACATTTTGTTCAATTATCTAAAATTTTCATTAGTTAAAGAGATTATACAGTCGTATTTCATAAGTCCGTGTCAACAAAAATCGCAATACACTTAAAGCAACTATTAACACCTGTAAGAAAAAAATGAAATATTGATACGACACCAATATCATAAATTTTAACGAATTCGTATTTAGCTTTAAGAGATTGCAATCTTCAGGTACATTATATTATTTTCTCAATGTAAAAAATATTTATTCCTGCTCTAAGATGTGTGATCAAAAACATTGTTTATAATCAAATTATTATAATCAATAACTTTAAAAATGTTGTTTGAAAACTATTCTACACTCATGTCCATAAATTAAGGATAGTTCAGAATTATACAGAAATTGAACTCTAAATTAAAAATTTCACAAGTAGAATTATCTCACACATCTTAAAGAATACTATGAAAATTACAAGAAACCATCAGATGGCGCTGATAGTACGACACAATGACGAGAGTACAAGAGACGGGTATATAAGGAATGATTGCAAGGAAGTAAAATTGTTCACAAGAGCTTTAAAAGCCTTTCAGTGCAGCAACCGCATAGTTATGGCACAAAGGAAGCATTTGGATGATGTTTCATGTGGTAGAATTATCGGTCGTCAGGAATGTGGACGTACCCAGCTGGAGTATCCGAGGAAATTGGAATCACCCAGAGTGTCATTTCCAGGCACTGGCAGACGTTCAAAGATGATGGAAATGTGAGCAGACGTTACAGCACAGGTCGCCCTCGATATACAACGCCGAATGAGGACCGGTATTTGGCAGTTGCTAACAAAAGAAACACGGTGCCCAACATCAGGCCTATCTCATCAGATCTCTTCAGCTACCGGTATGACAGTTTCAAGGCAGACTGTGCACAGACGCTTAGGAAGCATTGGTCAATATGATTGTAGGCCTATCAAATGTGTTCCACTTACCGCAACTCACTGTCACCTGAGGTTAGCCTGGAGTAGAGAGTATGCATTGTAGACGTAACAAAGGTCTTGTATGATGCTTTCCGACGAGTCCAGGTTTAGCTTTCAGCCTGATTCTCACCGGACTTTCTTATGGCGAGGGCCTGGTACCCGCTACCACCAAGAGAACACCATTGAACGACACCGTTACAAAGGTGCAAGATTGCTCGTTTGGGAAGGAATTGTTCTGGATTCCAGAACTAACTTGCGTGTTCAGAGTGTAACGATGACAGACCTCATATATCTATATGTCATTCTGGAACAAAATGTACGTTTGTTTCGGGTCACCATGCGTGCAGAATTTCTTTTTATGGATGACAACGCTCATCCTCACCGTGTAAACATTGTAGACAAATGCCTTCGATAGAAAGCTTTCACCCGTATGGACTGGCCAGCATACTCACCGGACTTAAATCCAAGAGAACATATGTGGGATATACTTGGCCGACGAATTGCAGCCCTTTAATCCCTCCCACATGTCTACCGGAACTTCGGAGAGCATTGCTTGATCAATGGTATAATATTCCCCAAGATCAGATGGATAATTAGACACTCAGCATGTCTAAGCGTTGGACGGCTTGTATTGCATCGTCTGGGGGCATACTATGTATTAATCATCATACCAACCATATTATATTGGTTTTTGTAAATAGGTTCGTTTTTTAAATTTGCTCCAGGGAGTAAAAGTCGTAATTTTTAGTAATGATGTCAAACATATAACATCTTTTTTTACTTTTTGTTTAATAAATAGACTTTAAAAATAAGTCACATTTGTTTTGCTTCTGTCTCTTTCTTTGCCTGAACTTTCATCATCCTTAATTTATGGACACGAGTGTATATTGTCAAAAAACTAAAAATAAAATTGCTTTCATTTTATCAAAACCGATGTTTATTTTAATGTTTTGTTGTAACAAAAATATTTGTAATAAATGAACAGCCGAGCACTACTGGGCAATTTAGCCAATCAGAAATACAAGAGAGATTTTGTTCTCCCTCAATATCAGAGACCGCATTATATTACGTTAGGAAAATAAAAGCAAAAAGGTTATTTAAAATATTTCCATTCTATAAATTTTTGCATTTCTTAAATAAAATATGCGAAAAAAAAGAAAAAAAAATCTGGTGGTAATTATTTATAATAATTGAATTTTTTAAAAAGTCATTTTCTTACACTTTATTGTTCATCACATTAACTTATTAAACTCTAATAAATATCTTCTTTTTCTCACTTTTATCCTAAATCAAAATTCGGCTAAAAATGAAATTTGTGTGTATCTCGTACGAAATTTAATGTCTTTGATATTAACCAGCTTGCTTTTCTCCGAGGCAAAACCAGAACTAAAAATTCTATTGAAATCTAAGAATACGGTTTTTTCTTCTATGAGAAATCTCAACTAGTTTTAAAGAGAGTACCTCAACAGAATATTTTTCACATTGAACTGTAATCGCAAACAAATATATACTTATATCAAATAGAAGTGACTTACACATAAGTACTTAGCTTTAAAGAAATTATATTCCATTATTTTTTCTAGTTTACAATTAACAAAATTTTATTCCAGTTTTTAAAAATGCCACACATGTATCACCTTACTTAATGATGTTGTTACTAAAAATGTTTGTTAATATTCAAACAGCAACATAAAAGCTACTTATCTCCTTGGTTGCACTTATTAAGGATGATAATAACTTGAGTTTCCTGAGATCGAAAATTTTTGTCTACAAAATTTCTTTAACAAAAGAAATTTTATTATTGTTGAAATATTTTTTGTGTTCATAAGTGACAGCGGATGATCGGTGTATCTGTAATAAGCAATAAGAAGTAAGCAAAAAAGAATAGAAATTTCTCAAAAATATATCGTTATTTTGGAGAAGAAATAAACATTTTCTGTGTATTATAATATCACAGTCAAGATAGCCGCAAATTTCAATATAGGTGGATCAAGAATTTTAATCATTTCTCTAAAAATGTTATATTTCATACATGAAATTAATCAACATTCTCCTAAAAATAGCCTATTTCTGTAAAACTCAGAGAAAAAGGTATCTTAAGTTATATATATATATAAGTGTGGTACTGAAAAAACTTCATAATACTTTATCTCTTTTTATAAGTATAAAACATATAACAAACAAGATACATAAATACTTTTCAGAGGTATTTAACTCTTCTGATATATCGATTACTTCACTTCTATACATTGATTATGGTAGTATCTGAAATGAAGTTTTACATGCAAGAAAATTTGTCTTAAGCAAAATTGCGCTTTTTTTTTATACTATGAGTGACAGTTATGAATTTTTATGAATTGTACTGATAAAATCTACAATTTTATATAATATGATGGATTTTATACTTATATTTAAACATGTACACAGCAGTTTTTCTTTTCAGTTTATTCACACTGAAATACACATTGTAACTACACTGTTGGCAATCAAAGCAGAAATATCATGCTAACAAATTGTACGTAAGCCAAAGAAAATTTACAGTTTTTAATAATTTATGTGAATATTTCATTTTTCACTTGTAAAATTTCATACTTGTTTTAATATTTGAAGAATTTTTTATTACTTGTGTGTAATTTCGTATTAATGCGAAATATAACTTGTGAAATGAAAAATGCATAATTCGAGAAAGTTCTTCAGTTTTACTAAAGAAAGTTTTGTTGCCTACAGAGATTATGGATGTTGCTTAAAAGATAGTGGTCATGGTACTTTATAATCCTTTATAATCAAGCATAATGCGAATATACTAAATGGATTGGTTTGTTGATTTATGTTCACATTTTGCACACGAAGGCTGATTCTGCCAAGATCTTAACCGCAAATCATCCACCCAGAAGAGTAATTGAAACCACAGATTGTTGGATTAAAGCCAGAATGTTAATCCTTCAGCTAAACGCTTGGTATACGAATATGGCATATAAGTAACTGCAATCATTTCGTCTTCCAACTAGATGTAAAGACCATCATATTATTCGCTTGTTAAAAATAGGGCTTTGGCCCACAATTGCATATAATGAATGAAAATCAATAACATGATAACTGATTTCCGAACTAATAATTTGAAATCAATCGCTGCACAGTAAAATTAACCAGTGTCCGCTGTATCACTGAGATACATTAGCCTGTTCTTTTTCCAATTAAAGTCTTTTTATAGTTACATTTCAAGAGTGTTATTTATAACCTCATGTTGTAACCAATGTCCATGACTTTTTCTTAGTCCATTCATTGAATTGCTTACTTAGCGAATGTTCTCCATATTTATGATCCATTAAATTCATCCGGTCACAGACGACAATCCTCTCAGAGACATCGTTCATGGGCGAATGATTAGTTGGAAATATAGCGCCTAGTGGTATTTGCAAATGCTAACTAAGACTTCCAAAGCTTTTATGATTCAATAACAAGTAACAGTGGTTATTTTACTCTTTATTTAGAGATGCTTATAATTGCATTTAATCAACATTTATACGATGTACAATTTCAAAAATAAACTTTTTCTTTGATGCAACTTGTTCTTTTTGTTGTTTCATAAGAAATGAGACAACAAAACCATAATGGATAAAACCATAATAAAACCATAATGGTTAAAAAAAACATTAGAAATAAATTATAAAAAAAATCAAAACTACAGTTAAAAGATAAGTAAAAAATCTCCTTCCTTACTTAAATGAGTATAAAAATATTTTAATAAGATACTTTAATACAATATTTAAATAAAAAATTATTTATTTAAATAAATAAAACAGCATTTTAAAAAAGCAAAAAAAAATATTTTCTTACTTAAAATGTTGTGAATAAATTATGCTGCTTTGTCTCTTTGAAATACAATCATATATTTTTCACCTTTAGAGAAACTTTTTTTTCATTATATTTACGTACCTGCCACACTTGTGCATGCTGAACCTATACCTTGCAAAGCTCTTGCCATAAACATTGTTGTATAGCTATTTCCAATAGCGAAAGCTAAGAGTAAAGTAAAAATAAACTTAAAAATTTAAATTTTTACTTGATTTCAAAATTTAAATAAATAATATATTTTTTTTTTACTTTAAGGTACTCTAAATAAATCTATGTGTATCATTTATGATCATCAGAAAGCTGTCATATAAATAAATATTGATAATTATTTTGAACACTTCCTGGGCAATATTCTCAGGTATCCAATGGGGATTCTACTCCTTTATATGGCTCATAATTTAATTTTTATTTTTCAAACCTCATTTTGTCTTTACAACGTTAAAATCAATAACATTTCATACATATGTGTGTATGTATGGTATTTATAATTAAATTTAAATAATCAATAAATTTTCTCTCAAAATACGTTCTTTTTTATATAACAACCTTTTTAATAGGGTTCTAAATTTAGTTATATTTTCTCATTTTATTATTACATTGAAGTCAATTGCTATCTTGAAAACTCAAGTGTCAGTGGATTACTTAGACCGTATCTATACTTTGAGAAACTCAGAAATGTTCTTCCTACCAGAAATTCTCTATACCTCTGTGCGAAACAGTGATTTAAGACTGTGAACGCCACTGATGTTCCCATTAGAGCTAAAAAGGGACAATTACAACTAATCGCTTTAACAAATGGCTTTCATAAGCGAGTAATACACGGTTTCCTTTTAAAACAAGAAGAAAATTGCGAAAGTCTTTGTAGAACATTGTTCTTCCACAACGCAATATACCTAACTTTTGCATAACATATTGAAAGCTAAATTAATTTAAAGTAACATGGGGAAAAGTTATTGTACTGTATCGTAACTTTACGTTAAAAAATATAAATTATTGATTTATTTATAACCCTATTTACCTGTTACAAAGGAAAACGTTGTGCCTCATATAACTCTAGAGATGTTAGTTACTCTAAAGTAAAAATAGTGTTCCTACCACTGTTCCATTGCTTCAAACATTGTATCAAGGTATTATTTCATGTATCAAGGTATTCGTGGATTTTATTAGAAATAACGAAAGGTAACATAATTCAAAATTAGATATGAAGTAATGTATATAAATTTATAGATATTAATATAAGCATTTTGTACTGCATCGCTGATAAGCATAAAATATCTTATAAAAGTTGTCCTAGTATTCTTGGTGTCTTTTGGAGTTAATGAAAAATTTAAAAATAATTCAAAAGTGGACAAGAAATAATGCAAAATATAGTAAAGCATAAAAAACAACTGATTTTAAGCCATTGTAGCACCAGCATGCTTCCTTGTACCTAGCCCTGAATCAATGTTGGGCGATGGTAGCCTAGTGGTCAGTGTATAGACCTTTTGTCCGGAAGGGCTGGATTCAATTCCCAGTGACACCAAAGACCAAACGGGTAAATGCGATATACGTGCTCATTAGATCTATGGAATCGGAAGTCCTGTGTTTGGTCGTTGAGCAGTTACCAAGGGTGTATTGGCTTAAAGAAAAAGTTTCCCACTCCAGATCAAAGTCAAAATTGAAAGAGTTGTTCCTCTGGTGGTGCCATCTATCGGAAGAGTCTTAGAGCAAAGACGTACTCTGTGGTGTTCTGTTTAAAACGAAGGACGGTCTCTTCCGGCTTAATTTCGCATAGCCGCCGGCTAGCACACTTGGCTTGTCCAAGTATCATAAGTAACGACATCACCGAAATACTTTTTTTAAATTTTTACTCATATTTTCAATAAATTTTCGTCTTTAAATGCTTTATGTGTTTTAATGCGATGCTGTAAAATTGTTACTTTTAATTAGTATAATAATTATGTTTGCTTTTAAAGATTGAGAAAAATGTGACAGTGAGTCAATAAAGACACTCATTGTTTTAAAAGGAGTTGATATCGGAAAAAGTTTAAAAATCACTGACCTACACTTTTTATACGAATGTTTCCAAGATATTTATGCGTTATTCCAAATACCATACATTGAGAGGCGTACAGTAATGAAATTGGAGCATTCATCTCACTTTCAAGATTCCCAGACATGAATCTTGAGAGTATCTATAGGATAAATTTAAACATCTGTAAATTTCTTTATTTTTAGTGAAATATAATACTATTCCTTATCTTCATTTTAATATTTGTTATTAAGCCAATTCTTTCTTTGACAATTAAAATAATTATAAAAGATTTTTCACATTAATACGTTTATACGTCTGAATTATGGAGAGTTTGTTCTTTTAAAAGGATATAACACATTGTTTTCTTCATTAGTACTGATATTAATAGAGAAATATATTTTTACAGCCTTGTGTAGGAATTTCAATGTAACACATGCAAAGTACTTCATATTATATTAAACATTTAACTAAGCTCAGTATTTCATAAAAATATTTAGGTTTGAATTAGATAATATAGTATTTTTATGTACAGTAAAATGTTCATTCCCTATACCGACCAGGGAAGTATCAAATATTTCTTCTCTACCATAAAACTCCCCTAGAATACCAGATGAATGACAATTTTTAACATAAACTGTGCTTTCAACTGTCCCCAACTCATTTACATTTTAAGATGTCAGTTGACAATTGTAGGCATCAAACTGAAAGTTTTAATGTAACAAACTTTGTATAGTTTTACTCTGTATTTATATGAATCTATTAAACGCCACTTGATGGCGTCTCTAGAAACTTTTTCCAAGTTACATTTCTATAATATCTCTGTGTCAACTCTTATTGAACTCTGTTTTATAGTTTTATTCTGAGAATAAATTATTTTATTTATTTATTTTGATACAGGCAATCGAATACTGAGTTTACTTTTGAACATAGCAAAATATATTATTAAAAGATAATGACATACCTAAAGAAGTAGTCATCAATATCAAAAATCCAATAAACATCATGAAACTGTAGCCTAATCTGAAAGTGAAAATGCTTATATGTAATAAAATTAAAATTAAAAAAAACAAGAGATATGTTTTTTAATACACCTATTACAAATTAAAATGTTACTGCATAAGAAAAACAAAAAGACGAATTATGATTATTGAACACCTACATTTTAATCAGGCATAAATATTTAAATTATTTTGAGATGCACACTGCATAATTTAATCAGCCCTGTACCTCATTATAATTTAATAATATAATCTAATACATATGTCTTATGAGATGACACTTAATTTTCCTGACACAAAATTTGTCAGAAAATTTATGTTAACTTTTCTGTGTTAAATATATAGCCGAGCTGGCAGCCGAATGGTTAACGCTCTTGCCTTCGGTTCAACAGTTCGTGGGTTCGAATCCCACCTTGGACATGGATGTTTGTAGTGGTTCGGAATCCACTTTAAACCGTAGGTCCCGGTCTAATTAGCCCTCGTTTGAAAAAATGATCGCTGAGCGACAAACAAACAAACAAGTGTTAAATACATAGGTGTAAATGTTCTTAAGTTCATTTGTAATCTGAAGCATTATTACAATATAAAGCATTATATTGAGGTAAGTACACAGTTTGTGTATATATATCAGCAAAAACAACCTAACATATACATTATGAACCTCCTTTACCTCTATGTAAATGCAATTAACGAATAAGTTCCTGCAACTTATGATTTCCTTATTTCTTTAATATTTCGCTGTTCACAGTTAAATTTGGATAATTTAATCCGCGTTTTTCAACCACTGAACGTAGCATGTGACTTCAGGGTAAATTTTGTTTATCCACATGAGTACAGTTACAATTTTTATCTTGTCAAAACTCATTTTTAATTCCTAGATTCATAAAAATATTTAAAGAATTTTATCTACAATTATATGCTTAATATTTAATCAATCAATATCTATCAAAAATAATGCCACAGAAATTTCGTTACACACTTCTAGGAAAGTATCTTCAACTTATAATTTAATCGGTCCAAACATTTTTAATATAACCACTAAGTTTTATGCAATTTTAAATAATATATATCTAATACCACACACAAAATATCTGATAACATTTGCAGTATTCAATTAAAAACTTACCTGTTGCTTAGGGGTCCAACAAATGGATTTGCAATCGCCTGGACAAAGGGCTTGGAGGCAAACATCAAGCTTACATCAAAATTCTCAGCTACTAAATCATCATGTCTCGTTGATATTCGAGACACTTCATTGTTTACAGGTAAATTAGTTATACTTTCTTCATTTGTGAGAGGAGTTGTCCAAAATATATTATTTGGTACCACTGTAAATGATGGATTACCCCATTCTTCAAGTGATTCTCCATTATTGGTAAGAAAATAAGGAGCGTCATCATCATTAAGGGATATAGTTTGAGTCTTTGGTAGAATTTGTGCGGGAACAGTGTCTGTACCTTGATGACTTAAATGATAGAAGAATGACGGGATGATAGGGACTAAAAATTGAAAAAAGATTAAATTTATTTTTAAACATTATTTTTTGATAAAAGTTTTTTTTAAATATTTAATAGCTATACACAAATTTTTAGCATTATATTTATTAAAACATATAACTTTCATGACCATAATAAGTTGTGTTTATAGTAATTTTATTTCTTAAATACGTGGTTTTTATTAACATTCCATAATATATTGATTGTCAAATATTCTGAATTATTATATATATATTTATAAAAATATTATTTCTTGATATGATTTCGAATTTTATATATATTACTACCAAAAATTCTGCTTTTATAATACACTGCTGGCCACCATAAATACAACACCCTGAAAAAAGCATTCAAGTAACATGAAATTTACAACATCCATTAGCGAAGGAGAAACATGCAATTGATTAGAATTTCTTCGCTCACGCATATAAAATGTGTCTGTGGTGTCACTTCAAAGCGCTATTTAAGGCTTCAAGATTTCGACAGTTTCAAGTTGGGCAATTGTGTTTTTCTTCTGGTTTTTTCAAAAAAACAATCAACTATGCTCGTAGAAAATAGTGATAAAATTTTTGATCAAGTATCCAAGTTCGACAGACGAAGGTTAGTGGCCTACCGTGATTGTAGATTATCTTTCAAGACAATCGCTAGGCGTGTTGAACGAAACCAAACAACTGTAATGCAGATATATGATGGTTGTATGCAGGAAGGTATGACGGACCAACGTGTTCGATCACAACCACTTCAGCGCAAAACTTTACGAGATGACAAGCCAATTGTGCGCATGGCAATGATGAATCGCTCAGCTACATTATGAACCATAGCACAGCACATTCAGTCTGTAACGCATCATCCAGTGTCTGCGCGTACCATTCGACACTATTTACAGCAGAGTGGTCTGTCCGTAAGACGTTCATTGCTTCGTCTACCCATGACGCAGAACCACAGACGTCTCCACCACCAATGGTGCGATGAAAGAAGGATGTGGACAGCAGAATGGAATGAAATTGTCTTTACTGACGTGTCACTCTTCTGTCTGCAACACCACGATGGTCGCATTCAAGTCTGGAGACATCATGGAGAGAGGATGCTGAACAGCTACGTTATGCACCGCCAAACTGGTACTGTACCCGGTATTATGATATGAGGTGTTATTAGATATCACTCTCGCACTCCTGTAGTACCTATTGCTGGTACTTAAAACAACCAACGCTACATACCCGAGACCTTATTCAGTTGTCTTTCCTTACCTTCAAGGCTAGCCTACAGCCATATTTCAACAGAATAATGCACGACCACACCTGGCAAGCATTGTCCAAGGGTTCTTCATCAATCACCAGAATGAACTGCCCTGGCCGGTTCGCTCTCAGAATCTTTCTCCAATAGAAAATATACGGTCCATGGTTTCTCAAAGATTGATCCCTATTATATTCCCAGCTGCTACACCAGATCATCGTTTGCAACGTGTGGAAGCTACTTGGTCTGATGTACCCCAAAAACACATCCAAAGTCTCTTTCAATCAATGCCGAGGCATGTGGCAGCGGTAATCTCCAACAATGGCGAATACTCTGGCTAATGATTTTGACAGAAATTACACTTCACAGAAGTCTATAAAGTTAATCATTTGATACTTGGTCAACATGTTATCTACAAAATGAATTTTGTTTGTGATATCTCTTGTCTTTCTTAGTGTTGCAATTAGGGTGGCCAGCTATGTATAATCTACCGCAAATAGCTAATTTCTATTCAATTTGTTCTCATACAATAAAATTGTTGGCAATGATCCTGAGGTAACACACAAAGCAAGAAGTATATTAAATTATTTTGCAATATATTATGTGTTATAAATCACTAAGTAACGAATTATTTTTAGTTCAATTCATTTGATACCTCTCTCTTATAATTTATTTATTATATTAATTACATTACACAATGTTTATTTATAATGAAAAAATAACTTTAAATTTAAAAAACTGTCAAATATGTTAAACTTGAATAAATGCTAAAATAAAAAAATATGTAAAAAGATGCATAAAATTATTTGCAATTTTCTGATGACGAAATAGTATAGGATGTGTGTGTGTGAGTGTGTTTGTTTGTTTAAATACGGAAGTGATTTTTCTTGATATTTTTTTAACTAGCAATTAAATCTCACTTAAGGAAATCAACTTTTTAGGAACAGAAATTCAAATAATCCATTTAAGAGTAAAACTGTGATTTCAGTTTATAAGAATTTCTTAGATATTGACATTTTTAGTTGCACAATTTTTTTTATATAAAAAATTTTTACTATTCATTGAGGAATATATAATTTAGATTTATTTTTATAAGGCTCTAAAAGAATGTCATGAATCTTTGAAGTTGTAATTTTTCGCTCACTATAGGTGATAGAAAATAAATTAAACACTTAAACACACATAATATGGTATAGCTTTAAGGCTAATGAAATTATTAAAACGAGCTTCAAAATAAACAAATGCAATACTACTTGTAACATATTTACGAATTTTCAAAATGGTTGCCTTTGCCCTTAACCGAAAGTCAAAAACGTGGCTTTGTGTCAGAATTTTCTGTTATGTGAGCAACAACTAAGCTGCTGATATTTTGTCCCATCCTTCACAAAGACCTTTTTAAGAAATGCCAAAGTTTCATGAATCCGAACACAAATTCTTTTTGCAACACTGATCTAACAAAATAATTCATTACTGAAGTTTAACGAATAGGATGGACATTTTCATGCCTTACTGGAGGCAGAGAAAAGGAAAACTACTATTTTCATTTCATTAGATCCATATGCAGCTGTGGAATCATGTAGGATGTCCATCTTTGGTTTCCAAAGAACTTTTGTGATCAAAGAAAAGTAGTATCTTTTAAAATGAGGTTGCGATTTTTTTTGATTAATATTTAAACTTTCATCAATAAAAATAAATGGTGTGTAGCACCAGCACATAATCCTTCTAAGCCATTATGAATTGAGGTCGTTGATTTCGTTTGACACAATAAAAGGTTGTCAAATAATTTTTTGTTATTAAAATTCTATTATTATGGCTGTTGTGAACAAGTTCATTCGAGAATAATTTCTCGTCTGGGAAGAAAAAAGTTTCTCCTTCCCCCGATCACTTGTGGCCCACCTGAATAGTTTTTACACCTTTGAAATCCTGTTCGTTTCTTCTCCACTATTAACTTCTGAACTTCTTTTAGTTTATAAAGACGGTGTTCAAGCTTTTCTTTGCAATCATTCGAGAAGTTTTTTGGTGGATTCTTATCTCTGAGGCAGTATTTCAATCTAAACACTTAATTAGTTTTTTCTTGATAACTTTTAATTTTTTGGAATGTTCACTATGCATTCCTTCCTTTTCCGTGACTGTTACCATTTTAGTAAAAAGTGTTTAAGATTTTGATTGTGTATGACACAGCTTATTTAAAAACTTTCAGTAGATAAATGATTTCACTTTATCTCTTTCCTTGTATAAATAATCCACAAATGTAGTAGATCAATATTTAACCATACGCAAAAAATTTCCATTCACTGACTTGATCGTTTTCTAGAATAAATACTTAATACAAATAATTTTATAACTTCAATAAGAGGTAAAGAGGTATTCAGTTTTTAAAATTCGTTCAAGTAATTTCGTGTCATACTGTGTAAACTGAAGAGTGAGTTCTGCAAGGTCAAAATTAACAAAGACAGGAAATATTAAATTTTATATGCATCAAATATGCATCAATATTTCATAGAATTTATGCTTCTCCTTCTTATGCATCTTCATTATTTTTTTAAAGAACTATATTCATTTTTTAAGATCACTGATAGATTTCATTTGATCTAATAGTTGATGATTTATCAGTTTTCCACAACAATTATTAATAATTTGTTTATTCATGTGAAAAAAGAAAATGTGAGATGTCATATCAAGTATGTATGGACTTTATACAAAATTTCTCAAACTATGCTTAGCTTTGTGCAAACGTTAATTTTTTATTTAAATAAAAAAATTACATTTTTTTTTATTCTGTTATCTGAAAATTTGTTATAGCATAGCCCAAATTGACATGCATACTTATAAAAAAATAATGCAAATATTTATAAAAAATTTTTAGTTGAATTTCCGTGATAATGAAAGAGCTTTATAGTATACTTTACCAGTAAATTTAATTAACTTTCCAGTAAAAAATAAAATTTAAATTTCAAAAACATTCTGTACAAATGTATCAATCTAAAAAATAGTAATATTGATAACTTTAAAAATTTACTTTCTCTTTCATTTCTAACTCTAGAATATTTTGAGAGAGCATTAAATGTTTCAAGTTTTTAAATTGTATTATCTAATATGTGAATTGTTTTTGTGAATTTGTTTAAAATAAAATTTCCTTTTTTGGGGGGGATTCTATTTAAAATTACTTGCAAAATATATTAGTCAGTGGTAGCATTTTATATTTGCACATTGTAGATTAAAGTCATTTTATTATTGCCAATAAATTTTTAAAAAAAATCTGTTTCCTTATGACTGCAAATTTATTTTAAAAGCTTTTAATAAATACTTGTATTATTTTTATATGTCAATCTGAACTGTGCTATAATAAACATTTTCAGGTAACTGAATCGAACAAAAATTCAATTTGTTACGTTTATTTGAATAAAAAAAATATACTCTTGCTAAGATTAGTGTAGTTAAAAAAAATTGTATCAAGTTCATACACACTTGATATGATAGTCTTCTTTCGCATTAATAAAAAATTATTAACAATAGCTCTAGAAAACAGGTTAATCCTCAATTACTTGTTCTAATGAAGTGTATCAATGATCATGAGAAAAGCTCTTTCTAAAAGTTAATGAAGAAGTATAACAGAGAAAAACGCAAATTTTATAAAAGTTGTGATAGACATTTGATGTATATAAAAATTCAGTGCTTCCTGTCTTTCTCAATTTTAGCCTCATATAAATCACACTTTTTCAGTTTTATATTATATAGAATGACATGAAGTAACTTGGACGAAGTTTAAAAACAAATATCTTTTTGAAATTTTATTGAAATTTATATTACTTAAGTAAATTATATTTTGCAATTAGATACTTTGGTTTAAACAAAATGTGCTTAATTAAAAAAGCCCTTTTTCAAATTTATAAAGCAAATGTGGTCCTTAAATTCCGAAATATGTGAATCCATAAATATGTACTCTATAAAATATTATTCAAAGAATATATGTAAAGAAAACAGAGTAAATATTTACCAACTGATGTTAATAACATATTATCCAAGAGTAAAGCTAAAGCTACGATTAATAGAGTTAATTTTCTTGATCCTTTGAGGTGAGAGCTGCAACAACTGCCACTGTCCATTTTCTCCAAATCTGAAAGATACGTTTTACCTAAATATATATACTTTTTTTAAAGTTTCAAATAAATTTACACTTATTTTGAAGAGATAATTTTATTTCTTCCAAAATAATTTCTTCCTTTTACCAAAAAGTTACACTAGGAATAAAACATTTATATCTAAAAAAGAAAGAAACATTTCAATGATTAGGAGAGTTACAACAATTAAGATTGTGATAAATTAGTCACCCACATTATAAACTATAAATGCTGTTGTTACTTATGACACTTGGACAAGTCAAGCTTGCTATGCCATTGGCTATGCAAATTTGTCAGAAGGGTGCGTCTTTCGTTTATCCATAGCACCACGAAGGTGAAAGTACGACTTTGCTCTAAATTCCTCCGATAGATAGAGCACCACAGGATCTATTCCTTCAATTTTGACATTGATCTGAAGAGGGAGGAAAATTCCTCCAGACCATTATACCCATTGTAACTGCTCAACGACCGACCACAGGACTTTCGATTCCACGGATTTAACGAGCACCTATATCGCCTGTACTCGGTGGGTTTTTGGTGGCATTAGGAATCAAACCCCACTCTTCCGGACGGAAGACTGATGCCGTAACCACTAGGCTACCGCAATCCTCAAAAACTATAGGCAAAAACATGAATACTCAGAGGTATTTAAACTGAGATTAATTATTTAAGCCTCTCTTTGAAGCTTTCCAATAAAAGTTGACCGGCAATGAGCGAAATTCAATACTATTTCTACCGAATACTGTAATTAGGATGTAAATATTGTTGATGCGCAATGCTAAACATCAATTCATGTCATAAGATTTAGTAACACCCTGAAAGTGTAAAAACTATATATCTACAATACCTTAACTATTTTTGAATATTTGGTGGCCTTATACTGCCTATCAGATGTATTTTTCTGAATGTTGAAAATTGATTTTCATTTTATTAATTAAATATATTTACTGTAACTTATAACCCAGAGTCAAAAACTTTGTCGGTAAATTTACCAATCTAGTGAGAAAATTTGTAAAGAAATAATCTTCGTAAAAATCACAATATTTCCTTCCATGTGTTAAATGATCCAAACCTTTCTGTGATAAAAACATAACTTAAATCGCCCTTAAAGAAGATAATATTTTTGGAGTTTATTAACAATCATTGAAACCGTTACAATATTAACTTTTATAGTGGTGGCTCTCAGATTGTAGGGCATTTAGAAGCTATACCTACTTGCAAGGATCATGAAAAGTATTTGAAACATGAAAGTTTTATTTAATTGGAGAAATATTTTTGTTACCAATTATTGAAAAAACACAAATATTCCTTCAGAAGAAAAGTTAATTCAATGATTTTTATTTCTTAATTAGTATTTTACATTAAATTTATTATGAATTATTGTATTTAATTCAAAGGGGGAATTAACTAATGCTTGAAATTTTATTGAGTCTGCCAAATATTTATAATCGTCCCAATATATGCGTTTAATAAGCCTCATTGGAGTGCTATGGAATTAATTTCCAGCAGGCAACTTTATATCGATGCACAAAGGAAATCATTAAATGTGAATGCATATCTCTTTTAAAAAGAGTGCGAATGAATTCTTCAACCAGTCACTCATGAAAATTCTATTTTCGCCAAAAGATTACCCAAGTTTGCTTGATATTCCTAATACACGACATTATATTCAACATATTTTTTCAAAGATTTCAAAGAAGAATTTAGAAAATGTAAAGAAATTCTCAATTGGTTTATAATGAAGCTAAGAACTCTGTTGACATTTTTTAGCCATGTTTGTCATTTTCCATTTATTAGTTCTTTCCTAATTAATGAAGTCAATTAACTACCCATTTTATTTCACAGAAATTACCAAAATGGAGTTTAAAAAACTTTTACTTTTTTCTGATCGTAAAATTAAAAAATTCATTGCACACTGTCTTTAAATTATTGCTTTTAATTTATTGCTGAAATTTCGGAAAAATATCTTAACGCTCTCTATAAATTAATTTCAAAAAATTTCAACTCATTGAAACAGTAAAATTAGTTTCAAAATTATATTAAAATTATAATTCTGATACTTGCATACAAAGTTTTTCATTTAAATATTGGAACAAATATCGGAAATTTTATTTTAGAACTGTATGTAATAAGTTAATAATGGCAGTTTTAATTTTAGTTTTTGAAAACTGCCTTTCATAACAAGATAACAAGTAGACACTGATAACAAGTAATATTTTAAAAGGTTAGAAAAATCAGTAGTATCTGTTCAAAAGATTTCAGCATTTCATAATCATTACAGAAACAAATTGATTTAAACCCAAAAAAATTTAATAACTACACTATTTGAAGAACAAAGGATATTTATTTGCTGTCAAAGATTTAATAAACTCTAACGTAAATTCATTTTAATAGAGGTCACAGCATTTTCCCTCTTTGTAACATATGCATGCAAAGTAGTGACCTATAAAAAGGGAGCGTTTCAATCCCAGAATCCATTTCTATGATTATAAATCTCAATCGGTTCTGAAGCAAATACCATCAACTACCATCATGATGTTCCAACCCTTCCCGGACGGAGTCCTTTAATTAAAGATCATCATCTCTAGGTGCCTTCTATTCATAAAGTCCATCCTTCTAAAAGCGGCAGAATAGTTGGAGGCTTTATTGCAAATACCACAGCAGCAGGGTTTCGCTATCAATTTTCCTTCAAGGAATTTTTCAAATAACGTTAAGCGGTGAAAGAGGGGTATTGAAATATTATTTCGCTAAGAATTTTTTAGGGCTTCCTTGTCTTTAAATGGAAAGAAAGAAAGAAAGAGAGAGAGAATTTTTTTCCAATTTTGCTTGTAAATTTATCGGCGTTATAAAATTAACGTATACTGTTAACTGAACATTAAACTTTAATTTTTTTATAATATATTTGTTCAATTTCTTCACACTGCAGATTCTTTAAGCATCTAATGGAGGAATTTATTTTATGAGAGAAATATATTAGAATGTAATATAAAATTAGTGAATATGAATGAAAAAGTAAGAAAAATAAAATTTTAATTCAAAATTTTATTAAGATTTTGATTTAATTTTAAAGAGGTTAAATAAATAACTTTTCCGGAAAATCAAAAAGAGTACAAATTATACTTAGTCATATACTTCCAAATTTGTAATAAATATTTATATCCAAATTATTTAAATTTCTTGCAATATAACAGAAGGAAACATTTTATTGATTTCGTCAAAAAAAGCTGTTTAAAATGAATAGTTAGAAAAGTATGTATGTAAATTAATTTTTTAGACTTTTATAAATAAAGTGATGTGAAAATAATTCATTAACGGATATAATACATGTTCTTTGACTTTTCAATCAACAATGAAGTGACTAAAGATTTAATTGAATAAATGAATTTAAATGAAATTATATGTTAGGTAAGGAAAGTCCAATAAAAGTTTGTTTCCTCTCTTAAATTTAGAGGACTGAAGTTATAACGTGTACAAGTTTATAATTCCATTCGTTCTCATATTTAATTATTTCAAATAAAAAAAATTTGTATCAAAGAAATAAACCAGTTTTATTATAATCTCAATAACGCTATGGAAAAAAATTTTCATATGTATACAGTAAACACTCGTTTTTACAAACACTTACGATTTTATGAACTAATTGACTGGTCACTAATGCAGTGCGATAAACGCAATATTCGCCTTAACTTCCATTTACGAATTAAAATTTATAAAAATCTCTTTTTTGAGAACTTACTTTCATGCTTCTTTTGTTTGCTTTTTTTATCATCTGATTTTTTTCCAGTTTTTTTATCTTATTTATTTATTTTTATTTTATAGTTGAAAATATTAGATCGATGCTTTTATCGCAAATTCACAGATCTTTTGAATTATAGATAACTAATTGACCCTCTAATGTTGAAAATCCAGATATATTGAAGCAATTCTCTCCCCTAATCTTAACTCCCGTCATACAACTCATGTATCAAGGGGTAATCAATAACTCTAAGAGCCAATACCATTGGTATTTTTGCCAAGAATGATCACTTCTTGGAATCCCCTTACGAAATGGGCATTCTTGATATAATGTATTTGATTTGCACTTACTTGAAATGACATTGCAAAAAAATAATTCGTAGTTAATTTTTACATTCAAATTTTATTAAATACTGTAACTGAAGAAATCCAAGAACATTTATTTGACGATTTGAGGGAAAATGAGGTTTCGTGTATGAACTCAGCTAAGAAACTTACTGGTACCCAAGATTTCCTATCAGAATCTTTGAATAAGGACTCCCAGATCGGATTTGAAAGTATCAAGTAACTAAATGATCAAAGGCATAATGAATGAAAGCAAACAAACGTTCAGGTATCAAACGAGAAAAAAGTGACATAGTGCTGCTATTGTTTGCAAAAAAAAAAGCAGATGAATGGCTGCCCAGACAGGGGTACCTTTTTGGAGAAAACAGCAATAAAATGCTTTCCTACATAAAAAATTAAAACTGAAATTTTGGAACAGAAAAAATAAGTGATTACTTTGCTTGATTTTCTTCTGAATGATAAAATTAATGTAAGATTTAGTTTTAGATTATATTTAATTTTACCCGTGTTTCCTATGCAGTTTACCCTAAATGACCTTTTACTGATACCTTATTCATGAAGAGAGAGAGAACAGTTTTGTAAAAAATCAATTTCAAATGCAGCACACTTCGTTTTCTGTTTTACGAATTTTTGGTTTAAAGAACTATTTTACTGGTCCTTACGACTTCTAAAAAATGAGCACGTCTGTTATACCAACATATTGATAAACAGATAGATTTAGATATATATGTTGTATCTCTTGATATATATATATACAAACAAAATATAAATGTGCTACTTATGAGTTACATGTATCCTTGGATAAATTGATATTTCAAATATCGTTCAAAATGTATTTTTAAAAATTAATACATTTATGTATGTAATTCACATAGAATAAAATTTTAATCGAAGCAGAAGCTTGCAAATAATTTTTGAATGTGGAGGCTGTTTTTAGGGAGTTCCCAGTTAGTCATCCCACATGTGAAAACTATTACAACAATTGATATATACATATATATGTATGTATGTATGTATGTATGTATGTATGTATGTATGTATGTATGTATGTATGTATGTATGTATGTATGTAGCTGGTTGATAGTGAGCCTCGTGTATGCTCTCAGACACAGCGACGTTACATTTTGTAAGACACATCTTTGCATTGCGGACGCGAGTAGGCGCTCCGCAGATATAATTATGTTTTGATATTATGATACTGCTACCATTGCAAGTAGGCACTATAACAAAACAGCTTTTCTTCTTTTTTATTAAGTTACTGTTTGTCAATATTTTATAATTAAAGCGTGTCCATTTTAAAACTGTGTTTTTCATATAAACCATTGACACACTCTACAATTTTATAGAGGCTTGGCCTCAATTCAAATTACTGGTGACTGAATTAACGGAAACAGTGGGTTGAAAATATTTGTGGCTGAAATAACGAAGCTAGTGGGTAGAAATTATCTGTGACTAAAGTGATATTAACTGGATTAAAATTCGAATACGAAGTGTGCAACCTCAACTTAGAAGCAGCAAGTGAAGTAAAGTACTTTTTCCTGTTTTTATTGTGATTCGTTGCTTTATTTTTGGAATGTAATCTCTGAAATGGTCACTCTGAAATTTTTGAGATAAAACTAGGTTTTTAAAGTTATACTTGCAAAATTTTAGGTGTGTTCAAAGTAATCTCTCCTCCAGCATCAATGCACTTTTGTAGACAAATTTTCAAAAATTAAATGCCTCGAGCAATTCATTTCTTGGAATCGATGAAAAAAATGCATTTATATTCACATCAATCTCTTCTTCTGAATGAAAACGACGTCCACGTAAGTTCTTTTTTATATTAAAGAATAACCAAAAGTCGCACATAGCTAAATCAGGTGAATACGGCAGATGCTCGGTCACTTTAATTTGTTTTTGTTTAAGAAACTTAATTGTTAATCCGGCTGTATGTGAAGATGCATTGTCATTGTAAAGCATTAGTCTCCTAACATTCTTTCTTCATGTAGAGTTCATTCAGTTCTTCATTCAGTTCTTGTAGAATTTCCGGAAGACATTTAGTGGTATACCAGTTTGCTGTTACTCTCTTCTGTCCTTCCAACTTGATGGCTTTGAGCAATCCCGTACTTCTGAAGAAAACGGCATACATCACATTTTTCAGTGCGCGTTGTCTTTTCACCATTGTCGGCGTAGGATCATCTTCAAATACCCATACATTGCTTTCTTGTTGTGTTGGAACGTCAAAAAACGGTATGTACGTTTCATCACCTGTTACAATTTTAGAAATGATGCGGTGGCCACCATCATTTAGCAATTAAAAATTTTCTTTACAGATTCTGATACGCTCCTCTTTTTGGTGCTCAGTTAGATTAAGGGGAACCCAACGGCAAACTACTTTTTTCATATGTAATTCTTCATAAATGATTTTGTGTATGGCTGCGGATCCAATTTTAAGTTCCTTCTGTATCATTTGATAGATACAGCGATTATCATCCATTAACATTTTTCGTATGGCAGACACATTATCCGGGATTACTGCCGACGGCGGACTTCCTGTGTGTTCTTCATCCTGAAGAAAATTGCGACCTCTTCTAAATTCTCTAAACCATCTGAATACAGTATCACGAGCTAGAGATGCATCATCAAATGCTAATTGCAACCTTTGCACGCATTCTTCTTTATTTAATCCTATTTTAAAATCGTAGAAAATCATAGCGCGAAAATGTTCTCGTGTCAACTCCATTTTCTCTTCTGTTTAAAATTAATTCTAAGCTAAGCAAGTTGAAGTAAGTCAGTAAAAAATCGTCTTCTGTGTTAAAATACTTTGTATTTTAAAATTAAACCGTTATTTTTATTTTGTAAATTCTCGTCTGCGCGTATCTCAAATATTTCAGAGTAACCCTCGTATAAAAAACAAGAGGTAAGAATTATAGAAGAAAAATTAATTTTGAATGTTCCAGTGGAGGTTAAAGTTATAGAGATTAAAATTTTAATTAACATTTTAAGTTTGAAAAATGATCTCGAATTTGTTGAACACGTGGTTAAAGAATAAAATATCAGCTGAAGAATCTAAGATTGAGTTAGCTAGAATTACATTAGCTCAAATTGAAAGAGAAATTGAGCTACAAAACTTAAATCTGCGAAGAGTTTGTGAAAATGCCAATCGTGCGCAAAACAGTTTTGAATTAACTGCGAAAAGTTTAGAAAATTTGATAAAAAGTGTAAGAAGTCTCACCATATCTTTGCCCGAAAGGCCAGAAGATCTGCATTTGTTTGTTAAATGCCTTGAAAAAGCTTTTAGAATGAAAAATGCTCCATCTAAATTAAACACGGGAATTTTGATTAATTTATTAGGTGATAAATGTAAAAATGTTTTGGCTTATGCTACCAAAGTGAAATTTTTAACTATGATAAATTAAAAGCATTAATTTTAAGACAAGTTTAGCCTATACCGTGTGAATGTTTACATAAATTTAAAAATGCGTACAAATATTCAGGAGAATCTCATGTGCAGTTCTCTTCACAGTTTAGAGCAACTTTCGATTATTATTGTTGAGGAAGGGAAGTTAATGGTTTTAAAAAATTGTGTGGTCTTATGGTTAGCGAGAGAGAGAGAGATAAATTGTATGAAACTTTTGATTTTAAAACTAGGGAACATATTAGTATTAGTGAAGGTCATAATTGGTTTATACCCCGAAGGTATTGGGAAGAGAATGCTATTTATTTTCTTTGTCTTGAACAAATCCAGAAGTCAATAGTTCGAAAACCGAAATCTATGAGAATAAAAGGTTTTGTTTTAATAAATGTCATATCGAAAGAAAACAAATGCGTAACTCTGTGTATCAGAATACTGAATCAATACGATGTGTTGTTATGCTTGCGGGGATAAGGGCGGAATTTTCATTATCCCCGTGATTATCCTAAGCGTTTAGATAAAAATGAAAATTCAAAATATATTTAAAAAAAGCTGTATTGTGAGTGAAAACGAAATCAGATAATAGCGTAGAAAATCAATTAGAATTTATGGAATTATTAATTGATGGCAAAAAAAAATAAGTTGCTTAAAGATTCAATAAATGAGCTTATTATTGTTAAGAGCTCTTTTTTTAGCAAAAGCAATCTATAAAAACTATTGAAGTTCAAACTAGTTTTGGCCATAAAGTTCTCACCAAAGATTCTGTGTTTTGTTTTCCTATAAGTAAAAAATCCAAAATAAAGTTAGAAGCAATAATGTGTGATTTACTGATTGTTGACTGCTTTTTCCTCCCCCTCGGTGTTTAAAAGCACTAGAAAATCGGAATTTAGCAAATATGTCAAGGTTAAGAGAGAGACGTCAATTTGATCAATTCAGTCATTAGGGTCAGTGGAGAATAATTTTTTGTCTTTTATTTCTACTACGGCGATAAATGAGGAAATTGAAAATTTATGATTTGTATAATTTTTAAAAGATTATGAATAATTTTTAAAAAATGTCAATTTCTTAAGCGAAAAATAGTTTTTTTTTTTTGTGTATATTATTGAGGATGGTACAATTTGTCCCTCACCTGAAAGAGCAATTGTGGTTCAAAATTTTCCAGAGCCCAAAACTGTTAACAAATTCAGACCTTAAGTCAGTGCTTCTTAATGGCTTCAAGTCTTAATGGGTATTTTAGAAAATTTATTACAAACTGTACCAAAATTATCAAATTGTTAAGTAATTTTCTTCGAAATGTAGTCGAATTTAAGTTCGGAGTAGCTGAAAAAGAATATTTCACAAGATTAAGAGACATTTTATCAAAAGTTACAGTTCTGCATATTTTCAGACAAAGAGCCCCACTAGAACTACATACGGGTGCTAGTAGCCAGGGATTTGGTGATATTTTGCCACAGAAATTTGAGGAAGGTCAATTTCATCCGATTTACTATATGAGTAGAAAAACCAACTCCCCACAAGAAAGACTATGCAGTTACAAGCTTGAAGTTTTAGTATAAACGCTCTTAAAATATTTATAAACTATTTATTTGGATCGAAAATCAAAATAATAACAAATTTTAATGCTTTTCAAAAGACTATGTTCAAAAAAGACATCTCTTCTAAAATAGCTCAGTGGGCATTACTTTGTGAAGAGTTTGATTACGAATTCGTTCATAGATCTGGGAAATAAATGAGATATGTAGATGCTTTAAGTAGAAATGCTGTTGTTATGATATCCATTCTCAGGGAGAAGTGATTGCCAGAATTGTGTAGCTCCACAAAATAATGATGAACAACGAATTCTTAACAGTACTATAAGCAGAAATACTCAACATTCAACATTTGAACTTCTTGCAGGAATCAAAATGAAAAAAATCCAAAAGACAAAAAAAAAAAAAAAAAAAAAAAAAAAGAAACAAGAAATAGTAGAAATTCTTGAAGAAGAAACTAGTCTTTTTATGAAGGGCAGAAAAGATATGCAAAAAGAAGCAAGAAAAGAAATTCTAAAAATTCAAGAAGAAAATAAAAGAATTTATAACAAGAAGAGAGAAAGAAAGCTCAAATATACGACATTAATGACTTAGTGGTTATACAGCGCATGCAGTTTAGAGTTTATATACATATTTCTCAATTTTAATGTTTTTTATTTGAATTGAGTAAAGAATTCTCTTGCTTTCAAATAACTTAGAAAGCACAAGCAGACACTAAGAGAAAAAAAATTTGTAAACTTATTTTTAGAATGTATATTACTTATCTTTACTGCTTAATATTAGGTTTAAGTGATACAGTAAATTTGTTATACCAAAAATATTAAAAAAATCTTGCCACAAAAATGATTTTACTCCTTTTTTTTGACAGTAAAATTTGTTACACATATAAAACTAAGAGTGATAGGGCCGAAACACTTGTTTTGAAGTAGATTCCCAATCATTACTATCGTTCACACTCCTAAGTAAAGAGCGGGACACCCATAAATCACTTAGCTTTGCAACACAAGAATCAATCAAAGCTTACTTTCAGTGTTTTTCACCAAAAGCATATTTATATGGGATTTTGTCCTTATATTTTCTTACGTTTTAGTTGCAGTTTTGTTTTCGGTAAGAGATACTGTACATATGTTAAGGATGTAAGTAATTTAAAAGCACTTTAAACAGAGAGAAGAATATTTTTATCACATTATTATTATTTATTTATTATTTTTTAAATTTTATTATCATTTATTTTATTATATTATTTTATATTAGTTATAATTATTATATAATAACATTATATATACATATATATAGATAGATAGATATAACATTAAATATTTTTTACTGTATATATAAAATTAATCAGTATATCTAAAGTTAATGCTAATATTTATAAAATTTTCTTTCCTTCTTAACAAGACTTTCATATTTATGAACTGAAACTGCTTTTGGTTTTCTTTCATTAAATTGAAGCACTCTCTGCACTGTCTTTATCCATTATTTTTATAATTATTTTTCTGCTATTTACATTATAACTTAATGTGTACATAAAAAATTATTCCAAAAAAGCTTTATTCATATCTTGTTTCTTGCCAAAATATTTAGCAATATATTATTAAAAGATTTCATACTTTTAAAATATAATATGTAGGACAGCATGCAAAAAATAGTTAAACATTTTCAGCTCGGACATAGAGAATGTTTAAAATAGTGGCACAAATATTCTCTAAAAGAATTGCAGCGAAAACATGAGAAATAATTAAAAATCAAAACATTCACTACTGTCTAAATTCAGGAAATTGAAATAAGAGAAACATGGGAAATGTCAATTATTATCAGAAAAGTTAAGCATACCTAAACAAAAGTAATTTGAACGAAAAATACCAAGAGATTGACTTGGATTCTGAGATATTAACAATTCTGCCTAACAATAGCTGGTATACTTTTTTATTTTTAAACAAAACATGATATAAAAATGAATAAAATAATCTAATGAACACAGAAATATTTAAGTTAAACATACACAGCCTTCGATACTTTTGCAAACATTTTTCCAATTATTTTTAAATATTGTTTCATTTCTACATAGCCAGTGAGAACAATACATGTCTAGTAATTTGAGTTACAAAATAAACTCCATGTCAATATTATAAAACATACATGTTGATTTTCATAAAATATTATATATACATACATGTGTGAGTGTGTATGTATCTATATTTTACTATCAAGAATGGAAAATGTTCATCAAGTAAAAATGTTTAGTCATTTACATGACACTAGCCTCTATCATTTATTTATAAGGATTTCAAACTTTAGATTAGTGCCCACTGCTCCATCTGAAGTTCCTGCGTTAGCTGATGTTTTAAAGATTCATCAAGCTCTCAATGATTTAATTGAAAAACACATAAAGAGGTTGTATTGCTGTGTGTACCAGCACTTTGTGAACTCCAAGGAAATGAAACAGTTTATTCCAAGGCAAAGAAAACAACCAGAGTTTTTTATACTGTGGTTTCAGTTTTGTTATCTGAATTCAAGTTATCTTTGTTATTTGTCCTAGTTTAAATGTTTGCTATTCTGTGTGACTAATTCTATCTGTCATTACCAATAAAAATTATGATGGATAACAAACAACGTATGCTTAAGCTATCGTTTTGTCATATACTCTGAATAATAATTTTAGAAAATAAAATATTCCAGTATAGAAAGCTTTAAAAACTTCTTATTGAAATGATAATTAAGAAACTAAATAATGTTTTCTTAGAAAAAGATTTTTTAAATATAGGAGTTATGCAGTTGGAATATTTTTACTTAAGAAACACAGCCGAAGTATTCTGAATCATAATTATAAAACACAAATATTCTCTAAAGGCTTATTTAAATACAAATAATGATAAAACATACCTATTTTTTAAATCTTGTACTCATATCATTTTACTTTTCCAAAACAGTTCAAACAATTTAAGAAAAAATCAATATAGTATTGCATCATACATAATTTTCAGAGTAAGTTAACGTAGAACATTTCTACCTGGTAAATCAAAAGCATTTTCTAATCAGAAAATTCAAACATTTTAAAGAGGTATTTCAGTCCTTAGAACCTTAGAAGACATTTCAGTTCAATATAATAATAAATTTTACAACAATATCGATAGACATTTACTTTTTGAAATACTTTTTTGACCTGGAAATATGCTTCGATGAAAATCCTTCATTGAAATTTATTTTTAGGCTTTGTTTGAAATCTTCGATATGTGTAAAGACGCGCCATCTTAGAAAATAGTAAGTTTAATGTATATATATATATATATATATATATATATATATATATATATATATATATATATATATATAACCAGGGCGAGCCCTTATCTCTTAGTCTATAATATACAGCTATTAAAATTTATATGCATTCTGTACACTTTTTCAAATGGCAAGGAAATCGATATACATCATAATAAAAGACATTCTAAACTTGAAACCTAAACATTTTTACCAATCCTTCTCTTATATGTATTTTAGTATCTTTTAAAATTTTTAGATTAATTTCCCTTAAAAATATTAGTTTCTAAACTAGTTTTTTTTTTATAATAAATTTCGTATTTTTCTTACATTCATATTTTTTTCTTTGTAATTTTGTTAGGTTTAACAAAAAAATGTGAATCAGTTGGGATATCAATAGAGAAAATGAAAATCATGCTTCAGAAAAATAATAAATAAATTTAAAATATAACAAGAATTCAATTGCGTTAAAGAAATATTCCACTTGTAGCGAAAAATGTCCTCATGCATACAATATATATCAGTATAACATCAAAATAATAAATATTTCAATATATTAAAAAATACAAAAAAATTTTTGAAGTAATTTTAGACAGCTTAATGTGTGCATATAGTATTCCTGTAATAATTTCATTAATATTGTACTGTTATTATTAATGTTATAATTGTTATATAACTATATGAATACAATATTTCTAATAAGTTAATGAGAAATATTTTTTAAAAACATTCAATTTACTTGTATTTAAGATAAGTAGTAAGTAAATACAATATAAAATCTTGTAGAACATAAAACATAGCACTAACGAAAAAGTTATTCATTGTAGAACCTACGGGCAATAAACATTTTTGCTACAAGCAATGATACAAACGTAAGTCGAAATCTAAAGTAGTTATGATTTAAATCACTGCGAAAGATTATTTAAAACCGAAATAACTTTTGGCAATGCAGTAGGCAGTCTATATGCCTCAAGATGTCTCTCTAGTGGTGGAACCTAACTCCTTACGGGAGCCGGTCCCACATTCGATACCACCTATTGATGAACTAGGGGAGAAAAATGTTTTTGAAAACAATATTTGACAGAAGGGAAGATGACTAATAAATTTCTGCAACCGTTTAACCATTCACAACAGGATGGAGAATTTCAATTTTAAGTCACCGCTTAATATTAATATTATATGATATTAATATTAAGCGGTATTCGAGATATATGTAATATTTATTAATAAATGAAAAGAATATTGTATGCTCACAAAAATACCAGAGAGAGGAATGCTTAAAACTGTTATTAAAAATATATTTTTATATAATTTATTTTCCTAAAGATGCTTATAATAATAAATGTTATATAATTTAACATTGTATAAATTATAAGAATTTTAATTAAAAATTATACAAATCTAAATTGAGATATGTATCCGTATTCGCTTTATATCCTAATTTAGAACAATTTTTTCCATTCAAAAGATTCCCCCACCCCTCTCTTTATCTATTAAATTTCTATTCAATAAATATAGTACTTTTAAGATTATATTTTGAATAGCTTTTAAGTAAAAACACTAAATTATTAATTTTCTTAAGAAATTTTGTGGAATAAAAGAAAGCTAATTAATTGTGGTATTAATATTATTTAGCTTAAACTGTAAGTAAATTTACATGAAACACTCTAAAACCTTTCTTTTATTTTTACAATTACAATAACTAATAAATAAAAGCACTAGCATGCAACTGTTGAATTGTCCTGTAATCTTACTGATTTGGCATTAAAAGATTTGCCCTCTTTCTATCTATTCAATTGCATTTGAATAAATTTTATACTTTTAATATTATACATTGAATCATTTTATGGAAGTAAATTAAATTTTTATGAAATTTTGTGCAATAAAGAAAGCTAATTAATTAAATTATAAATATTATTTAGATTAATCTGCAAATAAGTTTAAATGAAACCCAATAATACTTTTTTTCATTTTCAGGATTATAATAATTTAATAAATAAAAGCACTAGCATACAATTGTTTAGCGGTAAATTTCATTTCATTTGATAACAAATGAACCTTTTATTATGTTAACAGCATTGAAAATTTGGGTTATTAACAAGAATTTTTATGTAAATAAATTTATGATAATTCAAATTACATCCTATTTTTATATTTATTACATTAAAAACCACCTAGCAGACAGTTGAAGAATAAACGCTCTTGCTTTCAGTTCAGCAGTTCTGGGATTTTATTCTGTACATACAGTCTTATGAAATCCTTTCTAAATCACAGGTTCAATCGACATAGCTCTCTATCACAGAAAGTGACATTAGAGAGACAACAAAAAACAAGCCTTTGGTGTTGGAAATACAAAGTTAAGCATCATTATTTGCTGATAACCATTATAAAATACTTGAAGACAGGGGTAAATAATTACACATATAATAAGGGGAAGTAGCAATTTTATATGAGTAATAAACTCTAACGTTAATATGCAATAAACAAGTTAAATTCTTTTGTCTGCAGAATAAGTATTCTTTCTTGGCATCTGTCTCGCTTAATTTGATTCACTTAATCAAAATTTATTGATTTGATAGACTTATTATTGAGCTTAGAAAAATCTATTTGCCCTTGCGTATAATAAATCTCAAAAATACTGAATCAGATTCATCTTAATGAATGAAGGCTCTACAGAAACATTCAATGCTAGAAATTATCAATACAATGCCAAAAAGACTCATAAATATTATGAATTTATCGACTTCATCAAGCGATGTAGCTGCTGCAATGAACCTCATGAAATCCATTAAAAATTAAGATATATAAATGGTAGATAATATCTCTCTAGAACACACACACACAAGGTCTTAAGTCTTAAATGATATCTCCAGGATAAAGATTCTATCAAAGCGATTTTAATTTTACGTTCATTTTATCCGCAAAATCTATTAGTCTTGGTTTAGTTTGTTTCTCACACAGGGTAATATTATGCACATGAGGGCTCATTGGATAGATCTACAGTAAAAATATTTAAACGAAATCTTTTTCGATCAATAACATATTCAAAAATTTCATAGAAAACTAATTTTCTATAACCTCCATATCTTTCAGTTCCTATTAAAAAATTAGAATCGATAAACTTATTTCATACACAATACTTTTTTTGCTATTGATATGATTTATCTTTTCTAAATTAAACATTATTCAACGAGACTTGTGTAATAATTTAGAACTAGGTAGCTTTTTTATCGATATCAACTGAAAATAATACTATTAATATATATATATATATATATATATATATATATATATATATATATATATATAATCACAAACACAAGTAAATGATGACATATTGTTTTGGTAACTGGATTTAGCTTCCAGAAATCATCGAATACAAATCTTATTCTTTGATAAATTGATTGCTAACATTTTCACACTAATAAAAGAGTTTTTCCAACTTTTCTAGATGTATCATAATTGTGAAAGCTTATTAAATGTGGGCATTCCACGCATTTTGGACACTGCTTAAGGATTCATGCTTGTACTTATTTACATTTTTCGATAGCTTGGCTGCATTGTCACTGAATAATGTTTGAAATGTTTTGTATGGCAATTATACACTGTAATTGAAACGTCTTTCATACGATTCGTAGTATGATTGTTTTGTCACTCGATGTTTTTCTTCTGACACTTCCGATATGAGATCTAATATCTCTTGAGCCTCTTAATATCAATTCTGATTAAATATAAACACTATATGGGAAATGGAAAACTATTATACAAAATGCTTTAAAATAAAGATTAGTATGTTAACCATTTAGCTTCAAGTTTGGCCACTTATACGAAAATGAAATTCTTTCATGTTCGTATATATAACCATTGGTGCTATGTGAAACTCGATTTTGTCTCTGCAAGCAACAAATTTCAGAATTCATCCTGAAATTATAAGCTTAAAATTATGTTGAATTACATAAAGCAGAAGGAAAGTTTTTCTCTTCTTCTACATAAAATCTATCTTATGATTTCAAATTTCACTACTATATGCTTTAATCTGATGTTACGAAATTCATAACTTAGAGAGTAAAATTCCACTCGAAGTAGTTTGCTTGTTTTTCATATGCTTATTTAACTGTCAATACCTTTAGAATCAGCTATTCTGATTGAAAAAAAAAACGATTAGTCACATTCAATTTACATTGCACTCTTCCCCCATTGCCTTGTGAATTATACTGCAAAGCTAAACCCTTTTCGGAAAAAAATAGAAGCGGATCATGGGTGTATTCATTAATTTCATTCCCTGTGACTATGTGGCTTATTAATTTTCGAATTACATAGATTCCTAAAAACTTTAAAAAAAATATTAGACGAGTTAAATATTTTTTCTAATTACAATAATTATTTTCAGAAAAGCTCTATAAAGAGAGTATCTGCCTATAAAGTCAGTTTCACAAAATGTGTATAGGTTTTCAGAAAATAAATTTTACCTATAGAACTACCATATTAGCGTTTAATTATGTTATCAGTCTCTTTCTTCGATCATAAACTAAATCATTTTAAAAAAATGTATTCTATCTTGAGCCCTGTTTGTTGAAATTGAAACATATTTCTAATCAATGTATGTCATTGCAACATAATAATTCCCTAGCTTCTGATAATTTCATAAACTTTGATAGTAAATATAAAAAAGAATTTCAACAATTTTGAGGGATATTTAATGTATCTGGTTAGAGAAAACTTTTTATAAACATACATTTTTCAATTTCCAACCATTTATTTTTCATATCATACTTAAAAATTAAATTGACCCATTTTTCATCTATCTTAAAATTATATCTCTATGACTTGGAATAAAAAATATTAAAGTTTATTTTAATCAAATATCCATAAATATTTATTTCTATGCTTTAAAGCAAGAAAACTAGTATTTTCGTCATTATGTTGTCCATCTTTGCTAAACACGAGGCTTAATTCGACCAATAACTACAATTTAAATTTGATTCCGAATTACAGCAAACATCCTAGACCTCAGAAAATATCAAAAATACCAGTTGTTGAATTTAAATAAAGAGAACTGACGATCTAGCAGACAATGCAATTTCAAAGTAAGTAATAATTAACGTCCACGCGGAACCTAACTTCTAATGCAAACTTCACATCTAATTTGAGAGATACTTATAAAAATAGAGAAAAGTAATCATACATAATTTCAATGCTAAAAATGTTATTCTTGTAGTTACTACATAACAGAATACTTGTATTACTTGAGCAAATCGTTTATTTCAACCAGTTCTTCGACCCTTAAAACACAGTCGTAATATTTGAAATGATTTAAGGCGTATTTTAGATGATTTATCAATATTTACAAGCAATTATAAGTTGAATAAAAAACTGTGATAAAATTGCAACTACAGCTCTCGTTTCAATAATAATTCATTAACTTCTTAATAAAATTTTCAATTTTGAAGAGACCAATTTAAGTATTATTTACTATTATATGAGTAAAATGTAACCATTTTTAAATTCATTTTATATTTACCACATTAATTGTAGCTTTTTCCATCTAGCACCAAAAAGTTTATAAATTTAAAAATAAGATAAATAAAATATATATACTACAATAACTGAAGGATAATAATAAATTCATATTTTTAAAAAATACTGCTCATTATATATCATTAAATATAAAAACAGTTTAACAATTCTATATATTTAACTGGTATTAACTTAATTACAAATATTCGATTTTCTCCATATATTCAATGCAAAATTTTATGTATTTTAAATTAAAATAACTTACAATCTATTAATATATTCTAAATTTAAAGTATGAAGGAAGTGAATTACATTCAAGTTTAAAGAATCAATATAGATTATTTAATCTTGGTAAAAGTTTCCGACTATTAATTAATAGGTATTTTGTAGTTAATAAATAGGTATTTTGAATGAAATAACACACCAAATATGCTAGAAACGCAATCAAATATACTGAAAAACTTTTATTGAATTTTCTCTTATAAGGATCAGATAATAATTTTCATAGTTCTGATGCATTATTGCTTTTTCTTCACAAATAGTGTTTTTATTATTTTTCTACTTTCGAATAAAAGTTATTATACTTTCTGGCTTAAAATGTATTCCAATATATAAAATATTTTAATTTAAAACATTTATCATTATATATTATGTAGAGAATATTTTTCTGATAATATTTAACAATGTGTTTTAAACACCATATGTTGATTATTTCATTACACTTTTTTAAAATAATATGTCATTATACATTGCTAGTTATTCTAGGCGTATCCCTATCTCTTACTCTTCTGAATTGTATTATAATATCAAGATGAGCCATTAATATCGTTTCGTAAAAATTGACATTAACGTCAAAATATTGTTTCCTAAAAGTTAGAGTAAAAAAAATAAATCGTTGGCTTCCAGCATTTTGATATAACAATAGTATTAAAATTTATATAGTATAACACCCGACAAAGCTTTCGATTTAATGCATTCTAAGCCAGGTAATTGATAAATAAATGATCTTCAGTTCATAAAATAATTGATTTATGATTTCATACATACATTGGATTTAAGGTCAAAATAGAAATATTTTTTGATTGTAAGCAATCATTTCAAAGTCAAAAATACAAAGGCTTCATGAACTCATTATGCTGATTTGTAATATTTTGCTATCATGCTTGCTTATACATGGCTTTTTGCTCACTAGAATTATGTTTGTTAAATAAAAGGATTAAAAGGTGTGCCGATTGTTTTAAACTACGATTTTCAGTGTGAAAGATTACAAATTCGATATACGAAGATTGTTTGATGGATAATGGAGATTGCTCTCTATTTTTTTCATACATATTTGTACTGTTAGATTGCATACAATGCATGACATCAAATCAGAAGCTTAAATTTCGAATCTACCCATTTATATAAAATATAAAATATTGAAATTATTTATTGGAAATAAAATTATGATCCTGTTTCCAAATGTGGAGTCTGCGATTTATTTCCTTTTTAACTTCTTTTTTTTATTTTTAGAATGCTGAAATTTGACTTAATAATTACTTAAAACAAATTTTTTAAAATATCGATAAACATTTTTTTCAAACCACAATAATGGATGCAATATTTTTACGTTGTCAAAATAACTGAGGAAATTTCCATTCTTAAGTTTAAAAGAAATAACTTAAAAATAAATGTTCCGAACAAAAGTGACTTAAAAATGAATATAACTACATTAGAAGAAAATCATGAGAAGTTTCTAAATAGTTATATCAATAAAAGTAATTGAAGAAACTGGTTGAATAAAGTGCACAGTTAAATTTTTATTGAAATGTGGGTGAATTTTGGTCGGAAAATAAAGTTTTTATGCGAACGAGGAAGAGTTTAAGGAGTAGAATTTCCGCTTTGGAAAGAAAATGGGAGAGAAACATTTATGAGAATCAAAGGTTTTGAGAAGTTCCTTTAAATCAAGCAACTAATGACTGAATTAAAAACGAAGTCCCTTAATTTAGTTCGCGCGCGTGTCTCAGTAAATCATCAATCCAATTTATTTCTTAATACTATTTACTTCTTAATATTGAAACCCACGTGATTACAAACGGTCAAAAGATTCAATAATATTCAATAGAGTTGCATCGGAAGTGCTTAAGGCAAAATTAGAAAAACTGGGAAAATATCTGCTCTCGAAGTCTACAATTTATTAAATACGATCTGTCCATTATGTTTTTAAATTTTCATGCAAGAGGTTTTTAAAACATACTTCTCTCAAGATAAGAGGATAAAAATATCTTTTTCTTGTCTCTTTTAAATAAAACCAGCACATAAATATTTTTATGTTTCATGTTTACCATTTTAAATAATTTTAATTTTAGAAAAAAATCAAAAATGTTCGCCGTTTTCGAGAAGCGTGTTAATTCTTTTTTAATTTTTTCTTTAATAAAAATTTATTTTCGAAAATTAATTTTATTTTTGGTAGATTTCGTATATTTGATTGCAATTTTTGTAAATAATGTGTGAAAAATACATTTGTAAAATATTATTTCATGAATTAAAAATTACTATTTAAAGTTTGAAAAAGCAAATTATCATATTTGCCCTAAGAAGTAATAATTTTTAAATTCCACCATAAAATGATGTTTTCGAAATCTTACCTTGAAAGAGAAAGCTATAAAGAGTGAGAAAATAACTGTGTTAAGTCTCGTAACCCGCACACTAAAGAAGGAATAGCGAGCAACCTTCGAAAATCATCGAAATATTCGACGCCAACAGCGCCAAGAATCTCTCCGACATTATGGAGAATCCAACGTCATTATATATTTCATTTTACTTTGATTAAAAATGCTTAAAATTTCTTAGATATATTTGTTCTATTTTTTAAAGAAGAAATTGCATCATATTCCATTATTATGTATTTAAGAATAAGCATTATAGTATACATTTAGATGTTTGCGAAAATAAATAAAAAATTTGTTTTCTTTCTTGATATCCAACTCAATATTCTTTAGAAAACATATTCCATTCTATTTTTTATTTGAATAAAGTATTTTTTTAATAAATTAGCAAAATAAGTTCTTTTTTGTGTTCCCAAATTTTACTATAAAATAATTACATTAATGATTTTTGCCATTAATTGAATTTTAGTAGAAACTTAATTAGAAAGTAGGTAAAAACTTGATATAAAGCTTATAAATCTTAATATCAACCATTTTTATCAGTTATTATATGTTTTTGAACGTTAAATATTTTTAATGAATACTTTAAATATGACCTGACATGTGTTATAAATTTACAATTCATATTTGATTAACTGAGGTATTCTCTTTTTCACTTTTTACGTCAGCTAATTAGAAAATGTTAGCAAATACAATCAAATAATTACCAAAACATTTTAATGCTCTTTGCTGACATTTTTTAGAGTTCTTCTTATGAAAAAGATTAATTGCAAAAATTATAATTAGAATATATCAAGATGTGTTGGAATAAATTCAATTTTCTTTCCACACCCCCTGGACAGTAAAAAATATTTAAATGATGAGGATTTTCTCCAGCAGCAAAATATTCTTTTTAATTATACACGTATTCTTTCATTTCTAAAATTTTTTACTGATTATTTTCGTTCCTAATTATGTATTCTGCATTATATTTGGTGATATACGAAATCTTTTTTTCAAATAAATTAGTAATGAAATGTAATTAAATTTCTTATTGTTAGCTTTAAATGCAACAAATATTTTGTCAGAATGTATCGATGATTTCTTGCAATAAGTAAGAAAAAATTAGTATGCTTTTTAAAAAGAACAATGTAGTAAAAATCTAATTGATTTTAAAAAATGTTTAAAAAAGTTCTTATGTTGGGAATTGCCAAAGAAATTACATATAGTCTGGACTTTTGCAGATGTAATGTACACTTGTGTCCATAACTAAAGTTACAAACACTTTTCTTGAATTAAATTTATTACTAGTATTTTAAAAACTAATGTTATAAAGTGATTAAGAAATGATTCTCCAACTAATGAGTCTATAAGTTACTTTAATTGTAAAGAAAATTCAATAAGTAAAAACTGAATCGCGCATGCACGCGAAGTTGAAAAATGAAAGTTTTCTTAAACTATCAAGTTTGTAAGTGGATTTTTTTTTTTTTAAAGAAAAAGAAAAGAACGAAAACAGCTTTAGCCGCTAAGATTGCAGCAAAAATTACTACAAGGAGTTATTTAAGCAGATTCTTACCACGGAGAATCATTGGTAGCCTAACAGTTGAGCAATCGCAAAGGAAAATTGTTTCTTGTCTACAAGTCTCGTATATATTGGTTTCCACCTTATTGCGACAAATTTATACACTGTGTGCAGTCCTTAATTGGACTAAATAAGGTTGCACAAGAATGAATTCATGAATATAAAGCCACATATCAATATATTGATCAATATATCTACTCTCTGTTCTTGTAGTGACTGTAAAAAGATATAGGAATGAGACTATTTAAGTCTAGGGATTACTTTATCGAAAATTTGTAAAAGATCAATTCATTTTATGGACGATAACACAGAGCTAAATTTGTCAGTGGTAACCTGTCATTCATCGCAGGCTGGGATTAGTAAGATCTTCAGACCTTCGTCCCGTAGAGCACTTGTGAGATTGCGCAAGGTAGAGCCCTAACCTGTCGATAACTCGATTTCCCCTTAGTTGGACCTTTCAGACGTTTAAATCAGTGTTTTTCGAAGATCTTTGTGAAATTGCTGCCACCATCGTTGATAAGCAGCCGCATTAACAGTGTATAGCTGTCTAATTTGGTCGCACTTTATAAGACGAAACAATAAAAAGCACACTAAACACAAAGCAATAAAAATAGGTCACATTACTCATCTTATACTAATTAATGTTGCTGTCATTTGCATGTCATCCTATTTAAAACTTTTTTAAAATATTTTTTGTTTCAATTTTCTATCTTATAGCATAAGATATTAACAGCCAAATTTTCATGCATTGAAGCTATTTTTATTTAAATATCTTATTTTTATGTTTGTAAGCTCAATTTTACATGCCAGTGTATTTATTATAAAACTTTAAGAAGGATATAATAACTTGCCATAAGATTTAAAAGCAAAATAAAAAATTTTCGAAAATAATTTTAAAAATATAATGCATATATTGGAAAAAGTAATCATGCAAATGAAATTTAAAACTATTAATTCGTAAATCTAAGTAAAAATTTCCAATGAACAATACTTTAATTTTCAATTTTAGACAGCCAAATGGCTAGCAATGAAAACATTGAATGCCTGACTTAATTCTGTTTTCAAACTTTATTCATTATTAGAAAAAAAAAGTGATAATTTACGCATACGTGTCTAAGAATTTTCAAGAATGTTTTACACCTGGTTACTAGACATTTTCTTCAGGAAGCTCTGATAGAATCTTATCGTACGCAGGATAAAATAAAATGTAATATATATATATAGATATATATATATATATATATATGTGTGTGTGTGTGTGTGTGTGTGTGTGTGTGTGTGTGTGTGTGTGTGTGTGTGTGTGTGTGTGTGTGTGTGTGTGTGTGTGTGTGTGTGTGTGTGTGTGTGTGTGTGCGCGCACAAAGAATTTAAGCATGAAAACTTGTAATTTATGCTACATACAGACAATTAATTTCAAAAGTTTCCTTTTTAATATTAAATACTAATAGAGAGTTTATAAACATTTGTTGGGGAATCCAAAAAAAGTTTAAAAGAGTGATAAAAACATCCTTTTTGAAAAATGAACAGCTAATTCAAAAAGGAATAGACATGAAAAAAATGAACAGACAATTCAATGGAATAGACATGAAAAAATAAACAGTTTATATTCTTTCAAAATACATTTGCATATAATCTTTGCAAATATTTATCTGAATGTTGAATCAACTTGCTTAACACACATTATTAGAAAACCTATTGAAACACATTCGACCAGTTCCCGGTAAGTATTCGCTTATCTCCTTCTAATGAGAATCTTGTATCAAAAAAGAGAACCTTTCGGAATGATAGGTCACCAGTTCAATCGCAGCCACTGTTGAATAATAGAAGATTGATATTATAGTTTTCGATTCTGCATGCAGTATCTGTCTGGAGGGATGCTATTGAGTTTTCTTTGTGACAAGTGAATATGACTTACTATACCTGAAATGTCTTTATGGAAGATAAATACGCTATGGACATTCTCAACGAAGTCTTACAGATTTTGTGTTGTCCACTATATGTAGTGTCAAACATATTCCTACACAGTCCCTGTAATCTAAAGTTGGAGCCACGTTTCTTGCTGGATTTAATTCCGTCCACTACTGAATGAATGGAGATGAGTGTTAGTATTTTACCTTCTGCGTGCACTTCTCTCGAAGTTGGTGGATTTAGGAATTTTATTGATTTCTTTTGTAATACGTTAATATTTCCCATTTTCTCTTAAAAAATTCCAAGGCTCAAGACGCAGCTATTGTTTAATAGCATTACAGCAATCTTCACTTCTCCAGCTAAAAGATTACCAGTGTGATCCTTTGTGGTAAAATGCCGTTGATCAGAATGAAAAGTTTCTGGTTTGATCCCAGTCTCAGTTAAATGAAAAAAATATGGTGATAGGGACTGTTTATTTTTCCAGTCATCTGTAAGAAAATAGATGTTGCATATGTATGATGAGATGTTGTTGTGACACATGCTGTGTAGAAGATGTTTTCTCCGTTGTGACGGGTATATGTTGTCCACTATCTATGAAAGGTATTCATGTAAGTCAACATGAATAGGCCCTTAAAACCAAAAAGATAATAAAAGGTAAGCTAACTCGTTTAATTTCGCAAATCAATTGCTTACAAAATCAAACAAAATATCTTTCTATTATTGAAGTGTATGAAAATAACGTAAGTTCTTTAGACAATGAAATAAACAAATTAAATAATGATATTATTTATGCAAGTTCTGATTCAGAATTCTAAACATTTGAAAGGAAAATGCACACGAACTGCTTTGTAAAATAAATAATCTAAAAATTATTCTTAAAAATAATCAAGGAAACTTTCTAATAATGTGTGTGATTGTTATAAAGAATTAACTAATGTCAACAATGTTAAACTTCCTAGAATAGAATTACCAGTTTTCACTTCTAATTGCATAGATTGGATTTCTTTTCGTGATTTATTTTTATCGAGTGTTGGTAATAAGGATAGTTTAAGAAATAGTCAAAAATTGCAATATCTTCAACTTTCCATTAAGGGAGAAGCATTTACATCATTACAGTCTATTCAAATTACGGATGAGATTTTCAAATTAGCTTGGGATATGCTTACTGCGCGCTTTCAAAACGAAACAGAATTCATAAACGCAGCATTAAATAAATTAATTTCTCAGCTTATTCTTAAACATGAATCAGCAGCGGGTTTGAGGAAATTAATTGATACAATATAGCAATGTATTGATACGTTAAGAATCCTGAAACAGCCTGTAGAGCATTGGGATGCAATTATTATTTTTCCTTTAAAGGGTAAGCTTGAAAACGAAACACTGAGAGTATGGACATTAGAACAATCAAACAAAAAAGTTTGTTCTTACGCTGAATTCAAAACATTCATGTTGAATAGATCGTGTGCGCTTTCGTCTTTGGCGAAGTGCCAAAAAGAATAAAGTAGGTCAATTTGATGGGAAAACTATTGCAAAAAAACAAAATAAATATTCTTTTTCATCTCAGATCGTTTCTAATTTATGCATTTATTGTCGAAATTATTCTCATTCACGATTGTATAATTGTGATAAGTTTCTTCCAGTAAAAGAAAAATGGAATGTAATTAAAAAACATAATTTATGCGCTAATTGTTTAAAAGATAGTAAAACTCATCCTATCTCTAAATGTCGCGCAAGTATGTGTACATTATGATCGAAATCGCAAAATACATTGTGTTCGAAAAATACACATGATACAAAAATTGACAAACAAACAGATGAACATTCTACTATTAATAGCAATAATGTAGTTGTACCTGTAACAAAAACAGTTTTATTGCCAACAGCAATTGTTAATGTTAAGGGCATTGATGGTACATTGCATAAAGGCAGAATTCTTATCGATTCCGCCAGCCAAGGCTCATTTATTAGGGAAAGTTGTGTAAATGTATTGCAACTTAAACGTAATAGAGTTAACATAAATGTTGATGGACTTAGTTCTAGAAATGTAGGTAAGGTCTCAGGTTTGGTATCATTGCAAATATCATCTCTATTTTATAAAAGCACACATATCACTGTCGATGCATTAATTATACCAAAAATCATTTGTGACCATCCTCAATTCAAAATTGATGCTCACCGATTACATTCTGCACATATTTTGACATAATCTGAGATATACTTTCTCATGCCTAGGAAATAATATCTGTAAGCTATTTTATTGTAAATACCTTACACGCCATAGTGACCATTTGTAGGAGCATCATGGTTTCTTGCAGAATTCTTTATCGTTATTAAATGGGAACAACTAATTGGGCAATTTTGAATTTGTTTCAGGTGAATAACGATACAAAATACCTTCATACATCATATATCCTTGACTGATATAGTTAGCAAAGTTTTCATTCTTATCATTGCTTTCAAGACAATCGATAATTATCGTTAGATCTGGATCTGCCAACTGTTTTTTACGAATATCACTGGATTTTTTTTAATTGATATATCGATAGAAATTGCATACATTACACAATTCGTATTATAATGGAAGTAGATTGGTCTTGACAACAAATCGGCTGCAACATTTACTTTTCCAGATGTATATTCTATTCCCAAGTTGAATGATTAAATCTTTAAAGACCATCTTTCTAAGCGTCCCGAGGGAGACTTTACACTCCGAGGCCATTTAAGAGGTTGATGATCAGAAACAATAATAACTTCTTGATGGTCAATGTAGCCATGGAATTTTTTCAATGTCCAAACTACTGTTAAAGCTTCGCACTCAGTAGTCGAGTAGTTGCGTTCTGCTGGAGTCAACATACGACTCGCATATTCGATTACATGTTCTTCTCGGCTACTTACTTATAGAAGGACTGCACCAAGGACATAGTCACTTACATCGGTATGAATTATAAAAGGCATGGATCCATCTGGTTGCTTAAACATAGGAGCTATTGTCAAGCGTTCTTTCAACCTTTTGCAAACTCAGGTTTGAGGAAAAGTGGATGAACAAACAAAAAAGGAAAAAAATTAATTTTTAACAGTAGAACCGTACCTATAACCACGGGCTGGGTCAAATTGACCCCCATTAAAAAAGCTCGTGGTGTTATGCTAAAAGTACGCAGTAATTATTTGACAATAACATTTATTCATTTTTAACGTTAAATTGTTATAATAAGTGATAAAAAATAATAAGATATTACAATATGGAATATTGTATACAGTTAGTAAAAAATATACAGACAACTTTAATAGAAGTATTTGATTTCTTACCAGTCAAGATTTCGTACACACTTCATGCACAATTTTGGCAACTTCTTTTTATATATTTGTACACTTTCCCCGTATCGGTATTTTACAGTCAGAACAAGTATATGCAGTTTTGTTTCTATTCTTGAAAGCTTGGCAACGAACCCTTTTTCGCATCATCGTAGATTCTTCGGTAGTATCCGCTTTTGTCTGTGTATTTGACTTTTACTTTCCTTTGTGAATAAATATGCACTGCGCAACTTTTCAGTGGGTTGTTGAAGATATTCTCTATTCCTAAGATTTTTCCAGTAGCTTCTTTGTATAAAGTTCGTGAATTAATCCCTGCATGATCAAGAATATTGTAGAATACATGAACTGACCACCTCCTTGATCCTGCCTTCACAAAATATTTCTGAGCCATTTGGTCGGCAATGTCAACACAAAATTTTGCTGCGTTATAAAATGATATTGTTTCTGGAAGCTTTTTTCGATGATTATTGTCGATATCAACTGTGGATTGAAGGGAGCTCAATACTAATACATTTTTTCTGGTTTTTATATGATAAATTGTGAAAGTTATGTCATAATGTTCCAGTAACAACATATCGTATGACGGCATCTTTACTTTTTTTTACAAATTAAGGTACTTATTTCCGATTTCATTTCATCGTTCCAATTAAACTATTATTCTTCGTTTTTATTCTTCGTTTACATCTGGGAAAGAATAATATAATGAAAAAATTATCTGTAAAGATATTTCTTCCTTTATTTTTGAAAGGTTCTATAAGACACAAAAAGACATTCGGAGAGAGATAGGTTTTCAGGACATTTCTTATCTTTACCCAAATATGGAAAACCATTGAACACGTATTTGCCATCAACATCAGCGGTAGGCCAGAACTTGATACCAAATTTATTTGGTTTAATTGGCATACATTGGGCGAAACGACATTGGGCTTTATACAGAAACAACTGTTTATCAATAGTTATATATGGTCTTGGTTAAAAGTAAGTTATCAAATTTTCAACAAATTTCTTCAAAACTTCAGAAATGAAACAGAATTTATCTTTTAAAGGTGTTCAAATCATGCTTTTTTTTTTTTTTTTGGCGAATTGCAAAGTTTTCACAAGTTTTCTGAATCTACCTCTTGCCATAGTATTGCCGAAAAAAAGATGGACCCCAAACAACAGATTACCAAGCCATAGATTATTTATATCGTATATACCTGGGAGCATACAAAATTTATATGAAAACACCTAGTTCATCTAAAATTGTTTACTATTAATTTTTACATAATTGCAGATGAACTTTTCTTCTTCTGTATAATTTATAATATGACGAAGCATAAGCTAATCTGTAAGTACCTTTCTTAAACTAATTGCATAACCGTTTTCAACATTTCACTTTGCAAAACTAGTAGGGCCACTATTTTCTTTAAAAATATTATATTCAACGATTCCTCCACGCATACATACAACTTCTAGGGGTGATGTTTTCCTAACACGTTTCATCATTTGTAACAAAAGTTCTAGAGTTTATTTCATCTTAGTTTGAATCTGATAATTTTTTGCGTACATTTACACACATTATTTTTTCTTCCCAGAAATGATTTTTGTGCTAGTACATTGTACAAGAAAATATTACATACGATATCTTAATCCCAGAAAATATTTTCTCCCTCTGGAGACACACATTCATTATCGCTGAAAGCAATTTCTTCATTATAATCGGTTTCAGATTCCTTTCCCGATAATTATTGCATATTCGAGGGTCTCACTAACTGTTAAATTGCGCGTATTACTTCCAGCCATTTTCATGTAAGATCAATTTTATCTCCGCGTGTAAACAAGGTGGCAAAAATCGAACAGATTAGTACACTCAATCTATATCTCCAAGGCAATGGGAACAACCAGTTGTGTAGTCATAAGGAGCCATATGTACACCCGTTAGACTTCCACATTGGCTATAGTATTATTACACCACATTCCGTTCAATTGGCCAAAACAAAAAATATCGGAGAAAAAACATTCCTTGAATACACTAACCAGAGGCAATTTTCCCATACGTAATGATAATGGGTGGGAAGGAGGATCTGCAACACTGGTTACTACTACTACTAGATCCAAATTCTCAACTGTTCTTCTATTATCAGAAGAATTATTCTTCGTACATCTGGGAAACGGAAAGAGGACTGAAAAAGCTTTTCCCATTCCAGGAAACGCTTAGTTGTAAATTTAATACTTGTGATTATAATGAGGTCGAATTTACCTATTCCGTGGTTTTAGCTATAAGCATTAGAAACAAAAAAAAATTATAATTATTTAACATATTATACTTAAGCAGATAATTATTGGTATAAAAATAGGAGAATCAAGAATTTTTTTCAATTCCGTTAGTAACTTTTTGAGAAAATTGGAAACAAATTGCTTTAGTGTCAAAATAGCCCCATCCGTGGTTTTAATGTAAAATTTTAGTTTATGATAAAAATATTCTGTGATGTAATTGAATTTTAAATCTTTTTGAATAATTTGAAAGTAACTAAGAAAATAAACATGATTTTCAAAGGATTGAGCAGGATTACTGGCCTTAATCAAAACACATTATAACTATCAACATTAACTTATTTAATAATATTAATTATTAGAAAAAATACTTAAACAAAAAAATAGATATCTTATTTATTTCTCTCATTATCTCTATGTCACCAATGTTCTGCACTTAAAGCTAGTCATATTGCCTTATGATTCCATACATACAAAATGAATTATAATAGTTCACTAAGCTGGAAATTACCTTAAAAAATATAATTTATAATAACTTTTAAACATACATTAATGCATTTTTTGCAATTATTAATACAAATAATTGCAAAAAATAATAAAATGGTAACCAAACAGATTACGAATAAACAATACTTAAGCAGAGTATGAAATTTCTTTTAAATGCGAAATGTTATTCCTTCCAATTTCTCGGCCCGACTATTTTTACATCCATATGTTGCGCTGGATCCCATTTATTCTTTTAAATTGAAAGGATGAAAATAATGTTGCTGTTATATACAAAAAGGAAGAAATATAATTGACGATAATGTTACGGAATACAAAATAAGCGCCTTTCTTGTGTGTGTCCAACCAATTGAGTTACCGAATAATATACTTAATTCCTAACGGTTACTATATATTTAGATCACAAATTAAGGAACATAAGTTTAATTAATGAACGTCACGTTATTATACAAATAAGTTTAGGAAAGTTAGAGCGGCTTGCAGCATGCACACGGAGCGAGTGATAGTCGAACTCGTGCCTTTCTTATACCGGTTCTGACTACAATCTGTTAAAGATTTGACTCGGCAAGCAGGTGTTGTCAACTGTAGACAGTAAGAGGAATTCCCTACACCAAGATGGCCGCTCGATTACAATTGAAACTTCATCACAATAGAGACATTTTCCCTCCCCCAATCCTAGCTTTATGGGGAAAACAAGCATTGCAAAGAAAAGATTCAATCTGAATGATAAATAAAAATTTTTGAACAGTGCGTTGCATGTGGTCAAATATTATTCTGTTTAATCTGGTGGAAAGCGCTAAATGTACGTGAGGATCACGAACCCCGGCGGATTACGAATCACGAATTCCGGCGGAGCTGACTGTTCAGTGCACTGGCAATGCGTGAATGAATTCTAGTCTGAATATAATGCCCGCCATTCACAGTACGATTTTGCGTTTGGATTTGTTAAGGGGATAGAAAGCAATTAAGCCACGCACATTACATCTTATCCCTTCAAATTCTACAAACCAGTATAGAGGAGAGAACCATAGATAGGAGTAGAAACTACTTTCAAAAGTACCATTTTATAACATTTATTACTTTTGGCTTAAAATGGGTGCTTCCTAAATTAAGAACAAATACTGCCAAAAGTTTCGTAAATTGAAAGAGTTATTCCTCCTATTTCATGACTTGATATACTTATAAGTTTATTTAGTGTTTATTATTTTATTCTACTCAATATTATCCTTTGTCTATAAATTTCTTGTAATTTTTGTCATTAAATTTTTATTTTATAATATATTTTACTTCACTCTTTTACATTAGAAATATGTCTTTTTTCAAAAAGAAAAAAATTATGATAACTAACATGAGTAAATTAAGTGGAGACAATGCTGGTAATTGCTCTGGATTGCTAAAAATAAAACAAACAATAACAAAAGGAAATATGAAAACAATTGGTTGCTGCAGCAAAAATATCTTTTGCATCTTAATTTGATTAAAGAAATCTATATACACTTGGAAAATAAGAATTTCTTAAATTATATTAGGATGAATTAAAAATTCTAAAAAGTTTATTGTATAGTTAAATAAAGTTGAAGTGAAATTCTTAATTATAAAAAGGAACGCATTTATGTGTTCTTTAAGATCTCATGAACAATCGATTGCAGCTTTGCTCTTTCTGGCAACAGGTAGAACGCATGGAGATTTAAAATTTACACAACAAATATTTCGTCTTAAACTTTGGTATAAATAATACATAAAACATGAGTCAGCATAAAAATTCTCCCCAAGGAATACTTGAAAGTGTGAATCTTAATATTATTTATTGATTTATTAAACACTATATAAGGTTATTATAAAAGATTAAAAATCTAAATTGAATTGAATAAATTAAATAAAATTTTTCCTATTATTTTTTCATTTAATTAAAATATAAAATTAGATGATTATAACTTCAAAGTAAATGGAATTAATGATGGGAAATTTTAATGCAATGTTTTAACTGTATTATAATGTTTAATGTTTTATGTTTCAATGCATGTGGAATGAAATAGTTTTAAGCATTCATTATGGAGTAATGTTCGTTTTTGCAAACCTCTAATTTACGAACACTTACGATTTTACGAACTTGGTACTAGTCCCTACCCTTACACTATAGACATAATGATAATTTTAATTCCCCTTTATGCACTAAAATTTTGAAAAATCTTTTTCGGAAGCTTTCGTTTCTGATGAATAGTTTTCTTTTCGGTTATTTCCAGTGATCTGATATTTTTTCAATTTTTTTTATTTAATTTTTGTTCACAATCGTGAGAATTTTATTCATTTTTGAATTACGAAGAGATACATGCAGGCATTCTGGACATTGTGGAAACAGTAATAGAAGACTCATAGATTTCAAATATATGAAAGGAATGAGCTGTGCTGTCGAATCTGGTTCCTGTCCTTCCCGTATGAAAAATGGAAAACTCTTTAAAAGTTCAAGCTTCTATTGATCTGTAGTGGTTTCGTTGTATTTGAATTAATCCATATATATATATATATATATATATATATATATATATATATATATATATATATATATATATATATATATATGTTTGTATGTATACAGTTTTGTTTGTCGTGAGGAAATCGAGCCACGTCCCAGCTGAAGAAACAAACGTTATCATTCAAAGTTTAAAAGAAAATTTAAAACTTAAACAACAACAAATATTGAAGACAGAAATTGCCCCAAAAAGTGTAGAATTTCTAGAAACAGTCTCTCAATGATTTGTAAAACTGATAAAAAAATCCTTCTAAAAGGACCCGAAACTTTTGTAGAGAAGTTAAAACATCCTCAACTAGAAAAAGTTTTGTTTGCTTAGCTGAGAAAAATGAGAAGAATGAACAGTTCTGTTGATGGCAATGTCATTAAAGGTAAATCCAACTTCTTTTCTAAGAAGCTGCTTATAAAAAAATTCCAAAGCGTATGACAACTGGCTCGAAAAATTTGAGAATAGTTACTGTTTGCGCTTTAGAAAATTGTGACGTGAAACTCTGAATAAAATTTCGGAAACTGAATGTGTGTGTGTGGAAAGAGTATTGAATTCACTACTTCCTGAGTACCACCCAAAGTATGTTTTTAACGTGGACCAAACAAGTTAATTTTTCAAGATCTTACCAGAAATAACAAATAACTTTAAAGACGATAGATTTACGGGTAAGAAAAGGGAGCGAAGAATTACAATATCGCTAGCAACCAATATGAATGGAACAGAAAAACTGCTTTTGCTTTTCATAAGAAATATTTAAAGCCTAGATGTTTCAAAAATCTTTAAAAACATTCAGCTGCATTTAGTGCTAACATTAACGCTTGAATGACTGGAAACATTCATGAAAATTGATTGAGATTTTAAATCAATGCTTTTTATCTGAGAATCATAAAGTTTTTCTAACTGTAAATAACTGCATTGCTCATGTTGAAGTCCCAGGTCTGGAATCGATTCCAGTGGAATTTCTTTCCCTAAATTAAATTCTGTTTTACAGCCCATGGATATGGGCATATCAATAGCTTCAAGAGAAAATATCCTAGTGTCCTTTTGAAAAGAGTTGATTATGGGATTGCAGTTGAAGCGGCCTTAGGACATTGGCCTTCTACGACTAATGAAAGACAACATCGAAAGCATTTCAATATATAGACTTCATTCACCCCTTAACCATTTACAGGTCATCCGAGATTCTGTGAAGAAACTTGCTTAAAATCTTCTTTTGGTGGTAACGTAGTTTGTGATTTCACTGCAAAGCTAATTCATCCCCCCTTAAGCACTTGTCAAGAGTACAAAAGCCTTTAAATCATGATGAGATGTATATCAGTTTTTCCCATAACCACCTCAGAGTAATGTCATTTTGATGACTGATTTATTGTGGAGAAGCGGGTCTATCAACCTAAATCCTACGAAGAAACCAACACATTTTTGTGGCTTAATTTGTTAATTTTCTTTCTGCTCAGACATTTTTACTACTGTTTGTTGCAAATTTTTACCTCACTCAGTATGAAATTATTTTTCAAATACTTTCAGAATTTTGCCCTAAAAAATTAATATATTAAAGTAATTTTAATATTCACATACTTAAAAATAGAAAAAAGAATGACAGAAGTAATTATTGGTCATATTCTATTGTATTCTGAATCTCAATATACACTCTCTTCTAAAAGTTAAGTACGAAGATGCAAAATGCAAAAAAATCAACAAATACTGCTTTAATTGACACAAAATTCGGCAAGAAAGTAGCATATATATTTATGCATAAAATAAAATTAATAATTATATACAGAAATGAAACAATATTAAATTTTTGTAAGTTATCAGATAATGACATACTGGTGATTTAAACAGAATTATGTATAAAGTGAAAATAAACAGTATAAAATCAAAAAAGGACATTAATAGGGTATGTGATCCACCCTCATCAGTATACAAAGTTTATACCTTGTGAGCATGCTCACACCATTTAATTGAATGGTGGTTCAATTAGGTGGTCAACAACCGCAGAATTAAGCAATAGCCATTCTTCTTGTAGAGCAGTTTCCAGCTCAATAAAATTCACTGGCGGTGGGAAACGTGAAGAGATACAGTACGACCGAGAGAATCCCAAAGATTTTCAATGGGATTAAGTTCGAGCGAATATGCTGGCCACGCTCACGCGCAATCCCTTCCCTCTCCAGGTAGTCATCGACGATGTCAGATGTATGGGGACGTGTGCTATCATCCATTAAAATAAAAATAGGGCCAACTGCGGCAGCGTTACAATCTCACAATGGGTTTTTGGACTTCATCTCGATACAGGACAACCGTCACAGAACTCCGTTTAAAGATGCGCAGGTTGGTGCGGTATCCTAATGAAATCCCTGCCATATTTATATTCTTCCACCTCGGAAGGCATGATGTTCGGCAATGTTTGGAGCAGATTGCGTGTTCTTTGTTCACGCCATATTCTTATACGCTTGTCATCTGGCTCCAGAGCAAATCTTGATTCTTCAATAAATATGACATTGCCCCAGACAAACACAGTCCAATTGGTATGTTCGCGGCACCACTATAATCGTGCCCCTCTTGATTGAACGGATAGACAAACACAAACTCGAAGTACCCCGGGTGTACACTCATATGTAATCTTCGGCGTACAGTAGCTGCAGATATCACCTAACCAATGAACTCTGTAACCATAGATGTCACACGTGTGGAAGTCGCTTTGCGATTCCGCTTGGCTAAAATCACAATACATCGATCTCCCGCGGGGTTTGTAACCCTTGGGCGACCGGCTATGGGCCTTCGGACAACTGTCTGGGTGGTTTGGAATTGTTTTCATAAACGTGAAATTACAGAATGAGGAACGCCGAAGAAAAGATCAACATCTGAGATCGACCGTCCTGCTTTAATGCACCTCACTACTCACCGGCTCTCTGAATCTTCCATTCGTCTTCTGGAAGTCATAGAAACACGTATGTCTAGAAAATAAATTTTACGAAAGTCTTAAGCACTTTCTCTATCAGCACGTTCAATCAACTTCTGTAACCCTTCATAAAGCTGGCATCTTTTCAGACTGTCCCTTTTGCATATTTCTTGACATGAAAGCACGATTGGCTGTTACCTAACTATATTTGCATACTTCCATCTACCTCCGCAGCGATTTGCATCCTCTTTAATTCTGATTGGCTTCCGGAAATTAGCATTTTCCTCTCCATGCTTAACTTTTGGAAGTGAGTGTATTTGTAATATTCGTTTGAATTATACATAGGCTGTTATATTATACTTTTTCTACCTATATATTCTACTTAATAACAAACAACAGTAATTTGTAATTATATCTTAATTATGAACTTGATAGAATAGATATACGCGACTTCAATTTAAAATGTAAGAAATAAGTGATACATAAAATATTAAATAATCAAAATATTTAATTTTTAAAAATGGCTAATTTTTCTTTAAATATATGTGTGGATAGACTAAGAATGATTTAGCTTTATAAGCCGATTCATTGCTATAATATTTTATGCTCTCTTAATTTTGCAATGAATCTTTATAGCTTTAAAATAAATAAATAAACTTGTGTTTTTTATGACATTAAAAGCATTAATATAATATTAGATTATATATTTTATTGGTTGAATATTTAATCTTGCAGTCTAAAATTTTAATTAATTTCAGATAATTTTTAATGAAAAATTTAAAATATGGTAGTACAGTAATCATTTTAAATATTTGACTGCATTTATGAATTATCAGTAAAAAATTGATATAATCTTAATTTAAAAATTGTTTTTCAGTCATTTAAATTAAATTGTTTTCCTCATTAATGTCAGTTGTTGTTCTTCCAAATAATAGTTTAAATTTTTTGTCATTCTTTTAATTATCTGCAAATGTTTTTACTGTAAAGGAAAAAAATCACTTGGGATACATATTTCGATTTTGGATGTAAATCTTCTTCGTAGTTCGAATCAGATATGATTCTCGAAAAGGGTAATATTTCTTCGTCTGAGACTAACAAGCAGAACTTATCTTTTAAAAAAATAAATATAAATGAAGTAACATATTTATATACATATATATACAAACTAAAATGACAAATACACTTTCGAATATTTGCGTATAACCACTTGGATGAGATTTATTGAAAAACACTTGTCTTTCATGGATTGAAAATGTAGAGTATTTCATTGGCAAACGTTTTTCGAATGGAATCACATCCAATATATTATTATTGTATAATATACATTATTAATTTATCAATTACAATTTTCTCGGAATTTTGTAATGACGCACAATAAGCATTAGTTTCGAATTTATAATCTAAATTTAATCTGCTGCGTAGTACGAGAAAATAATGACGTATCATTTTGAAACTTATTTCAAAGGTGAAGACCGCGAGACAGTACGTTTTTTGGAAGCTAAGCGCTTAACTAGTATAGAGATTCATCGTGAAATATCGGCATTGTATAGGTCACGTCCAGCTATAGTGAAATGGTGCCATCAGTTCAAAAAGACGGCCGCACAGACTTAACCGATGCGGAAAGGCTAAGAAACCCACAATAGTAAGGACATCGGAAATGGTGGAGGGGGTGGGAGTTATTATTCCCAAATATCACAGAGTGAGCTTTGAACATATTGAGCAGCAGTTTTAAATACCTACTAGTAGTACTCATTCCATCATCCGTTACCAACAGGATTATCGCAAATTACGTTCAAGATGGGTGCCTTATTCTTTGAGTTCTGAACACAAAGGAACAATGTTTGCAGCTTCCTTGGAATTCCTTCAACGTTATTCTGAGCAAGGCAATGATTTCTCAAACCGCATCATTATGGGTGATGGCATCACTTTGATCAAGAAACGAAGTAAATGTCGAGAGAATGGAGACACACATCATCGCCTATGAGAACAAAATCCAAAGTTTCCCTATCAGCAGAAAAAGCTATGGCTACAGTTTTTTTTCTATTGTGAAGGAATGGTCTACACTGAGTTTATGCGAAAAGGCACAATCATATTAATACTGAGTTTTATTGTGAAACAATAAGAGGTTTGCCCAAAACTGTGAAAATAATTGACGTGGAAAATTAAATAAAGGCGTTGTCCTCTTGTACAACAATTTAAGACAGCACAAAGCACGCACAGCACAAGATTTAACTGGCAATTTTGGATGGAAGGTCTGGAATAATCCCAGATGTTACAGTTCTGATCTGGCACCCTGAAACCTTCGTGTGTTCGGCAAACTCAAAGAACATTTAGGTGGAAGACAAATTTCTAACGATGACCAGGTTCATTCAGACAGTTGCTCAAAGCCGGTTCAAGGACCAAGGAGCGATTTTCTATCATCAAGGAATCGAGTGATTTGCACTACGTTTCGACAACTGTCTGTAACGATTAGAAGATTATATAGAGAAATAGTGTATTGTATGTGTGTCATATTGCATTATATAGCGCACTTTTCAGTAAAGTGTTTTTTTTTTAACTTACATTGTTTCAGTGTAACTTACTTTTTGAGCCCTCCTAGTGTGTGTATATATATATATATATATATATATAAGACATACTTTAAAATATAATTTCATTAAAATAAATACAATAAAAGTTGTGTACAATGAACTCTTAAATTGTAGTATTTATAACGTTTTAAATTATGATAACCGAAATGTGTAAATAAAAATAAAAAAAATGTGGTGCAGTTAAAACGATTTATAATTGTACCATAACTTGCAGCAGGTTTCTATCCATTTTCGAGTAAGCACTTACGTTAGTTAAATGAACCGTGACCATTCAGAAAGCAAGTTTCCCAGTTCTGATTTTACAGCAACCTATCAAATCTGGGGTTTGAACTGGAAGCTTTGCAATGAAGCTAGTTGCCCCTTCCAAGGATAGGCGATTAAAGCATAGATATTTTTGCCTTAAGTAACTAGAGTAGCCTCTTTTAAGAGGTTAAAGAGACCACCGTAACTGAAAAAAGCCAAGGTAATTTACTGATGACTCGGGCAAAGACGAGTCATTCATGCATTAACTCTGACAAAGCACTCCTTTTCAGCCTGAAATTACTTCGAAGATTTTCTAAATACAGTGATATGTAGGGAAGAAATATCAGATGATGAAATGATTGTGAATATAATGAATGAGAAAGCAAAAGAACTTTCAGGTATCGGACAAAGAAGAAAACGATGCAGTACAAAAATCGCCTGCAAAACAAGCCTTTGTATGGCTAATAAGACTAAGGCACGTTTTTGAGAGAAAATTGTAAATGCTTTTGTACATTGAACGAATGAGAAAATATATTTTTAAAAATTAGTTTTTGATCAGAAAAATAAATGGTTGCCTGTTTTTTTTTTTTTTTTTTTTTTTTTTTTTTTTACCAATAAATTAAGTATTATTTTTTAGTCTAAATTTTACTTTGCACGTATTTCTTATAGTGCATTCTAAATAATTTTTTCTAATAATAATTTATGTGTAAAGAAAAAGAGTAATTTATTAAAAAAAACTAGACTAATAAATTCTTATTGTATAAACATATAATAGACATATAATGAATTCTTTCTCACTTAGTTCATTGTAGCAAATTTTCATCAATTTTGATATAAATACCTCAGAATTTTTCATACGCTTTCTTTTTATTTGATTAGTGTAGTCAATGCTCATAACTTGCCACAAACAACACTAATTTTTGACGCTTCTGTAAATTCTTGTATTGTTTTATAGAAATTTTAACAAATAAAACGAGAACTAAATGGGAAGTTTCACTAAATATTATTTTTTCCCAAGTATCGTCAAGAATATTTTACAACCCTATGGGAAGAGACACGCAACAGCAGGAAGTTACTATATACTTATTGCAATTGGCCCCAAGAAAAATCAGAACTCGCTTGAATTTTCTTCAACCCGTCAAACTATCCCATACACAGTACGATGTTCTACATATCATACAGATCTAAATCGTATATGGCAACCTTAAGAGCCGATGTCTTTTAGGCATTGAACTCAGCTCCAAAAAACGTAAAATGATACAAGCGGGTGTTGCGTAAGACTGAATCTGTTGTGCTACGATTTGTGATGAGGGCGAGTGATCCATCACTGACGCGCGCACAATCTAACTTGCCACGTGCAGTAGTGTAACGACGTGTGTGCAATCGATTCCATTCGTCCACTCTTCTCTCCTGTATCCAGCGATTACACATCTGAATCACAGTAACTTCATTTCTTTCAAAACGATCACCAATTTCCCTTAGGCGGGCAGCAAACCTGGTCACCGTCACCCGGACACTGTGGATGGCCTGTGGACATCCACGAGCCATCCACGAAATGACGTCACGTATGACGAATTTGAGGCGGAGCTTTCCACCAAACGAAGTATTCAGCATGTTTAATTTTTTTCATCCACAACCGAGTGACAAGTGTATGTTTACTTGATTCGTGCCGTTTGGACAACATGGAATCCAAGTTTTCTCTAGAAATTGAAGAATTTATAATTGAATATTTTAAAAGTAAGTTTAATTTAAATGGTCAATTTTTTTTAGAATTTTATTTTTTGTTTTGTAATATATATTTATGCTTTCGATTTTATTTAAAAATTATATATTTTTCAATAGGTAACAGGTGCATGTGGGATCCAAAAGATGAGAATTATTTTAATAAAAATAAAAAATCTCAACTTTATAAAGATCTCAGTAGAGAAATAACTCACAATTTTGAGAAATATTTCTCTGGTAAGATTTCACTAGATTTTTAACAACTATTTTTTTTTTATTCTTGCTTAGCAATTTGCTTTTTAAAATTTTTTTTAATATTTTTAGTAAAAATTAACTGAATAAAACGTTTTTAATTGAAACTGCATTTAAAACACTGCAGAAATTTTAGTTTGAATAATATACAATATATTGTTATATTTATTACTTCTTTTATGAATGTATTAAATGCTTGAACTTTTAATATGATAAATAAATGTATTTCTATTTTTTGAGTTTTTATTTAAATATTATGAAACAGACTATGAAATGAAATATAATTATTTATTAACTTAGAATTTTTAATATAATGAAAATGCATAAGTATTTGCACTAAAAAAGTTTGATCACAATTCAGTCTATAATTCATAGTTTAAGAATTCATTTCAAAGAACTATGAACTTTATCTTAAATAATTTGCATGTGCAGTTGAATTAATCTTTAGAAATGTTATTTAAATTTTGTGTTTGTAAAAGATTAACTATTTTAGAACTCTATAATATTTGGATCCTTAAAGTTCTTGATAAAAAATTTTTCACTATGTAATTTTATAAGAACATTTACAGCTTGTTAATACAATAATCATAAATAAAATTACTCTCCAAATTAATACTTTTCATTAAATTTTTATCAGTTTGCATGTGTGTAATCAAGTGCTTAGTGTTGTTTCATCTCAACCAATCCATATGGAAATTGTCTTATTACAATTATTTTAAATATCTCAGTATGGAATTCTCTCTAGCATTGTGTTAATATTGAGCATTTTATAATTTATTTGTTAACTATTTTTTTAAAGATAATTTGAAAATTTTTTTTTTCAGTTGAAACTTTGAAAAAAAAGTGGAAGCATTTACGCTCCTCATTTTGTAGAGAGGTAAAAAAATTTAAAAATAAGCCCTCAGGTTCTGGTACAAATTCTGTGTATAAATCCAGATGGGTACACTTCACATCAATGCTGTTCTTGAAAGATGAAAATCCGGAACCCAGCATTGACTCTTTAGAAAATGATGAAAATGAGGTAATTTTTTTATAATTTGATTAAAAATAAATGTAGTTTATTTGCTAAACATATAGTTTGCAATATTGTTTAGCAGCATAAAGTTTTTAAGTCTCAAAACTATCATTGAAATATTTTTTCAAATAATTATTCAACTAAACATAGTCTTAGGCTAATAAAATGACTTGTGTACCAATTGTGTATAATTATTCAACTAAACATAGTCTTAAGCTAATAAAATGACTTGTGTACCAATTGTGTCGGAAACTCTTCATTATTGATTATAGAAATGAATAATATTTTTATTTCTTTTGCAGTTAATGTATTTCATTTCTAAATTTTTATATAGATTGCCATTTAATCAGTTTTCAATAAATAATTCTCTGTGTACAAAATAGTTTCTAAAAATTGATTTTTTTCAACCAGCGTAAATGAATATTTTAATTGAAATACTGAAATTTACTACAAAACTGATATTAAGTATACTAATGCATGTAGTTTGATGTTTTAATGTGTAATGAAAATATTATAAATGTATATAAATTACACACAGGGGCATTTATTATTGTATGTTCTTTTTTAGTTTGATAGCAGTACTCTGAGTGCATATTCTGAAGAAGTGGAATCCGATGCTGATGCCCCAGAAACAAAGAGATGTTAAAGAGATGCTTCACTGTACTGAATGAGGCAGCTGCGAGTTTAAAAAAACCTCCAGATGAAATTGATAACTTCTTAAGCTACATGAATGTAGTAATTAGAGATTTAAATAAGGCTAAGCAACGTGCTTTCATGTTGAAGATGCACAATGAAGTGCATTCTTTAATTTCTGAGGAATAAAAAATTATTTTATAGTATTCTGTGATCGATTTATTAAAATTTAATCTATAAAGAACTATTTTCTTGTACTTTTGCTATCAAAACTTATATTGAGTTAATTAATTTGATGATTGCTTACTTTTTTATAATGTTAAAGATTATTTAACAAGAAAAAGTTACACTTTGTATACTTATACATTTTTTATTCACATTTAATGTAATAGATACAAAGACTTTAAATAGAAGTTTTCTTCAAGATAAACCTGCAAAGATACAAATAATTGAGTTAGGTAAATTTCACAAGACAATATATTGCTCTATATATAAATACAATAGATTACAAGATAAATCTTACTAGTAACTGCACACCAACAAAATTATGTATATATATTTTAATCATTCTCAAATAGTTAAATTGATTTAAAACATAATAATGATTAAATTGTTATTGACTGCATTTTGTGATTTAAGTATGAACTGATTTTATCACAAAAATAATGGATATATTTGTTCTCTTTGTTTGTCAGAGTTTAAATCAAGTTTTTTATGCAAGATAATTATATGAATTCTGTTACAGTTATATTAGTTCAAAAAATTAATTCAATTTTTCTTATCAATTCGCAAACTTTTAGAATATTCAGCAATTAAATCATAATTCTTATTCAAATTAAGAGAAATATTCCTAATGTATATAAACCTAACCTAAAAAATGTCTGAATTCTATGAATAAATTTAATCAAATAAAAGAATTATGTATACATATTTTAATCATTCACAAATAGTTAAATTGTAATAAAAGATAAGCAAAAAATTTATTCCTTTAAATGGGATTAAACTTGTTAAAAATATTAAATTGTTACTGAATGCATTTTTTTAGTTTCATTTTGTGATTAAAGCTAACAAAATAAAACATACCTGCTGCTCTATATTGCCATTCAACTCTTCCAGCTTCGGTTAAAAAATAATGGGTTAATTTCGACCGCATTTCTTTGGCACGACTTGTTGCATTTCTTGAAGAAGGAGGCAAATTATTGATTTGGGATGGTGATCTGCAAATTGTAAATGAAAATTATTTTTGTACCCTAATTTTTATGTGATTCATAAATAAAAAAACAAATTCTTACATAACAGCATCTTGGTCATTGCTTGCATAGGTAGAGGTCCTTGATATTAAATAATTGTGCAGACTGCAAGTAGCGATGACAAGGTTTTTCACAATTGGAGGTTGCAAGTTTATATTGGTTTGAAATAACCGAAATCTTGAAGCCAACACTCCAAAAGCACACTCGACACATCTTCTTGCTCTTGACAGCCTATAAGAAAGATATGCTTTAAAAATTATAAATTAAAATTAATTCACCTCTATTTTGAAAGTTTAAAATTTGTAAATTTATTTCATTCATGCATTAATTTTGTTGATTTAAAGAAAAATAATGATGGAAATAAAACAATCTAAAATGTTATCATGATAAATATTAAAAGAAAAGTATCATTATATAATTCAATGCACATAGAAAATAATCATACAAATTCAGAATATTATTACATATAAAGTTCAATATTACTGTCATAATTTTGATTTGGAAACACTATTATTTATTATAATATATATAAAAGTGATACCTGTAGTTAAAAATTGCTTGTGGAGCTGTTAATGACCTATCGGGATATGGTTTCATTAGGTGCTGAGAAAGAGGAAATGCAGCATCTGCTACAAAGTATTGCGCAGTAGTAATAGAACTTCCTGGCAAAACTTCATTGCAAGATAGTTGCAGTTTATTTTGATTTAGGAGGTGACTGATACGGCATCTATCCCAAACTCCTCCATCACTGATGCGACCATTTACACCCACATCAATGTATCGGAACACGAGATTTGAATCCACTATAGCCAGCAATACAATGGACTCAGTACCCTTATAATTATGGTAATGAGATCCAGAATTATTTGGCTTTCTCATCACGATGTGTTTTCCATCTACTGCACCTACACAGTTAGGCAGATTACACCGAGATGAAAATCCACTTTCAATTTCCTTCCAATCATTTTGATTTTCAGGCCATTTAAAAGTGAATTTTAGATTTTTAACGATGGCCGAAGTCACCTCTCGAATAATATTAGAAACTGTTCTCTCTCCCACCCGAAAAATATATGACAGTTCCCGAAAGGTCATTCCAGTAGCATAAAATTTCATGGTTATTGCTAACCTCTCATCAGGTTTGATAGCATTCCTCATTACAGTATCCTGTCGTTTTATATCCCCTTCAATGATCGATAAAAGAAACACAAAAGAGTTTTCATCCATTCTTAGATAATTCCTAAAAGAAAAAGTAAATGATGAAATCAAATACTGAGGATGCAACTTAATTTATATATTAATATTACTTAAATTTAAGTGCATAAACTAACTAATAAATTAGTAAGTAACCATTATCACATTAATAATTTTTGGGAATATAGATATAGTTTTTATAATAAAATATTCAACTAGGGTTCTAACTGTGTAAATTTACATATTTTCAAGCAAATTATATATTTACATTGAATATAGCTACACATATTTTACATATATATTTCTTTGTCCAATAAATGCTTATAAATGAGATAATTACATCATTTACAGAATCAAATTTCAGGCACACCATAAAGAGTATAGAAGATTATAATGTATTAAAAATAACTTACCTATAAGAATGGACATCTTCTAATCGCAATTCTTCAATCAAAGTGTTTCTCGCTCCAAGCTCTTCTCGGCGTTTTATCCACGATTTATCAGGACCTCTCCGTCTTTTATTTTTCCCTTTTTTGCTGTCTTTTAAACAAACCTGGGCAATAATATTTGCTGCTGATAAAACAATCAGAGCATTGCAAGCTATATTTGTCGTAGTTTTGGGCATGATTATATTTTTCGAATTCAAAAATATATACAAGAATAAGAATGGAAGTCAAATTGTAAATAAACTTTCATTGGTTAATATGTCGAGTAACGTCATTAATCACGTGATTGTTTCGTGCTGGTATACCAGACACCAATGAAACACCATCCACGAGCGACGCGGTGCACAGGTTTGCTGCCTGCCTTAAAGATAATTTGCAATCCATAAATCATTCTTCTTCTTTGATCGAATTCAGAAACTTGCGCAAGGACAAGGAAGCCCAATGTATGGAAACAAGATTTAAGAATAATTTCTTATAAAACTCAAATACTGCAATAACATCTAAATGCTTAATAAAAGCGTAAGAAATCTTAATAAAAGAATATTTTCGCAGTTATTGGTGACTAGCATACAGGTAATTATTTTTAATAAATTTTTAAATCCTGAAAGGGAAATATATAAATTGCATAATGAGTTAACCCAAACATATAAGAAATATAAAATATAATTAAGACATTATCTGTAAATGAACAACAGATTTCATTTTAAACATAATTTAAGCATTTTCACTATGTACTACATTTGTAACTTCTTAATTGATAAAGAATAATTCATACACACATATGTGGAAATAAATTTAGTAACAGACTTACAGAGCATATATATATTAAGTACAAACGTAGTGTCATTAGTAAGCGTTACATAAAAACTGCATACTAGATTGCCGATTTACAGATTGGCTATTGTCATTCATTCATACATACATTCACACACACACACATACATATACACATGGCTGGGTACTCAAATTGCAACATCAAGAAAGACAATAGATACCACAAAAATATATTTATGCTCTGTAGATAATATGCTCTGACCAAGTATAAATGATTAAATTCATAGACTTCTGTGAAGTGTGATTCCTGTCGAAATCAGAAGCAAAATCATCTGCCATTGTTGGATATAACCGCTGCACACGCCTCGGCATTGATTCAAAGAGAATTTGGATGTGTTCTTGGGGTGCAGTAGACCAAGCAGATTCCACATGTTGCCAAAGTTGATCTGGTGTGGCAGCTGGGGATGTAATCTGGGTCAAACATGGACCACATGCTTTCTATCGGCGAAAGATCCGCACAACGAGCCGATCAGATCAATCTGGCGATTGAAGAAGAACCCTTGGAAGATGCGCGCCACGAGTGGTCACGAATTATCCTGTTGAAATATTGCTATGGGCTAACCCTGAAGCTAAGGAAGGATAACTGGCTCCAACACATCAGAGATGTAACGTTGGCTGTTTAAAGTACCGGTAATGTGCAATACAGGGGTGTGAGAGTAAAATCCAATACCACCCCGTATCATAATACCCGGTTCAAGACCAGTGTGACGGTGCATAACGTAGCTGTTCAACATTCTCTCTCCACGGTGTCTCCAGATTTGAAAGGGACTCTCGTAGTGTTCCATACTGAAGCGTGACTCATCAGTAAAGATAATTTCATTCGACGTCCACATCCTTCTTTCATCAAATCATTGGTGGCGGAGACGTCAGTGGCTCAGCGTCAAGGGTAAACGAAGCAATGGACGTCTTGCGAACAGACCACTGTGCTGTAAACGGCGTTTAATGGTATGAGCAGATACTAGATGAGGAGTTACAGACTGACTGTACAGTGCTATGATTCGTGACGTAGCCGAGTGATCCGTGACTGCCATGCGCACAGTTAGCCTGTCATCACGTGAAGTGGTGCACTGAGGTGGATGCGATCGAATTTCTCAGCCCGTCGTACTCTCCAGCATCTGACGATCATATATCCGCATTACAGTTTTTGATTTCATCCAACATGACTACCGACTTTCTTGAAGGATAATTCACTATCTCGGTAGGTCGCTATCCTTCCTCTGTCGAACTCGATTGCGCTGAAATTCTATTCATTTGCATATCTCTCCTCCGCTAATGCATGTTGTAAATGTCATGTTATTTGCATGCTTCCTACAGCGTGTTACATTTACGGTGGCCAGCAGTGTGTGTATATATAAATATAAAAACACACATTTCGTCAAGAGTTTGCGGTGACCATGCTATATACCACCACAACTTCCGACCTGGCGTACCAACCTGGCGGCACGGAAAAACTAACTTCATGCACTTATGTAAATTAATAGATCTTGTTTGGAAACTGTAACAGTATCGTAATTAACTGATTACATAATCTTGTAACGTGTACAGGTATTCCTGTATCATGCACTTCACCTCTTACTGCTAATTAAAGTTTGTTAATTTTTATTGAGTAAAGTTCTATTCACCATTTTTGTCGGTGATATAAAATACCCGACTTCGAACATCCAAATCATTGCACTGGTGACCCGGACGATTTTACCGAGGGTCACTCTGAAATTTTTCAGATACAACTAGGTTTTTTAAGTTATACTTAAAAAACCTAGTTGTATCTCAAAACAGTTGTATCTTAAAATTTTAAGTGTGTTCAAAGTAGTCCCATCCAGCATCAATGCACTTTTGCAGACGAATTTTCCACAGATTAAATGCCTCAAGCCATTCATTTCATGGAATGGATGGAAAAAAAATGCGTTCATAGCCACATCAATCTCTTCTTCTGAATGAAAACGACGTCCACGTAATTGCTTTTTTAGATTAAAGAATAATCAAAAGTCGCACATAGCTAAATCAGGTGAATACGGCGGATGTTCAATCACTTTAATTTGTTTTTGTTTAAGAAACTTAATTGTTAATCCGGCTGTATGTGAAGATGCATTGTCATTGTAAGGCATTAGTCTCCTAACATTCAGTTCTTGTAGAATTTCTGGAAGACATTTAGTGGTATACCAGTTTGCTGTTACTCTCTTCTTTCCTTCCAACTTGATGGTATTGACCCATTCCGTGCATCTAAAGAAAACAGCATAGATCACTTTTTCAGTGTATGTTATTTTTTCACTATTGTCGGCATAGGATCATCATCAAAGACCCATACTTTGCTTTCTTGACGTGTTGGAACGTCAAAAAACGGTATGTACGTTCCATCACCTGTTACAGTTTTAGAAATGATGCGGTGGCCACCATCATTTAGCAATTTAAGAGTTTTTTTACTGATTTTGACGCGCTCCTTTTTTGTGCTCAGTTAGATTATTACCCAACGGCAAACTACTTTTTTCATATGTAATTCTTCATGAATGATTTTGTGTATGGCTGCGGATCCAATTTTAAGTTCCTTCTGTATCATTGGATAGGTACAGCGCGATTATCATCCATTATCATTTTTCGTATGGCAGACATATTATCCGGAATTACTGCCGACGGCGGCCTTCCTGTGTGTTCTTCATCCTGAAGAAAATTGCGACTACTTCTAAATTCTCTAAGCCATCTGAATACAGTAGCACGAGCTGGAGATTCATAACCAAATGCTAATAGCAACCGTTGACCGCATTATTCTTGATTTAATACTAATTTTTTTAAATTGTAGAAAATCATAGCGCGAACATGTTCTCGCGTCAACTCCATTTTCTCTTCTGTTTAAAATTTATTCTACGCTAAACAAGTTGAAGTAAGTCAGTAAAAGTCGTCTTCTGTGTTAAAATACTTTGTATTTTAAAATTAAACCATTATTTTTATTTTGTAAATTCGCGTCTGCACGTATCTCAAAAATTTCAGAGTAACCGCCGTACTATGTTGCAATAATGTCTCGCTGGAGGAATCTCTATGATTATTTTATACTTCAAGTGTTCACGGAGAAGAAAAATCTAGAAGCCGCAGTATCTTCACCAAAGTAATTTACTTTTATCTGTTTCAAACTTTGTAACAGACAGATTTTACGTCGCTGTTATTATGCCAAACGACGGGGCGGAGGCTGATATAGCTAGAGTAAGCCTAAAATTTCCCACCTCCTGGGATAAACATCCCATGCTCTGTTTGCGAATACAGAAGCACAGTTTCAGGTATTACACAGGACACAACTAAATATTATTCAGTGACTTCTACTTTAACGTCGGATATTTTAAATTACGTTAGTGATATTGTGTTCACGTCGCCTGAGGAGAGAATAATTATTAAACTTTAAAATCTCGACTCGTTGATGAATTCTCAGATTCAGTGCAACTGCGCATTAAAACTCTAATTTCCGAACTAATTCTAGGAGACGACAAGCCTTCTCACTTACTACGCAAGATGAGGCAATTAACAGGTGAAACTTTAAATGAAGATTTCCTAAAAACGCTTTCGTTGCAGCGTCTGCCTCCTCAATCTCAAGCTGTTATTTCAGTTTCCGAAGTTAAGCTCGACAAGCTTTCTATAATGGCCGATAAAATCCATGATACATCAAACGCGATTGTTGAAGAAATTCAAGTCCCCAAAAATTCCTCTCGAGAATTGAGGTTCTACAGTTCGTGGGTTTGAATCCCACCTTGGGTATGGATGTTTGTAGTGGTTCGGATTCCACTTTAAACCGTAGGTCCCGGTCTAATTAGCCCTCGTGTGCAAAAAATGACTGCAGTATCGACAAACAAACAAAACAAAACTCGAGAATTGAGTGAATTACAAATGCAAATTGCGGAACTTGAAAAACAGATAAAAATTTTATCTCGAGGTCGCAGGCGCAAATCCCGAGAAACGCAAAACCATATTTCTCCTTCCCGCCAACTCGCTCAAACAGCCAGAAGAAAAATTCTTCACCAGTGCTGGTATCATTTCAAATTCGGTTTAGCTGCTAAACGTTGCAAATTTCCTTGTTCATTTACAAAATCGTATGATCTGGCACAATACTATTTCAAATTCGGCAATACAAGCCCCCTTTTTGTGTCAGATCCAATTACAAATTTAACTTACCTAGTCGACAGTGGTAGTGACATTTGTGTTATATCAAGCTCAGAATGCAAGTTTCAAAGCAGAGTAATAGCAACTTTAAGTTATATTCAGTTAGTGTCTCTACAATTAAAACTTACAGAATTAAGTTACTAACTCTAAGTTAGAATCTTCGTGGAAAGTTTTCGTGGTATTTTATAATATTGCTGATGTAAATAAACCTATTATTGGTGCAGATTTTCTCAAGCATTTCAGTTTACTTATCGATTTGAAGAATGTGTGTTTTATGGATAGTAACACTAATTACATCAGGTAAAGCTGTTCACGGTGTATCCCGTGTAACTTTAATTACGGATACTTTTCCTTTTAGGCAGATTTTGGTTAAAAAATACAATGAGGTAATTCGCCCATACCCTTCCAAGCAAATAATAAAGCATATGGCAATATATCGTATTATAACTAACAGGTAGCCTGTATTTGCAAAGCCGCGCAGATTACATCGCACAAAATTGGTAATTGCCAAGAAAGAATTTGAATATATGTTAGAGCAAGACATATGTAGATCTAGTATGTCAAATTGGTCGTCCCCCTTGCATTTAGTACCCCAAGTCATCAAGTACCGACTGGTGACTATACAGAGCCCTTAATAGAATGCTATTCCTGATAGGTATCCGCTCCACCACATTCAAGATTTTTCGAGTCAGTTGCATAATAAAGCAATCTTTTCAAAAATTGACTTAGTAAAAGCTTACCATCAAATTTGTGTCCGTCCGGACGACGTCCATAAAGCTGCAATCACTACACCTTTTGGATTATTTAAATTTCTATTTACTCCTTTCGGTTTGACCAATGCAACTCAAACTTTCCAAAGGCTTATTGATGAAGTCTTACATGGATTTGACTTTGTATTCGCATACCTAGATGATATATTAATTGCAAGCAATTCCAAATCGGAACACAAACTACACCTAGAAAATGGTACTCAAGCGACTAACAGATTACGGCATTCGTATAAATTTATATAAATGTGTTTTTATAGTTCCCGAACTTCCTCTTCTAGCATATTCTGTCAACAAAAATGATATTAAACCTCTCTCTGACAAAGTGAAACCTATACTCGATTGCCCATTACCTCAAACAGTAAAACAACTTCAACGATTTTTGGTTTACTAAATTACTATAGGCGTAATATCAAACATGCTGCGCATATGCAGGCATCATTAAATGAAATGATTAAAGTTAATAAAAAAAACAATGCATTAATATGGAGTACCGAACAAATTGCTGCATTTGAACCGTGTTAGCAACAATTGGCGAATTCCGCTGGTTAGCTCAACCTAATCGCGAAGCGCAATTAATGTTTTTCTGCGATGCCAGTGATTTGGCGATAGGAGCAACGTTAAACCAGAGCAAAAATGTAGATTCACCAAAGTAGGAACCACTCGCGTTTTTTTCAACTATGCTTACTCCGGCTCAGCAGAAATGGTGAACTTTTGATAGGGAGTTTTATGCAATATATGCAGTGATAAAGAACTTCAAACGCATGTGTTAGAGGATTGACACTTTATTATCTATACTGACCATAGACCCTTAACACTTGCGTTCAAACAAAAGCTAGACAAGTGCACTCCTCATCAGTTAAGGTACCTGGACAATTCAGTAAGACAATTCAAGTAATAGTATTAATCGGACAATTCAGTAAGGATATTCGGTTTGTTAAAGGTTCCGACAATGCGCCAGATAACATGTTATCGAGACTTGATTCGTTGGAATTCCCAGCTGCGTTGAATTATGCCCATGTGATGTAGCCCAAGCTCAAAGCAATGATTTTGAATTGAAAGAGCTACTTCAATCAAACACAAGTTTAAAATTCCAAAACATGACTTAAACATGCTTGAAACTGAAGTGCAACTTTTGGGTGATACTTCAGATAAAAAGATCCGCATATATCTTCCCCAGGAATTTCGAAAAACTGCATTTACATCTGTACATAATTTAGTTCACACAAGGGTAAAAGCAACAGTAAAACTCTTGACCTCACGTTTTGTCTGGCCAAATATACGAAAAGACGTTACAACTTGGGCACGCACGTGTATTCCATGCCAAAGAACAAAGATTCTACGGCATACTATCAGCCCAACAAACAGAATACAGGTACCAGATAAAAGACTCGATCACATGCACATAGATCTCATCGGACCACTCCCACCTTCCGATAGATACATATATTGTTTAAAAATGATTGATAGATATACCCGTTGGGTGGAAACGTGTCCTATTTCTAATAAAACCCCTAAGACGGTTGCTAAAAACTTCTACGCCAGTTGGGTAGCTCGTTTTGGTGTACCCAGTGTAGTGACTACTGATCAAGGCAGACAGTTTGAATCTTACTTGTTTCGAGCTCTCACACAGCTTTTAGGTATTAAGCATATCCATACCACTACATACCACCCCTAGTCTAATGGTTTGTGGTAAATTGGCATAGATTGTTCTTAAGTCTTGGCTATCTGACCCTCGACTCCCCAATTGTTAGACAAAAGTCCTACTAACGGCACTACTAAGTTTACGTTCTTCATTTCGTGAAATAATCGCAGCCTCGACCGCAGAGCCAGTGTACGGCAGTCCTTTGAAGCTGTTGGGTGAGTTTTTCATTCCTAGCAAAATAGATATCAACGCTGCAGATTTTGTTAACCACTTGAGGGAGATAATGAGCGCATTTTCACCACCGAAAACCACCAACCATGGGAAGGACAGAATATTCGTTCCACAGGATCTCAAAAAATGCACTCTTCTTCATACGGAATGACGCCGTACAACCTCCACTACAACCACCTTACGATGATCCGTTCTCTGTCCTTGACAAAACGGACAAAGTATACTAAAAAACAACAAAGAGGTTTTCATCTCAGTGGACAGAGTGAAGCCAGTCTACCTCCTATGCGAACAGGAACCAGACCTCTCCAGCAACCAACGATCTCAACACAAGACTTACCTCCTAAGATTACAGCATCGGTCAGAAATCGATGTACCCGGTCGGCACGTCGTGTGCACTTTGCAGTACAACTAAACTAACCTTTACACTGGAAAAGGGGTACTGCGGGGGCCATGCCATACACCACCACAACTCCCGACCTGGCGGCACGGGAAAACTAACTTTATGCACTCATGTAAATTACTCAGCCTTGTTTGGAAACTGTAACTCTATCGTAATTAACTGATTATATAATCTTGTAACGTGTGCAGGTATATTCCTGTAGTACACATTTCACCTCTTACTGCTAATTAAAGTTTGTTCATTTTTATGGAGTAAAATTCTGTTCACCATTTTCGTCGGTGATATAAAATATCCGACTTACGACATCTAAATCACTGCAAGTTTCTAAGTTCAGCGCTGATGAACACTAGCCAATAGACACTGCGGTTTATCATTCAAAGAATTTGGTGATCATGTTGAGATCATGAGAGAATTTGGCAATTGGCACAATTGCATGGAGAAACCAAGTAATTATGATTTGGATCTATACTTGCTAGACACAGGTTTGTTTGTTGCTCAACGGTCATTTTTTGCACTCGAGAGCTAATTAGACCGGAACCTACGGTTTAAAGTGGATTCCGAACCACTACAAACATCCATGCCCAGGGTGAGATTCGAACCCACGAACTGTTGAACCGAAGGCAAGAGCGCTAACCATTCGGCCTGCTAGATGCAGGACAAGAAAAGCTGATCGTGCGGGACAAATTACACCTACTTCATTGCATCTGCGGCATGCAGTGTTCCAGAATTCTTAAATTAATGTTTAGAATTCTTTAGATTGAGTTGCTTCCTTGGCCTGTTTGTTCCCCCAATTGGAAACTTGTGGTCTATGCTTGCACAACTGGTCCAGGATACACCACCCGTTGCTACATTAGGTGAATTTTGGCAAAATGTGGAAGCTATATGGATTCCTATACTCCATTTGTAAATAAAAAGCTTTTTTATATTCTATGCCGAAAAGTATAACAGAAATTATAGTCAACAATAGAAAATAAGCTAACTACTGCTTTTGTCATTTCCCACACTTCACAAGAGTGGAACTTCAATTATTTTAACTTTGTATAACGTATTATCTGCCAAATAAATTTCAGGACTTCCTGGATATTGCATTTTGGGTATCATTGTATATTTTTGGTATAAATATTTGGATTTCAATTGTGTAAGCAAGTAGCATTTTAAATGGTAATTAAGTTCATATACAATTTCTGTAAGGAATAATGGACGAAGAAATTATAGGAATATAAATGTAAATATTTATTTACACAAACACACTTTTTTTTTATCTACGTAAATGATAGGAAGATCAAAAGACTTAACAATGGATCACAGCACAAACTGGCATTTGAAATTTTCAACAAAAAGCTTTTTAACAGCATAAATCTTTAAAAAAATAAAACTTAAAATCAAATTCTTAATACTGTATTTCATTTACTTTCTAATGTAATTGCTTTTTTAAGCAAATTTCCCCATCTTCAAAATCAGATTATATCAGCAGCTTTACAGAGAGGACAAATAATATGCATGCATAGTTTTCACACAAATTATTATTAAATTTATACGCTGTAAAATTAAAATATAAGGTAATATAATTTGTATAACTACACACATGCAACTTCCTGGTTGTGAATTTGTAAGGCACAATCCATACAATTATTCAGAAATAATTTAAAGTATTTTGTACACGGAAGTATTTTAAAGCACTTGACTAGCACTTAATAAAATTTTTACTATTTTTTGTAGTACATAGAGAAATGTATTGTTTGTATTATGTATTTTTTACACATGTAAAAAAAATTCTAGCCACACTATTATGGGTAAAAGTACAGGCTTTCTTTGCTTTGTTGTTCATTAAACAATTTAAATCATCAATGAAATAAAAACTATAAGAATTATTTAATTTAACAACAGATTTGAATTTTTATGCAACTGGATAACAAAAGACTAACAATGCGTGAATTTTGAAATTAAACTTAGTCTTGGATCTTACCTAAACATGAATATATTCAAGATGCTACAAATGAGAATAATTTTAATATTTTATCAATGCTCAATTTCTTCCTATACAACAGTTCATTCGTTATAACTACTTATATAACATTTAATAATAAAAAAAAATGAAATTTTCTATTATATAACAAACAGACCTTTTATAACGTTTAATTTGAAACTTGTTTTTTGCATATGATGAAAGCAAGAATATAAATTGAAATAACAAAATTAGTCAAAGTGAAAGGTTTATATTTTAATAGAATGGTAAAATTATCAGTAAAACTAAAATAATCAGATTAATCATTTACAATTATGTTAAATTATTTTTTGAAAATATTTTTAACATTTAATATATTATACTATAAATGAAAATATATACTTTAATATTTTCATTAATATTTTAATAGCACAGATGATAAAAGGGAATACAAAATAACTTAGTTTAAGACTATTACATTACAGTTAACTACTGAATTTATTAAATTATTTTTTGTTTTTAGATTTTTCCAAATCTTTCAAGATATATTTGACTGACTTATGATTCATGCATGATTATAAAAGTTTGTCACCAGAAACAGAAGTAAATAATTAAACTTTTATTTCTAATATCTACAAATGAAGACAGAAGTAAATTTAAAACCAAATTCACAATACATATTTTATAAATACAAATATCACAAGGAAATAAACATTACATTTGATTATGTTTCTTTTTTTAAATTGATAGAAAGTTTCATAGAATGATAAAATGACAGTTTTCAAAAGAAAATTTAAGAAAAGATGAAACAATTCCACAGTTTTTCTAATGAAATAAATTAAAAACAAAATTTCATCAAAAGATAAAATTGTTCCACTTCACTTTTTTCAAAGAAACTATGTACAGATGAAATGACATCAGATCAGTTTTTCCAATCAAGCAGTTTTTTTAAATTAAAAAGAAACTTTATAAAAAGATAAAATGATCCCATTTCAACATTTCCACACCAGCAATTATCTAAAGAAAAAAATATATATCAAATTTAATCAAAATTACAATATGCAAAATTAAAAATTTTAAAATAGCATATATTATATTTATAGCAATAATAAGTTATAAATAGATTGGAAGAAGGGCAGTGATTGAATATATAGATTTTACAAAACATTTCTAATAAAAAAGCTAGCTATACAGTATTACTATCTAATTTTATTATAACAGTGAAAAGTCTATTCAATATAACATTTTGATTTTAAATTTAGCATGATTCAAGAGGATTGAATGATATTTAAAAGAAATTTAATATAACATTACATAAACAAAAAATGATTGAGCTTTCCTATAGGAATGCTTAATTTCACAAACACTAAAACTGGGATTAAAACATTTAAAATTCAGAAAGATCAATTCAAAGTAAAAAAAGGGAAGAAATAGGAGAAAATTTAGGAACTGTTATAAACACTAAATATTGAAAGAGTTGAAAAATTCACTATCTTAAAATACCCGATTCCACTGCTCCTTGATGAACAGGTTCCTTGATTGTTGATCAGAGTAAACCTAAAAAAAAGAAACTTTTTTTAAGTCCTAATGTGAATAATGATACACAATTTTTATATACATGCAAATGTACAAAATTCTTTAACTTAATATGGAATTAATTTTAAACTCTTAAAAATTTCACAACATTTTTAGAGTGTCAGTTTTAATAATTAAGGATGAAATTTTTAAAATATAGTTTTCAATTTAAAAAAAGGTTCATTTTGCTTCAAAAGTTTAAACAACAAATGGCACTCTTACCCTACTGAACAAAATACTATTAATAATAATGCATCATTTAAACTAATATCAAGAATCATTTCAGATCTAAAAAGTGCAAGAAGTTAAAAAAAAAAAATTTAATGGAAAAATTTGCTTTCCAACAACTTTTAGGTGATATTAATACTAATCTAATGTAGAAATTTTGAGAAATAAAAAACATACAGATGATTGGAATAATTTAGTTTTGAAAAATAAAAACAATCAACATAAGTTTAAAACTCAAAAATTACTTGATAAAATAAAGTGAATTATTTTTCTTATAACTTTAAAACAATAACAAGATATAATTTCATACAAAGAATTGAGAAAATTCCTGATAAACATTATTTTAAGAAAGTTAGAAACTATGTTCACGATTAATTTTCCATTCAGTCTCAAAATGGATTAATAAAAGGTATTTTAATGCTGAAATACAGCATATTGGCATCTTTCACTTACTTAAGATTTCTACACTGCTAAAATATAACATTTAAATGTTCTTTTGTAGTATTAATTCTTATTTTGTTGTGATTATGTGACAGCATGCAGTTTATAAGACAATGTGTAACAAAAAGCAGGCCTCAATTCAGCAATAACTAAAAACGATAAATTCCCTAGAAAATTTGATTTTCGATAAAAATTGAATTTTTGCTTTCAATGAATATACTAACTGAATTGTGCATTCCTAGATTATTCCAGGGTTTTCATAGATGCAAGAATACCAAAACAAAATTGCAAATATTCACAACAATACTTATTAACAGATAATCCAGATTGTTTACAATTAACATAAATATTTACAAATCTATTAGAACAAGTAAATAAAATAATCAATATATTCAGCAAAATCTCTAAAGGTAATTTTGAAGCAATTAGTCCATATATTTAACTATATTTATGTTTTGACGATGCTGTAAAAAATCGGAACATTTCATATTGAAGCTAAGAAATTCAAGTGACAGTACAAAAAAAAAAAAAAGTTAGAAATCTTTTCTTTAATATTATATTTTTGTGGTTCACTTTAAATACTTTTGTCTCGGTAATTTTTGAGTACATAACACATTTAAATACAGAGCAATGGGTGTAATGGCAGGTGGATGAAAAATTTCTAACAATTGTATTCGGGGAAAAGATGTTTTATAAGATTTATTAAACAAAACTTCTTTGGGGATGTCTGCTTCTCTTATTTCCTTTCTGAAGTTTTACTGAAAAATATAGATCTTCTTCTACCTAATTTAATTCAAATGATTATTGTGGCAAAGATGAAAAGAAAGGATTAAAGGCTGGAAAAAATAGGAAGAAGTAGAATAAAATAGGAAAAATATACATGGAACAAGAACAAATTTTCATGCATTTAAAAAATTTCTTATAGCCTGCACCTGGGGAAAAGTATTTCAAGTTGTTTCATATTTGATTGTATATGTTATTTGCATTAATGTTGTTGTTACTAATGACACTTGGACAAGCCAAGCTCGCTATGCGAATTTAAGCCAACTGGGGGCGTCTTTTGTTTAATCAGAGCACCATAAAGGCGAAAGTACGGCTTTTGCTCTTCAAATCCACTGATAGATCGTAGCACCAGAGAATCTACTCCGTCAATTCTGGCGTTGATCTGAAGGGGGAGTAAATTTCTCCAGACCATGGCATCCATGATAATCGCTCAACGACCGAACACGTCTTTCGATTCCACAGATTTAATGAGCATGTATATCGCATGGCTGGGTCTTTGGCGACATTGGAAATCGAACCCACAGATTTTCCTACAGTAATCTGAGTTAAAAGCTATTTCTTTTATACTGAGTTTCAATAACATGTTTGAAACTGAAGTAGAATGGTTAAATGTTTGTACTTCATCTTTATAAACATATTTTATCTTATAAAGCTTAATTTGATTTAACACTGAAACTAATCAATTGGAACCCATTATAAGAATTACGAGATTTAAATTTGTTGACTTCAATATTATTTCTTTAAAAATTGCACCAATTATATTTTATTGCCTTTACCATTCAGAAAAGTTAGGAATGAAGAAAAGTTAAGAATTCTAAGCACTTCTATAATTTAAGAAATTTGGTGGTATTAATAACTAGGCACTTTAACGTGAGTAGCAATTAACTTTCATCATGAACTCAACAAAGTAATTAAAAACATTTTACCGAAAAATACCTTATAAATTTGTATTTACAGCTATTATTAATCAATATGCCAAGATTACATCAAATTGGCAGATTCATAACCCATGATAATTAAGAAGAGCCTTTCTTGAAATATTAAATTTAAGAAAACAATTTCAAGTGAGAGAATAGCAATAAATTCCTACTGAGGATTAGAAATAAATTAATATGAAAAAAATAATATAATTACTTTTCAGAATTAGAAAATGGCCCAATACATTTTAGCAAAGGTTAATTCAATGTACATTACATAAAAAATATATAATTTGTTACCAATAATTTATATAACACTTTTTTAAGTTAATAAAAACTATTTTTTACCAAATCTCAATTTAAGTTTAAAAAAAAAAAAAAAAAGGATCCTTTGAAATTGTAAAGAAAATTAAGCCATCAAGAAGTCGCTATTTGCACATGTTTTGCCATAAATGTGAATAATATATTTGTTAGGAACTTTCTGCTGAGTATATAGTTTCTAATTAGTAGTGATTACAAATATAATCCAAGCATAAATTAAGTTGTTTAAAAAGTGAATCATTTCTTTTTTTATAATTTACACTCAAAAAAATAAAATTGCAATTTTTTCTATATTTTAGCACCATACAAACTACCATATCAATCTTCACTTATCTTATAATGCAACACTGACTAGTCATAATAGAAAATAGTATTTAATTTATAGGTATAAGTTCATGACTACTTTTAAAAATGTCTGTATTTCTAAAAAAGAATAAAAATTATTTCCAATTTTAAGAAATCATATTTTAAAATTTTAAAGTCATAACAAAATTGTTATTTTTCCTGAAAATCAATCCTTTTTTTCATTGCACTCAAGCATAATTGGAAGTACTGATTGTATCCAGTACCAATCCTCTCAGACAAAACTGAAAAATAAAGACTTATTTTTTTAAGTATCCAGAGCACTGCATCAGCAAACCTCATAACATAAGATGCTGTGGGAAGAGGATCAGAAGTACACACAATAGTATAATAGCAAAGTTCCTTAGTACGTTTTATATCCAAATGTTAAAATTTTTACTGGGGAATATTATACTGCAGTTAATTTTTGTTAATGATTATAAATCAACCAACAATGCCAAAGAGAATAATCAACAACTACCTTACTTAATATTTAAATAAAATGTCAATATGCATCTGATACATTTCCTTAATTAAGTTTAGCTCGCAATTTAACTGTCATTAAAAAAACACTAATCTAAACAATCTTTCATAATTTGTTGAATAATAAATCATACTATTATTTCATTTTCCTATTAGGATTATACAAATTTTATCTATGCAAAATAGATTGGGTGATAAATAATAAAAGCTTAAACATGAAAGCAAAAGTTACTCTCCTATTTTGTTTTAATGACACAGATAACTTGGACTAATGAGAATTATCCATAATTAAAAAATTAATACTTAATTTTAGATTGATTAATCACCATTTCTCTACCAGAAAATACTATGAGTTCTAGCAATATTTACCAAAAGAAATACCTGACTTAAAAATTTTTACTTCTGTAAACCTTTCACTTTTAGGTGGATTATATATCAGGGAATGTTTTAGAGATTTAAAATATGGTTTTATTAACTACCTTTGAAGACAGTTGATTTTAACATCTTTCAATTATTTATTTTTTTATGCCAAATTGTATTGAGTTTAAACATGTGTGATTTTTTACTTCATTATTCAACATAAGTTAAGATGCAACGATGATAATGTGTGAACTTTAATTGTTACTTGTATTAGTCACTGAACTGGGTAAATTATTCAGATATTGTATTACCTACCAATAACATTTTTATAGAAAAATAACTTAACATTCTTGATGAAATAGCATTAATTTATAGTTATTTATCACATTAGTTTATGGTATGCATCATGTATAAGTGACAATATTTAATAACAGAATACATGGAGTAGAATTTTAAATAATAAAAATATTTTCAATAAAAAAATCTAGGTGATAGGAATAAATTTGTAAATCTTAAGACAAGTCTTAAAATTTTGCTGATAATTGAAAATACTGAAGTTCACTTACATCACACACACACATGCCTCTAAAATATTATAAAAAGATCACATATATAAGTTTATTTTAATTCTTTCAATGTATTTCACGTGCATTATATACATAAATTTTCAAAGATCTAAAGTAATATATAGAAGTAAAAAGTAATTTTACTTCAATATATTACTTTAGATCATTAATTTCAAACAGTACCAGATTTACTTTTATATAGTAGTCGGTATACACATACTCATAGTTGTAGTTCTTAATTTGAAGTGAACTGTTTTCTATTACATAAAGTAAATGACAAAGTGACACTACTGATAAATTTCATGTGTGTATTTGTGTAAAGAAGATACAGATTATTTCCAGCATTGGAGCCATAAGTTTAATAAATAGTTAATTTTATAAATCAATATGTTTATAATTTGATTAAAAGTGTGAAGTATCTGATATGTGAGGTGGTATTAGCAATGTATAAGTAAATCTATTTTTCTTTTAAATTTTCTTCTTAGTATTTTCATTACGGAACACTGCAACTTATCCTTTTAAACTTTTTATATGTGTTACTGAGATTTTTAAAGTATTAGTTGAGTTTACTAATAAGTATACTGATACATTTCATATTTTTATAATAACTCTTAAATTTTTAGAACTAAACAATGATGCTATAAGACATATTTAAGTTTAAAAACACTGAATAACACAATTCTCCTTTTTGCTTTACACTTTTCTAACACAATTTAATTTTGTATAATCAATTCAGTATTCAATATATTTGATTTGTTTGTGTTTTATTTTCGATTAATTTTATTTTAAATTAAATGAAATAAAAAAGAAGCTCTATTGCATCTAATTTAGGTCAATCTAATTCCTTCACTGCAATTATAATATGAATGTGTAAGACAAAGTTGCATTTATGCAAATGTTTTTAGTAATATTTTGTAAGATGTCTGCATAAAAAATGTAATTTATCCTAATAAAGTTGCCCCATTAATGCTGGATCTTTATAATTCTATTAATGATTCTTTATAGTTTTTATTCTTCATTAATGGTTCTTCATTTTAAAAATGTTAGTGATGTATAGCAATTAGTATGCATTATTGAATACTAATTAGTACATAGTAGAAATTCCACATTTTTACAAAGGTTACAAATTGCACAATATTGCAAATTTTATTTAATGATAACATTTTTAAGGTATTTTATATTCAGTTACTGGGTTTATCTAATGTGATTTCATTTTGAGTAGTGAATTTTAAAAAACAATTTGTATTTTTTGAGTGATTTTAATTAGAATTGCTGTTTATTAATTTAATTATGAAATTATTATGGTTTTATATTATTAAGCAATTTTCGTAAAAATATTTTTTATTGTTTAGGTAAATAATTACTTTCTTTATCAAAGCAGAATTAATTTTACACTTGAAATTGATACATAAAGCAATAATGAATGAGCACAAGTATTCATAGTATGACTTTGTAAGATACTTGAAGAGCATTACGAAGTTACCTAAATGTCTACACTGATGTAAATTGTTTCTTAAAAAGTGAACTCAGCAAAATAGGGTATTTGGTTTGTTTAGAATGAAAAAGTCAGATAAAATTTATATAATTTAAATTACATGAAATGTTTATTTTCACGCTAAAAATTAGGATTATCTGCATTGTTTTTGAAAGGTACAAGAAAAAGTGTTTATAACATTTGACCTACAAGATAAAAAAATTAAAGAAAAATGTGAAATAATCTTATTTAATGTGTGAAACATAATATTTGAAAATATATCTGCATTTTTCACTGTAATGAAAATGAACTGGTAACTATTTCTCCTGTTACTAAATTTTTATCAGATTACACATATAAATCGTTTTCCTGCTATAATAAGCATTATTTGCAATCATTATCATGAAATTTCTACAATTTTATATAATTTTCAGTACAATTTAATAAGCTTAAAACAACGACTTTTTTAATATCTGCACTGATAGAAAGAATATGGAGCATTTACAGTGAATTATCAAATCAATGAGAAGTCTAGTTTAAACTGAAATTGACTTCCCAATGATTCAGTAATTCAATTTATCGGTTAACATTACTTTGCTAGAGTTGTTTGACCTGAATGGTAAATAAGAGCATTAGGAATGAAGTAATACATCTACTCTCATAAAATAACATTATTTCCCATTAGATTAATTCTTTTCAACCAGCTATTTCTACTGACATCACTGCTGTATATACGAACAACTATTCTACAATAATCTTTCTTGAAGAAGGCAAGAATTCATGCCACAATGAGTTAATATTTAAAATAAATACCACATGTAATGATAAAAATATTCTCCTGAATAATTATGCAATAGCCAAACACTTTCCTATAAATATGTTATAAGAATATCATAAGCCTGATGTGCCTTAAAAGTGCATAAAATAACAATTTCTTGTTTTGATGCAATGATAATAACAGCATAAAAAATGAACAAAAAAGAATTATTATTAAATTATTTATTATAAATTCCATATTATTTTTCCCCATGCATATATACTAACCTTGCAGGCGGCGGATACAATTTTAGAAATTACAGCATATTTCTGTTTTTCTGGTAAAGTAATAAACTGAGAGCAAAAATCCCCATCAATTACATTCTGAAAATTTAAAAACAAGTATTAATTCCAACAGTAAAACTATTTATTCAGTAAAATATATTGTAATACCACAAAGAAAAAATATATTATGAAAAGGCTTTAGAATTACACATCATTTTCTGAAAATAATTAAAATACTTTAACTGTTTCAAAATATCAAGCAGTTACAGATGTTTTTCTGAAATACATTGATCTCCAAAAGTTAAGGGATAGCTGGTTTTTTGTACCTAATTAGCAAATGGATGTAGAAACATCAAATTTGGAATATGTGCACGCATACAGGTATGTAATGATCAGAACACATAAGTTTACATAAGAAATACACACAAATGATTTAAAACAAAGAAAAGAAATCTCGCTGGAAAAGTTCATTCTTGGAAAAAAAGAATAATCACAGTTTTATGAGGTAAAATATCATAGAAACATAATAAAAAGAAGTTTTAATAAGGAATATGAACACCAGTATCTTGAATATATAAGTATCGACCATCCATGCTTTCAATTAAATTTATAGTTACTAAAATGGAAAGCAAAGACAAGACATAGAGTATGCTGCTTTCCAGATTTACTATAGACCCATGAAGAAGAACTTAAGGCAGCAACCTGTCTACGAAGATAGCCCCCCCCCCAGATGCTCTATGTGATTCAAGTAGATCTGGAGATTGAGCTAGATATTCCACACACACATTCGCTCTAAGTCAAGACCCTCAAGATAATCCTCAACAACTATAGCTAAATGAAATCATGCGTAATCATCCATCAAAATGAAATCAATTTGCACGAGCATATGGATTTAGGGTTCTCATCTTGATATCTCCCACCATTCACAATTTCTTTCTGGAATACATGAAGAATGACAATCTAGTCAGATCCCTGACCAAATCATTATTCTACAACCATGGAACTATGTCTTTCTGCAATTTTGGATTAATATCAGGTGCTTTGTTCCCACCAAATCAGCACACATTCTAAATCTGGACTCATCTTTAAAAAAATACACAATATTTTCACAATGTTATATTATTATCAGGTGCTTTGCTCCATCCAAACCAGCATTCTGAATCCGGACTCATCTTTAAAAAGTACAGAAGCCTATCACTGTCTGGTCCAGGAAATTTGTTCTCTTGCCCATGATAAGTGAGTTCTTCTGTGTCGTCTGTTGAGGGGGACACACACAACAGGTCACCTAGATAGAGAATTGCATGGTGAAGACAACACCTTCATACTATACTAGCAATTATTCTTCTTCCTGATGTTAAAGTGGTTTACAAGTTGCAACCCACAAATACTTATTATCCTTTAGGCTGAAAGAGCTAAAAATTGCAGGTGTTGTAGTTGAAGTTTGTGCTGGATACAGAAGTTTCATTTTGGTATTAATTCCAAAGATGGTAGAGTACACTGTAAAACAAATTAAGGAGCCTTACAGCATTAGTCTGTGACATGCTCATTTCCAGACATGTGATCAACCACTACCTAAATGAATTGGGCAAACAGCTTTTTCGACACTATTATTGTCAATGACACTTATTATTGTTAAATGAATATGCTAAAAAAGTTGAAAATCAGTAAAAGTTACATGTATAATTATGAAAGCATGTTGTTTGCATATTTTTCTGTTACTCGTATATATCTATTCTTTTGTATAAAAAAGGGGTATCAAGCATTTTTGCAAACATTTACACATAAATTCGTTTTTATCACTTATATAAACTATAAATTTTATTTTCAGTGTCATATTTTATGGTGAGCTTTGACAAACATCTTGTTCCTCAACTATTTAAGGACAATGTAACAATAACTTATTTAATTGACTACATTTCATTCTTACATTAAAAGCATAAACACAAATTATTGATAATTATTATCTTTACTGGGTATCAAGGTATCCTTTATTTCACCAGCATTTTAACATCATCTTATTTTACTCAAATAAAATAGAAAAAGGTCAGATGCTTATCAAAGAAGACTATCTTCAATATAGACAAAATATCTAATAATAAGAGGGAAATCTGAATATTTTGAATAGGTTGAAATACAAGCACTATAAACTATTCAGAAATATCAATTGAGATGTATTTAAAAATATTTTGTGATATTTATAATTTAATTATAATTTTACTTATTGTTAAAACTTTCATACCTTTGATAAAATTAAGAAGGGTAGTATAAACTGAGTCAATGTTTGTGCTCTCATTTCCCCTAGTTTTAGAATCTTCATAGAAGAAATTAAAAGATAATTTAACAAAAACTCATTTATTAATTAGTTTTTGTTAAATAATCTAATAATAAAAAAACTAATTATTTTTAACAGAAAGAAAATACATAAAAATGTTTAAGGAAAATTTAAAAAATGTGTGTGAGTTTTTTTATTAATTAATTAAATCTTATCATTGTCTTGATAGGGACTTTAACACTATTGGAACATCTAATTGGAAAAGTGCTTCTGAGTACAGGCCAAGATGGAAAAAGCTCATTGAGAATGCTAGGACCCTCACAGGGTTGTAGTGCCACTGTTGATTGATTGAATTAAATCTTATGAAAAATTAAGTACTGTCTTTATATCGATTGTATATATAGTCTAAAAAGTTAGGAAAATAGAGCTTCAAGTCATAAAATGTGAGTAGAATAAGGCCTATTGGTGCATTCTTACTTTTGGCCTGTTATCTTCTTTCCAAACTCCATGTTTAGGAATATACTATACGAAGTCCACGAGTTCATTTACTTTCAGAAAGATGAAAACAAGTGTAGGAGACCTACACAGGTCCTCAAGAGATAATCCCAGGCACTTAAGGATATGTGCCAGTGATGTGGTTCATTTTGACATTTAGGACAATTCGGGTGCACCCTGAGACTTCTCTCGAATGCTAGTCCTTTCAGGTGTCAACTGAAGAATCGGGAAAGTGTTGTCTAAACATATCTATCACAATCAAAAGCAATGTTTCTTCCAGGTTGGTTGGTTGGTTGGTTTTTATGGCGCAAGGTCCAGATAAGGACAAGCTGCGCCAATCACAAGATATTATACACCAGTTTTTTTCACCAATTAAAAGCATAAAATAGTAATATAGTTAAAATGTACATTAAAAGTACATAATAGAAATACAGTTAAAATGTATATTAAAGGTATAAAATAGAAATATAGTTAAAATGTATATTAAATGTCTGTAAACATACAATATTTCTAAATCAGATAAAATTCATAAATCCTATGTCTTTTAAAAACGCAAATAAATTGCGATGGGGTGGTTTCCCAAGAAGATCTTCTAATGTTAAAATGTTACTGTTAAAATATCTAAAACACTGATGGTTAAAATCTGGGCACACAATTAAAATATGATATACTGTGAATGGCTCATCACACTTTTCACACCATGGTTGGAGATCACTTAAGATCAAATGCTTGTGGGTGAAACGCGTGTGACCAATTCGAAGGTGAGTCAGTCTGACGTCTGGGCTTCGTGGAGATAAAACAGATAATGGAATGATGTATGAAAATATGGAATGGAGTTTGTTGCTGACTTGCAGATTCCAGGATTCATGCCAAAGAGAATATATGAAATGTTTGAATCCTTTTCTCATGTCTATTGATGGTATTGAAGGCAAAACAGAAGTAGCTGCACATTTAGCGGCAGCATCAGCTTTCTCATTTCCATCTATTCCTATGTGGCTAGTACCCAACAAAACAGTATTTCAAATCCCTTTTTAATAAAAGAATCAATTAATTTGAATATCTTAGACACAACTGGATGGCAATTATAGTTATTCCTCAAAGCTTTTAATACACTCATACTGTCAGTGAACACGCAGAATTTACGTTCATTTTTAGTTTGTAGCAGCTGAAGTGCTCGGTATAAAGCCGTAGCCTCAGCGGTGAAGATGGAGCCAGATTTATGAAGGCTATAACTGTAGGAGGTATCATCAAGATACACTCCACAACCAACTGATCCTGGACATTTGGATCCATCCGTAAATACTGGAGTGTACATAGTATACTGACAGCGATGGAATGAATAAAGCTGTTGAAGAATAGCAGTATTTGTGTCTAATTTTTATTACTTCCAAAGGGATTCAGCACAATAATGTGTGGATCATACCAAGGGGGATCTGCGAAAAGGTCGGCAGACTCAATTCGGACATCACATAGGTCAGAAAGCAAAATAATAGATTTAATACGAGAGAGAAAAGGTTGAATGCTTAATGGTCTAGCATTATATAATCTCTTATGAGCAGCACTTGGAATCGTGGAACACAAGGGATGATGAGGTGAGGACATGATTTTTGAATAATAATTAAGAGACAGCTGCATCCGCCGCAGGTCTAATGGCAACTGTTGGCAGATTACATATAGACTCCGGACGGGTGATACGCGAAAAGCTCCACAGCATATCCTTAAAGCAGTATGGTGAACAGTGTCCAATCTGCGTAAGATGGAGAGTCTAGATGATCCATAAGCAACACAGCCGTAGTCAATTCGAGATAAAATTACAGACTGATAAATTCTTAAGAGTGATGTGCGATCTGCACCCCAAGATGTATTCGAAAGCACTCTGAGGATGTTGAGCAGTCGCTCACATTTCTTCCGCAGATGTAAAACATGCGGAAGGAAAGTTAACTTCTTGTCAAAAATCACACCAAGGAATTTTATCTCACTGACTACAGGAATAGGTCTATTATTTATGTGAAGCACAGGATCATTATGGAAACTGGTTTTCGTACAGAAATGGACACAACAGCTTTTACTCTGAGATATACAAAGGCCATTCCTTTCACACCAAGTAGTTAACTTATTTACATCTGTCTCTCAATTATATTCATGTTTGAACCCTGATATGAAATTCGTAAGACATCAACATATAAACTACTATGAATAGAAGATGGTATCTGATAAAGTATGTTATTGATGAAAAGGTTAAAAAGGGTTACGCTTAAAACGCTACCTTGAGGGACACTCTCAGCTTGAGTAAAGGTATTGGAAACTGTAGTTCCAACACATACTTTAAAAAGCCTAGTGGCTAGGAAATTCTTTATAAATATTGGAAGATTATCCTTAAATCCAAGATTATGCATACTACGGAGAATGCCATAACGCCACGTACGATCGTATGCTCTCTCAATATCGAAGAAGATTGCAACAAGATGGGTTCTCCTCACGAAAGCATTTCGAATTTGGGATTCCAGATCTACTATATTATCAAATGTGGATCGTCCTCTTCGAAATCCGATTTGGTGAAGGGGTGTGAAATTATTCTTCTCTAAGACGTAAATGAGTCTAGCATTGACCATACGCTCAAACGTTTTGCACAAGCAACTCGTAAGAGCTATTGGACGATAACTCAGAGGGTCAGTTGAATCTTTGCCAGGTTTCAATATTGGAATCACTATCTCTTCTCTCCATGATGTAGGATAAGCATGCTCAGTCCAGATTCTATTAAACAATGAAAGTATGTTTAATAAAGAATCATAATTTAAATGACGGAGCATTTGATACGAGATTCCATCTGGTCCTGAGCTAGTGTCGTTTGCTTTAGATAAAGCAGACTTCAATTCTGACAGTTCAAAATCACAATTACAGGGTAGAATATGTCGATCATGAAAGCTTAGAGGTGTCCGCTCAGCGATTCTTTTAATCCTTAGAAAAGTAGGATTATATGAATCAGAGCTGGAAACACTAGCAAAGGTTTCACCGATGACATTAGCTATATCTACCGCTGAGGAGTGTATTGCAGCTCCGGTTTTTAATACAGGAATGGAATAATCCTGATAAATACCATTGGCCGCTTTAACTTTCCTCCATAATTGTTTACTTGTTGTCGATGAATTGATTGACGACACGTAGCAAATCCAAGATTCCCTTTGACTCTGACATCTAACTCTTCGAGCTTGAGCTTTGGCTTTTTTAAAAGCAACAAGATTCTCCGTAGTAGGGTATCTTCGGAATATATTCCATTGCTTCCTTTGTTTCTTATAGGAGAGTTGACACTTTTCATTCCACCAAGGTTTCCTGTGTTTATGTGGAATGATGGAATTTTTAGGGATAGCAACATCCGCAGCTCTGATTATTGTGTCGGTGACATATTTAACGGCATCATCTATCATATCTGTCTTAGCTCTTGTCTTACTGATCACAGCCAATTGCGTGAAAAGTGTCCAATCGGCTCGACTGTACACATAATTAGGTGGGTTGTGACACACACTATTATTTCCAGCCTGAGACACGACTAGAGGGAAATGATCACTGTTGTAAAGGTCATTTCCAACTTCAAAATTCAGAGATGGCAAGAGTGATGGAGAACATATAGCTAAGTCCAGAGAGTGAAATGTCCGTGTAGGTTCGTGACAATAAGTTTTCTCGTCGGTATTCAGCAGACAGAGGCAATTGTCAGATATGAACTGCTCTATCTGACGACCGCGAGAATTCGTATCTTCACTACCCCACAGAGTATTATGGCCATTAAAATCACCTAGAAGCACAAATGGAGCTGGGAGTTGGTCAATTAAATCATCTAGTTCCTCCGAATTTACGACGTCATGTGGTGGTAAATACAGGTTGCAAACAGTGATAAGACAGGTTACGTGAATTTTCACTGCTACAGCTTGTAATGTAGTTCTTAGTTGATGTGCTGTACTTGCATATGAGTTTGATGTGAATATGCAAACTCCTCCAGATACATACGCATCACCACCATTATCCTTTCTGAAGCATTGAAACCCACGCAGTTTGGTGCTAACAATGGGCTTCAGGAATGTTTCCTGGAGAGCCACACATGCGGGGTTGTAGCGAGAGATAACAGATTTGACGTCGTCTATTCGAGAACGAAAACCTCGACAATTCCATGAAACAAAGGAAGTCATTAATGGGATGAATGTTATTCACCAGCAGTGCTCATCTGAGTTTCTGATGAATCCTCAAAACTATCTCTATCTGAGGGATAGAGTTTAACAGTATCTTCCTCCAACGCTAGCCTGGCTTTTCTTTCTGTCAAGGAAGACCTACGAACGCCTTCTTTGGCAAGTTTTAATTTTTTTGCTTGAGAGGCTCTTGATTTTGCAAGAGATAATTTGTACATAGCGGTTGAAGATTTTGTATCTTTTAGCTGGGGAGATGGCTTTATTAAAGTTTCTGAAATAGAGTCAGTTTGGGTGCAACAAGATCTAGTTACTTTCTTAGTAGTAGTCGCATAGCTGATACCTGGTTGTGGTGTACGTGCGGCGACAATTTGTCGAGCCTCCGGATAAGACACACTATTTTTGATTTTGACGGAAGTAATTTCTTTTTCCAACTGCCATGATGGGCAAGATCGTGAATAGGCAGGATGGTCGCCTTTGTAGTTGACACAAACCTCCTTAGCATTGCAGGTTACACTATCGTGGCCAACGTCTGAACAACGGGCGCACGTAAGTTGACCTCTGCAAGCTATTTTTGAATGGCCGAATCGTTGGCATTGAAAACAGCGCAGCGGATTTGGAATATATGGTCTCACTGAGCATCTCATATATGCAACTTTAATATGTTGTGGCAAGGTTGGAGTGCTAAAAGTCAAAATGAGGTGTTTTGTATTAATTGATACACCATCTCGATTCAGGGTTATACGTTTCACAACACATACATTTTGAGATTTTAAATTTTCGAGTATTTCGTCTGTTATGTATATATAAGGTCTGCTGCAGAAATCACTCCCTTGCAAAAGTTTACTGTTGTGTGGGGATGTACGACCACATCCACATTACCAATTGATTTGAATGACTGTATTAATATAGCTTGTTTTTCAGAAGCAATCTCTACTAAAATATCTCCTGTTCGTAGTTTACGAATATTTTTAACTTCACCTAGATAGGATGAAATGCTCTTTTCAATTAGAAAAGGCGAGACAAATTGGAAAGAACCACCTTCAGTTCTTTTAACAATGAAAAATTTGGCATTTAGCATAGACATCTGTTGCTCCAAAGGGAGTGAAGAATTAATTGATTTGTTCATATAGAATAGCTGAAAATTCAGGGACTAGACGGCACCACCCACCACGGAGCCCAACGAGGGGATACAGGTTATTGTACCAGTGCTAGTCAGTCCCTATACGCTCACGGTACATCCATGAAGTGGACTCCACCCTTAACGAGTCATCCAGTAGATGTACCGATCGCTTGATCCATAAAGCCGATTGATGTGCTGAGGACCACAACACACCTCCCGTTTACCTGAAGCAGAGGCCAAAGCAATGCTTTGGTCTCAGGAGGCCTCAATTACCAGGATCCTCCTTTCCAGGGACACGGGTCTCCACGCACGGCAAACACGTGGGTGATTTAGTCCTCAAGAGTAGCTAATAGCAACAGAGCGGCAAAAGCTACTCAAGAGGAGCCCTCAACCTCTTACGAGGCAACCACAACAAGGGAGAAGGGGAAGAAAAAGCAGAAGAGTAGAGGAGAGAAGAAATGAAAGAAGAGAACAGATCACTAGGGTACCTCGGGATTGTGACACCCGTGTTTACCTAAAGAAGGTAAACCCCCTGAGGGGAATGTTTCTTCCAGGACAATCTGCTTGATACCAGGGATGACTCGGGGGAACAAGCTGAATTTTACTGTCAGCACATCTTCTAATGGTATATAGTTCAAGGTATGTCAGTGAATTGGTAACTAGTAATGGTTCTTCAGAACCCTCCTTCGCCAGAACATCTGCAATCTCATTTCCCCATATGTCAACATGCAAAGGAATCCACTGAAGATGCACTTCACAAAGTGACAAGACCTGCTTAAGTTTGCTAAGAATTGCAATTCCGGCTATATCACCAACTCATTACCAGTTTAAAAGATATTGTGAATGGTGCTACGACTGTCAATCAAAAACTAAACATCCCTAAGATCTGTAAAGGACAAAGCAACGCTTAGCCCTTCTTCGTTGGCTATAAACTCACTCTTGAAATCCAAACTGAAGTCGGGATTTCTTTTCTTATTTTGACAATTCCATTTGTGCATTTTAATGACACTTTTACTTCTTCTCTTCTTCTTCACTTTTACTCCCATCAGTATAAATAAGTGTAGTTTCAGCGGGAATTCCGTTACCAAAGCAGATTGTCGTTACAAAGCCGGAACATCATTTTTCTTGGAAACTCGAGACAAAAGTTCCGTACGAAATCCGACTCTAAGGAGTTCCTCAGATGGATCTAAACATTATTTCAATGAATGCTGTTCAACAATACGGTCAATTAAACCAGCATACTCAATTTACTAAGTGGGATGTTTTTCTAAAGTTTTTGGTTATTACTCCAAAACAGCAGAAATTCTGAAGTTCAATTTTGGGAGCCAAAACTGAAAAGTTTATTATAATATTTCACAAGGCCTGTTATTCTGATAAAGCAATCCAATTATGATGACATATATTTTAAAGTACTTTCAATGAATTTGTAGGGAATGTAAACAATCATGAAAATTTTGAAAAAGTGTATAGCTTGCATACTCATAATATTATATTAGTTAAATATTTAAAAATAAATTCAATTATTTCTAAACAAAAACACTTTTAAATTTCTAATTATTTATTAAACATATCAGATAATAATATGTTTAACACTATAGTAGTTCCTAATATTAATAAAAATCTTTTTTTTAAAAATTAATTTATAATTTATAAAAAGTATAATTAAAGGGGAATTTATTACATGGGGGAATAAATCTCATTTTTAATCAATAGAATAAGTTACATTCTTAATGAAACATACTTGTAAGAAACTAATTTCGAAAGTTATAAAATATTTTAAAAGCATACTAGCATAGTTAGATTTGAGCAAATTGAAAAGAATTAAAAATCACTGAATAACTATAAATAATATTCTTTACAAATAATTATTAAAACTTATAAACAATTTTTTAAATATTATATACTTAAAATTTTAACCAGCATAACCGATGTCTGAACTTGAAAAATAAGTACTTATACAGTGCTCTTTATATTTTCTATGATCAGTAATAACTCAAGTACTCTACTTCAAAATTTAATAAAAAAAATAATTAACAGATTAAAAAATTAAAAGTAATAAACAGAAAATATAAAAATCCTTTATGGTTTACAGGAAAATTTATCTAAAATTTTATATTACAAAATTTTCTCTAGATACCTTGAGGTAAACAAATTTAGGATAAAAATGTTAGTTTCCAGAGAGTAAATTTTAAACTATGAGAATACTGTTTGTTGATATTTTTATTCCAATTTTGCATATTGGAATACTTGAAAAAAAAAACGTTCAATAAATGTTTTATATTAATTTTCTTTCATGATCAAAAAAGCCAAATAACTATTTTAACCTCAAAAATGTCATGCTTTCAAGCAGAGTTGTTATAGGCCCATCACAGGTTATCCATATTCTTAAAGCATTAAGTGATACCTGAGAAATATGTGGTTTATTTATTTAGGATAGTAACTCCAAAAGGTAATTAATAATACAAGTTTTTAATATAACATGCTATATTGAAAGTTTGAAGTGTCATTTCAAATGCAAAGTTATAAGATTGCAAGAAAATTTTTGATACATAAATTGCATATTTTTAATGCTCTGAAAAAAAGAAGTTCGCTCATGTTTCTGAAAATTAGAAACTAATTTATTTACACAACTGATATGAAAAACCAAAAGAAATTTTGCAAACATTCTAATATAAAATCACTGATGACAAAATTAAATAATAACATTAAAAATTACAAAAAAAAAAACATTATTATATTTTATCTAAAAAAATAGAGAAGAGAAAATATAAAATATTATAACTTTGCAAATATATGTGTGTGTATATTAAACAGTGAAAATAATTAAATCTGTTTGCAGAAGTGCATATTTTGTAATCTCTAAATATCAAAAAGGGGTCATATATTTTAATGCATCGCTAGAAGTGATTAGTTTTTTCATAATAATTTTATCATGCATTGAATTAACTTTCATATATTCTTGTTTTGTCATCAACTACATGTGTAGATATCATATAATATGTCACTAATCTCTTTGAACAGTAAGAGAATGAATGCAATTTCGTTTTGATTTTAAGAACTGATTATTAAACAGAAACTGTATAACTGCCATTTTTTATCTATTTTTGAATTATATTTTTACATAATTATCTTTTCAGAGAATGCAAATAATTAATTATTTGTATTTTCTGAAAAGATAATTATTTAGCTTACTGTTTACCAAACAATTTCTTATGAATGCATGAATTATAATAATGTAAGTGTACTTTAGCTTAATAATTACCTTACTGTATAATTTTTAAATGAAGTATTTCAACTAAAGGATTACCTTAACTGGCCCATAACAAGAACGATAGGATTTCAAGTCACATCCAGAAAGTGGTAGAATGATTTTCTGAAGTTCATTTTGAAGTTCATCCAAAAAACTTTTAGCCTGCAAATAAAATTTAAATAAATAAAGATATTATAATGAAAAAACCTATTAATTTTTGGTGCAAAACTATTCAAATCATTGTTTTAATTGATTATTAAATTAACTCATTATAAACATGATATTGAAGTAATACTAGATTTTTCTAAGTATAAAATACTTCATAAATTACTTTGAAAAAGTAGTTGCAAAGAAATTAAGTATTCCTTTCCCTATGAACAAGCCCATTTAACTCACATTTTGAGAAAAACATTTAACTATACATTTAAGATTATCATGCTTCATAGATAGCAATATATCTGCGTATCTGATAATAACCAAATTAATTGGAAAAATAAAAATAAATCTTGTATTTTGACGAAAGATTTGCACACATAAAACAAGTTACTTGAAGGTAACTATCATATAATGAGTAATATGATAATCTGAAACAAATTTTGTGTATTTTTTCATTTTACTGAAATATTAAATATTTTTTCCTCAACAATTTAAAATATCTTTAGAGTTTGTGAAAGAAATACTACCAAAACCATAAAATGATTTTTATTTGAGAATAGATTGATTAAATAGCATTTTTACACAACTGTTGTACACAATAAGAAAAGTTCTGCAATATCAAAAAAATAAAAAGTTTAGAAAAAATAAATTTTGTAGCTTTATTACAACTTTTTTCAATGTAGTGGTTTAGATGTAGAAAACAATAACATTTTTCATGTTATGTACTTAGACAAAATCTCATGAAGTCATAACCAAAATACCTTACTATGAAAGATATTAGCACTGAAAAATGCTATGTACAAGAAAATTTAAAATATACTTTCCAGATTAAAATGAATATGTAAAGTTGTTTAAAAAATGCTAGAAATTTATGATCTTGTAGCTAAGGATTCAAATAAGTAGAAAGCAAAAGCAGTTAAAGGAAGGTAATTAATAGCAATTAGGAATAACATTTGATGAAATAAGAAGAAAACATTTAGTGTTTCTAAAATCAAAAAGAATTTAAATCTTAAGATCAATTTTTGAAAAATTAAATTTATCAATACTTTCTAGAAGATATAAAGGTAAATATTTTGTAATAAGAAAGTTATATAAATAGAGAAAAAGACAAGGGAAATCAAATTTAAAACAAAATAGAAATTTAAGTATGGCTTTAAACATAAGAGGAAAAAGCAATATTAAAGATTAGGAAAGATATATGATAAGAAACTGTTTAAAATGAAAAAAAAGTATATGGGAATAAAATTTTAATATTAACTATGCAAAAATATGAAAACTTTAATGTAATTCTTAAACTTATTTTTAAGATTATGTAAATCAAGCAGGCATTTGAACTGCCCAAAGTCACTAACTGGAAAGCCTATGGGGCCAAAAGAACAACTCATTTTAACACAACCTTGAGCACGCTGCTTGTATAATTCAAAATTATTTTTTCTGTTGTTAATTACCTTTACTATCCACTTGTTTTTAAGCATACCTAATTATTCTTAATTCTTCAATATTTGTTAAGATATATTTTGTTATTTTGAATATCTGCTACGTATTTTTGTGTCTCAAAGATACAGCATACTTGATTTATAAAGATAAAATGCAATTTGTGCTAGAGTTACCTTCTTCATACTTATGAGCATGGAGAGAAAAGTGCCAGCTAGGCGATGAGCATTTAATTTAGCCATAGCCTTGCAACATGAGCAAAAATTAAAACATAATTTCACAATTATTTGCAGGTTATTGTTTAGCAAACCAAATGTAAATAATTCCAATACAAAGTACAGGCATCTATATGCTAAAGTACTTCATGCAAGAAGACTATTTTCATGCACCTAACTCATTTACTGAGAAGTAAACTATGATGAGAAAATACCTTTCATTTCTCTTCATAGAGGAGTTCAAGTTTATTTCAGTCTATTACACACTGCTTATTCTTGCATGACAATAAGGAATGGTATTCAAAGCAGTCCTGAAAAAGATTTTTGTAGTAGATTATGGTAAATGGATTGAGCTGGAATCTTCGGCTAAACCTTAACTGCAATAGATTTTCAAGTCATTCATAGAGGAACTTTGGATGCTGTGAAACCATGTAAAATCATACTCCAGATGGAATTGTGAATTATATCTTATAATGTTTGATCTTACCGAAATTTTCCAGCTCATATCCATACCATTCGATTCTGATAATCAAGATATTTGAAGGGAAAAATAGTTACACTTTACATACTAAAACCCAATAAAGAATTTTGAAATTATATTAGACCACTAATTCTTCATTTACCATTAATAACATATAAAAAGAAACAAGGTTGATTGGGTTTTATGGCGCATGGTCCAAAACAGGACAAGTTGCACCAAGAAGAAACAAGGATATATTCCACATGTAATTAACCCATACATAATTCATTTTACAAATCTAGTAAAATATTGACAAAAATACTCAAAAACATGAGAAGGTGAGGAGAAAATGTATTCCAATGTTGTACAGGTTTTACAACAAAACTGATAGTTTATTGAAAATATATCTTAAAAATTTTTAAATGTTATCTTCATTTTGATAAAAAAAAAAAAAGTTAAAAATACACAAAACCTTAACATTTCCAGTTCCTATATAGAACTATTTGAATTCCATTCAAAGAATAGTTTTCTCCCTCTTACTTTACATGAAAAGAATAATCATATTTTATATGTACAGCTATTTTAATGGTACATGAATTAATGGCATGAAATGAAATATCAGAAAAATTATAGACATAAAATCATACCAAACTTAGCATATAAAACAAACTCTTTGTTTATGATAAACTATCAGAATTTTTTACAAATCTTTAGTTCATATTTTGACTTAACTTCATAGATGTGAAATCTGTTTAAAATAAAATAATAAAAAAATTAGCAAAATCGAAACATTTTCTATTGGAAATACACACAGGAACTTATAGTGCAGTATAAAAGCTTACATAGGATAAAAAGAACGATATAAAACTTAATAAGATAAATTAAAGCTGCACAAATAAAGAGCATTTATTTCATTCTGAAACACAGAAGTTAAAACAAGATGTTAATATTAGTCAAAAGAAGCTGTATGATTTCTGCTTTAATGCATAGGTATGGAAAAATACTGACAATTATCCACATTTTTCTTAGAAATTTCATAAAGAGATTTTCATCATGGAAAAGAAACAATATTAAAGATACTTTTCATGTTATATTCCCGACTACATTATCTAGGAGATTCTCAAAATCAAGTTATTCTAAATAAAAATATATCATTAATTTAAGATACATTTTTATTTAGAATAACCTGCTTGAGAATCTCCTGTATATTTTAGTGTGAAGTGTAAAAAGAAAATATTTTTATTTAATGTATCTCATATAAATATTTATATAATATCTTTATATAGATATTTTTATGATATAGCTCAATATTTTTTATCAGTAACTTATCAAAAACATATTTTCAGTGTAATTTATAGATTAAGCAAATAAATTAGCCGCATGATACTGATAACTCTACCGTCTAGTCCACTGTCAATTATGTAGTGATATATCAATTGTTGCTCAACAAAATATCAATGAAGGCAGCAGTGCAAAGAAGTGAATAAAAGATAGAACAAGCTTATTAATAAACAACAGGGTAATACCTCTTTCAGTAGCAAACATATGTAAATGTGTGCAGTGATTAACTATGTCAATCCCCAACATAATACTGCATGAAAAATATGCATTTAAAAATACATAGTTTCTAATTTCAAGCATTAACTTCTTAACACACAATTAAAAAAAAAACTGACAAAAAATCAAGTTTTTATTTAGCAAAACATTTTGGAGCCATGTTTTAACATTTACTTTTGCAAATTTACATAACTAATTAACTATAAAAAAACAGAAAGAATGACCTTCACATAAATAAACAATTATGAATTACAATTCTAAGTAAAGGATAAAAATCAATATCTTTTGTTTAGCTTACGCATTATTTTTGAATCTTAATCAAATTCGAAAATTACAAAGCATAAAATACCATCTCTCTCAAATTATTTTGAATGTGCCGTTTTTCCTGTTTAGTGCATTTGAAGTTAATTACAATATATTAGTATGTTTATGGTACCTTGCAACAGTACTATAAATATACTAAATCACATTTTAAACGCATATTTTCAACAATTACACAGATAAGCCCTTTCTTATTGCTTTTAGATACTTTCTTAATGGTATTTTAGATAGATCCCTGCAAATACTCCAGATTTGAACTCACAATATATTTATATTAAATTTTCTAATAAATTACTGATCAAGACATACTATTTTTGAACAAATCAATAAATTATTGATTCAATAAAATGCGATAGATCAAAAATTAACCTTTTCTGTACTTAAAATCCATAATAAATTAATAATTTAAAAAATTTTACAAATTATATATTGTTTTCAAATGTAAAATGGTAATTCTAATTGAAAAATAGATCACTTTTACAATATTTGGGATTTATTTTATTAGAATTACATATTTTTTCTTTTTAAATAAAGCCCCTAAATTACAGCTATGCATCAATTCTAATTCTATTAATAATCTTCAGTTTGAAAACTAAAGTTAAAATTCTGTTAATTTTTTTATTAAAAAAATTTACAAATTACTAAAAAGAGAATACAATTATGCTTTTAACTAATTGAAAATGAAAGCAAAGGACAACGATCAACACTAAGTTTCAATGAGTGTGATATCTCAACAAAGTCACTCAGCAGAATAAGAAGCTAGAAGAGTCATCAGTCGGTTAGAAAGGAATCGAACACAAGCTGAAATTATTGGTCTTTAGTAGTTATTGGTGTTTAAAGTTGAATAAGTTATTGGTGTTTCACAAAGTAGGATTTTGAACGAAGACTATGCAAAGAGAAGTTTAGGGCAAAGTGTGGTAGAGATACAATAACATCCAATAAAAATCAATGCTTAGCACTAATGGCTCAGCGACACTGAAGTATGAATGCCCCTTTCAATAACATTTTAATCACTAGGGAGTTAAACTTTATAAAATCAGATACAAGTAGTATCCTGGCAAACCAATATCTAGCACCACAATGCTTATGTTCAAACATAAAAACGTTGTGGCACTAGCTGTCGGTGGAAACAGAACATGTTAATTGAAAATGAAATGAATTGGACAATATTCTTTTCTTTAATGAGTCCCATTTTTCTGTTCCTCCTGATAACTGTAATTTTATATGGAAAGAAAATCGTAATAGAAATAAATTTTCGTTTATGCAAGGAAATGTAAAATTTGGCTGTAAAGGAATGATAGTTTACGCAAGTATGTTTCTTAATGGGTGCACCATTATACATATCATTTAAAATGGAACTCTTAATTGGTCAGTGATATAGAAATACAATTTTCAGGCCTATTGTAGTATTTCAAGATGTAACAATTGCAGATGTCTTCATGTTAAGGGACAAAAGCATATGTCACTGTGCAAACTTTGTAGCTGCTTGTATTTTCTAGGAAGGAATCATGTGCTCTCTGAGCATGAAGCTAATAAAAGTTAGCTCTCTGAACATGAAGCTAAACAAGCTTAGGAAGTGTTAGGAAAACATGTTTCTAACCATTTATCATTACCACAAACTCATAAAGATATGAAAAGTTTTCTTGTGGAATAATGAGGTTGAATACACCAGTTCCTCGTTGATAACCTGATTAACATACTGCTTTAATGATGTTTAACATTGCTGGCCACCCGGGAAAATTATACTCTCTACAAAATGTTTCTTTCACAAAAACACCTTTCTTACTAATTATTTTCTCATTCGTAAATTTTGTTTTTATTTTTTATACCTAAATGCAAAATAAAATGCACTTTTTTATGAAAAAGCTTATCAACCTTATTGATTATATATCAATCACCTAAAAAAATTCCTCATCTACAAAATCTCCCAACTTCAATTATTTTGAGGAATGTATTTTCAGAGTAACTTAATAATACTATAAATTAATGATTTCAATAAATGACAACAAGAGCTCACCATTCAATTGAAAACCATTTATTATAAAGACAAACTACACTAGTTGGCAATGACACATCTGCTATTTCTGATCAAAATTTTCTTTATATCTTATTGGAAACTTCAAATACTAATATTTAAATAATTTTCAGTTACATCATTGGAAGAATCAACAATTTACAAAATTTCTAATATTTTCTAATAGAAATTATATAAAGAAATTAAATCATTCCAAGAGTAATTCAGAACTTTTACAAAAAAAGACCTAAAATTTATGAGAAATTTTGAATAATTACAAACAACTATGAACTATTGAATCAAGGGCCAGAGTACTAACATCTTCTGCCTATTCCACTCAATTATGAGAAAAGGCCTGATTTTTCATTACACGGAATAGAATGTAATAGCAAAATTTAAAAGTTAAAAATAAGGAGGAATTAAAGAACAGCTGGTACATTTGGAACTCAAAATTTAATTAATTATATATGCAGAATACAGGAATTAATTCAATAACTAATAAGTAATTTACAAGAGTTCATATTTTTACATACATTAACTAGACCAATTTAACTTGATATAGACACATTTACATAAAAATTTTAATTAAAAATTTTAACATATATTCAATACTTTAACCATAATGGTACATTGTGTGAATGTATAATTGTATACACATATATATACAATGTACATAGTACAGTCATTTGTCAATAGTCTATGACTTTGAGGGCAGTTTAAAAGCCTTTTTATGGGATAGTGAAGTTTTTAAACCGTTGGTTTTAGACATAATTTTTACTGCAAAAAAGTTTTAAGAAAAATTCATATTATGTCACTTTTCGATTTAAAAATTCAGTTGTATAAAAAATTGTAAGATCAAAATTTTATATGATCCCTGGGCCCCTATGTTTATATTAAGAAACATTTTGCCCTTTCTCGCAGAAATGTAACAAAAAGTTTCATTCCTTTACAGCATGAGATTTTTAAATTTATTATTGTTATTTTTTTATCCTACGCCTATCCTCGGCAACTCTGCCATTAATCAACTAGCAGCCCAATAAAAAGATTAACAAGTATAATATCAAGAATAAAGTCCTTTAGTAGCCTCAAAAAAGTTGTCAATCATACACTTTAAGACTTCACAGGGCAGTTCTTGAGGTGAGCAGCATCCATAACATGATTTCACAATGAACAACCAGCAGAGTCCATTATGGTTGTTCGATATAGATGCCTTTGTAGATTGTTTCCAGGTGACAACTGGGCATGACTAACAACACCAACAGCTCGCGGTAAGGAGCTAAGGATTTTATTGTTCCCATCAAGTAGAGTTTTACATTGCCTGTCTATAGTTGCAATAGCATAAAGGGAAACTGTCACACTTTATTTTACTTACGATTACATGTTTGATGTTATGCAAAGGGGGATTTGGCTGGATCATAAGGGAACTAGCTTTCACAAGTCTGTCTGCCTGCTCATTTCCAAAAACATTGCAGTGGCTCAGGATCCATTGAAGAGAAATATGGTCCTTGATTTCAATGAGTTTGAGTAACTTCATTCTGCAAGAGTGGACTAGTGCATTATTATTATAATTTAGATTATTATGCGAAAGAATAATAGCTTGTGAATCAACAAGGAAAACAATTTTTTGATCATGGATGCTTCTTAATTTGTCAATTGCATGAGCTATAGCAGCTAGCTCACCATTGAAATTATTGCAGTATTTCCCCACAGGGCAGCTTATACTAGCATACTAAAGTCTTGGGAATACACTCCAGCACCAGCATTTTTATAGCATTCTCTGAAGAACCATCTATGAAAATATGGTGATAATCCTCAGAAGGGTATCTGCTGTGAATTGTAGCCAGAGTAGCACTTTTCAATTCACTCTGTAGAGTGTACTGTTTTTTTAACTCGCCATACTAGATCTAAATGTACCTCCAACCTATCTAGATTCATAACAGGATTACATTCTCCCATGGAAAAAACCTGGTGATCTGGAGTAGGGACATCATAAGTGTCATAGAGATCATTTATAATTGAAAGAAATGATTTAAGGGTTTTTAGTCTCTTAACCGATGGGTTGCAATTTCATAGAAAATTTCTCTTTCTTCTTAAAGATTCTTTCAACAAGAATCATAACATTTCCATTACATCTATCACAAAAGGGTTCCAATTTAGTCTGCAGTTCCATAGCAACTACAGGAGTTGATTTAGCTCCTCCAGGGATTAAATGCAACATGCTGTTCTGGTAAACATTAAATTTGTGTCTATTAGAATTCCAGGCAGTAATTAAGACCTCATTTCCATATTCAACAGTGGGACAAATATAGCTTTTATATGAGTACAGTCCCAAGTGATACCAGACAATTCCTTAATTAGCTTAGATCTCAAGTGTCCTCAATCAATTGTAGTGTCAATTAGTTTTTTCCAAGTCAATTTTGTGTCTAAGTGAATACCCCAGTATATAATATCAGTTGTTCTTATTAGGTTTTTTCCTTTTTAGATAAGATGAATACCATGATGCTTGGTACTAAGGAAGAACAATAGGAAAGCTGTCTTATCAATGTTTACTACCATATAAATCCCATCAGCCCAAGAGCTTTGAACATTTAGGGCTCTTTGTAAAGCACATTCCATTCTAGCTATATCAGAATCAGTAGCACTCATTACAATGTCATCCGCAAACAGCAAGGCATTACACCTGGGACAGATTTAGAGATATTATCTATTAGGTCATTCATCATAATATTAAATAAAATAGGGCTCACCACTGCACCCTGAGGAAAACCCACTTTGAAATGCTGTGGCCGTATTTAACATTTATAAAGCATTAATCAAGAAAACTCTTAATCCATTTATAAAGATTTCCAGTTATACCATTTTTAATGAGCTCATTTCTTCTGATTTTTTTGATTACTCATTTGGGATAAAAACCTATGAGCTTTAAAACCATTTTTTCTGAAGTCCAGTTTTTCTAAAAAAACTTTCGTATGTATGATGTTTTACTTGAGTGTTGGATTTTGTCAATGTAGCCTGAGCTTTACGTAGAGCTGTACAGTCCTCACTAGACCCACTCATTTGAGTTCTGATGAGCAATGTTTCCAATTTCTTTAAGTTTTTGCAAATTTTCATTCCTAAAAGGTGTATTTCTTTTGTTGACCCCTTGGAACACATAGAGAAACACACTTTAGTAAACCTTGGGTAAAAAGCTTCGAAGTATGACCAATGTTCTGAAAAACTAGTGAGTTGTCAATAATTTCATCATTAAGTTGTTTATATTTAATCCAGTGTGCCTTCTTAAAGTTCCAATACACCACCAAAAAGTAAGTGAGATATTTAATTTCAAAGTTTGCTATTTTTTCTGTTATAAAATCAATTGTGAAGTAGGTTATAAAATTAATTAGTATAAATCAAGAATAAAATTTTTAGAAGCACAACATTTTGAAGAAAAGAACTTTCCATCCAAATGTGATCTATATATCCTGGTTGGAAGCTATAGCAATGCCACACACTTAGAGAAGTCAAACATAGAAATTCGTATTTGTAATTAACAATGTAATTAAATAAAAAAATTATAACTTCCAAAATTCTAAAACATTCATTTTGTTTTATTTATCCAAAAATGATACAATGAAATCAATACTCAAAAAACTCCATAATTGATGCACTTCAGTCAGAAAAGAAAATACATAATATAAAGCAAAATGAGAATTATAGTAAGATTAATATATCATAATACATATTTTTTTGACATAGATATAAGAAAGTGGAAAATGTTACCTTAGCGTTATGTGTTCAAATAGGTCACTAAAGCTGTTATACATGTTTGCAATCATGAATACAAATCTTCAAGTGTGATATGAATCTAGTGATAGTATTTTTTGCTGAAGTATGACATGATAATGATGCGCACCTTTAGCGTGTAATGTTTACTCTACATATGCTTGTGATAAATTACAATCTGCAAATTCCTAAATGTAGTGTTATGTGTATAAGCTAAAGCACATGCCAAAACATCTTTCGGTTTTACAGCAGAAGCCGATTCCAACGCCACTCTGTACAAGGACGACTAAGAGTTTGTCTTTACTTGAGGCAACTCATTACATTATTTTTAACAATTTGACCACTTGAATGTGAAAAATCTGGAAAACAATTAATGTACAACTCATGTAAATTGATGCATTACCTTTTAGATTCATCATAAATGATAATCATCTTTCAGCATTCATTTAGAGTTGTTTGCCATTATTTTACCATGTAACTAATCATATCATTTAGTGGTTTACTCCCTATTCTAATTTATCTTATTGGTTAAGTACTAAATCAAAATTGTCATTCGCATACTTATCAAGTTTTATCAATGGAAATGCTGCATTTTGAGAAATTTCACTCTTTTAATATCTGTCGGTTGTGTGATGTATTGAAATCAATGGGGGAAATTATTAAAAAATGCATCAGAATTCATGCCTTAATGACACCTCTTAGTATAACACAATTAGAAATTTAGCACCTAAATCTTTCAAATCAAATGCAATGATGAAAGTCCGAACCAGCAGTTAAGAAACAGATCTAGGAAATGCAGTTAATAACTAGAATTACAAAATTAGAGAAACAGCACATTTCTGGCTGACTGAGAAGGTTTGGAATGAATATCAAGAAATTAAATCTTATGATCAACAATTGCCAGATCATTTCATGCTCTCAAATTTCCAGAATGTTTACACTCAGATGGTTGGATGTATAATTTGCTTTTCAATCAATATTACAATAAAATTTTATTTAAAAAGCTTTTTTATTGGATATCTTCCCGATCCCATATTTGTAGTCACTAAAACAAATGTGAGTTTGTTAATTAAATACAAGAAGCCTTGAGAAATGTGGGCTCTTTGTACAAATAATTAGGTCAAATTGAGAACATAGTGAAGCTGAATTAAAGTCAACACTTAGCTTAAGTAACATTTAGTAGAAACTCAATGTAAAAATATTTTAAGGTGATACCTAATATTCCTATTGATTCTGTGGGATAGCTGTATTTGCCGTATTGAAAGAGTTTCAATAATTAATCATTTTTTTCACAATTTGTTCTTCAGAATGTTTCATTAATCGGTATTTATCACTTGTACTGTTTAAAAATTGACTACATCTTAAGTTAATTTTTACTAAATAATTGTTAAAAATTGACTACATCTTAAGGTGTAAGATTCACCCTGGACTAAATACTCAACAAACCTGCAGGTTTTAATATATAGGTGTATTAATACGGGAAATGCATGAAATCCCTTAAGGGGAGATGCAATAGTTATAAGTCCAAGTGATATGCCCCATCAGGGATTGATTAATCATAATTAAAAACAAATGTTCATGTTTTGACCCAAGGTATCATTGCTATAGTTTCCTATATAATGTATATCAGGTGGTGGTTATAGATATACATCATATACAGATGGAAAAAATACTTTTCCTCCAAAAGGTTGATTTTCAGGGAATTAATTCTAGAATAATATTGTTTCATTTAGTAACTGACCCATTATATAAGACTGAAAAAATCACAAACTTTGAAACTAAATACTTCGCTAATTTTTTTGTTGCAGATCAATGAAACATTGTTAGCTGTAAAGGAAAAAGCAAACTTTTTTAATATAATAATTAAACTCAAAAGCACAAAAGATTTTGGCTTTTTTCAAGTTTTGTAAAATTTGAATTTTAAAATCTAAATATGACACATGAAATTTCTCTTTCTTTGAAACATAGTTGCAACAGAAATTATACCTCTAAGCAATGGTTTGGGAGATGAAGTTCCAGAAAGGATTTTCCTGTGCATACTGTGTACATATGTATGTATAATTAAAGCAAAATAATCACATTTTGTCAGTCAAAATTTAATAGATGATAAAAGCTAAACCTGAAAAAATGTTGTTTAAACAAATCAGTTATGATTTTATTTTTACATTACATTTAACCACAGCACTTTTATTTCAAACAATAATATACATATGATACCAATGAAGTAAAAAAAGCACATACTTCTTTGGAAATATTTAGAAGCACCCCAATAGAGCCATTGTTTGTGACATACAACAAGCAAGGATTACCCTTGCGATGAAATTTAACCATTTGCATTTTAATAACTGGATCTCCAACATAAAATTTAGAGTCAATTATCTGAAAAATACATAAAAAAGATGCTTAAAAATATTACTCTATAAAATCCTAAATTTTCACATATAACATTCCTTAAAATAAAATTAGTAAATTTTGCTAATACTCATAAATTATGTTTATTTTTTATATTTAAAAGCAAAAAATTATCAATTTCAGTAAAAAGCAATTCATAACATTTATCACAGGAGTTTAAATAATCCAGTTTTAAGAACCTGTTTCAATGCAACAAATTCAATGTTTCTATAAAATTTTAAAGTCATATTTGTTATTCAAGAAAACCTTACCTAATATTAGCTTTTTTGATTTATTTCAAATTATTAACATTCATTTAAAAATTTCAAATATTTTTTTAGAGTTTGTTATGTCTATAACAATAAATGTTACATTTAAAATGAAATTTTACAGAGCAAAACTGCTGAATGTCATCAATGCATTGAAAAAATTTATTCTGAAAATATGAAACAATGATATTATCTGAATGATGTTAGGGAGTTTGTGATGAATATGTATGTATATTTTAGTGTAGTAGTATGTAGATGTAAAAAGTAATTTAAATTATGCTTTAACTATAAACTGAAAACTTATAAAATATTATTATAAATCATCTCATAGTTTCTAATAAGTGAATAATACAGTTAATTTTACAATGCTGATAATTTTTAACTTTTGATAATGACAAATGTAACTATTGTAGACAATTTATAAATAAAACCTTATTTCTCATACTTGAGCAGGTTATACAAAATCAAGTAGTTACTAAGACTTTTTAAAACAATTTATTGTTAAGTAAACAAACATTACTTTCTTTGTTAGGACTATTTTAACTGAAGGCTAGTGTCATAAAATCACTCCGTTCATTTCACCATCTATTGAAAGAGTTTCAATAATTAATCATTTTTTTTCATAATTTGTTCTTCAGAATTTTTCCTTAATCTGTATTTATCACTTGTACTATTTTACAGTTTCATTCCTAATCATAATACTTTAAATAATTAATTCCTTCACTAGATTAATTTTAGTAGTATTCATTGTCTAATAATTCATTTATTCTCGTGAAAGTTTTATCACTTGCAGATAGGAGATGTACACCAATGTTAAATGACATCTGATAGCCATACTTTTCTTGATCTAGGTTATCTGTAGAAGTGTAACATCAATCACATAATACATCTTGAATGTTATGATCATGTACACCAATGGTAAAATAAATGGTGTTAATAGGAAGAAATGAAACTTCTGCCTAAAATACTTTAGTAGCAAGATTTCAAGAATGTATTTGCAAGTATTAATAGTTATTAATAGGAATTAACAGACACTTCAAGTTTAAATCTTATTGCTTGAAATAGAAAGTGCAAAGCACACAAAAATGAAATTTCGAAAAATATAGAATATTTTTAGGATTGATAAAGCAACTTAAATGTTTGAATTTAAAACAAGGTTTTATATATATTTTTTATAAAATATAATTTAAATGTTTTAATATTATTGCCCAATTATAAAATAAAATAGCTTTAATGAAAAGAAAGGCTGAATTAAATAAATATTTATTTTATTCCCTAAATGCAGCTATTTACTTTGTTCAATGCTATAAAGTAAAAAATGAAATTTACTCAAAAATTATATGCCAAGAAAAATATTCTCTCCATAATATTAGTTTCTTGAAGTTATGTATTTTATACTTATGGAATGAATAATAAAAATTTTTATTTAACACAGGTAATGTTAATATAATTTTAAATATATGAATATTTAATATAGCAAACTCATAATTAGTATCAATTTCTAAGTTTAAAAAACTTCAATCATTAACAAAAAGTGTTTTCCAAAAAATAAATAAATAATTGCAGATTGATTTTAAAAAAATGTAAATTGTGCATAAATTTGAAATAATAAATAATTTTACTATTCCTCAAAGAATAAATGTACTTATTTTAACTATTGAGTGAATAAACTGTTTAAATGTATGTGTTGATTTTTTTTCCCTTTTTCATAAATTTCGGCAGAAAGTGCTTCGCTAGTTTCAACTGACACTGTCCATAGATTTTTAGCAGCAGCATCATCATCATCAAAGTTTATCAGTACAGCAATGAATTAATCTCAACATATATCATCTGAGTAGATATATTCAACAAAATGCTAAAAAACAAATTTATTAATATTTGTTGGTGATTTTAGCTTTAAAATATAATGCTCAATCTAATAAATTATACATGAAAAAAGCATGTTTTAAATCTTTCACCAATATTTGTATAAAATATACTTATCTAAACATATATTCATATGCATAAAGATTCTCAATTTCCACAAAATGATAAGCTGTCAGAAAGAGTTACATGAGTGAAGAGTATGTGGTGGAAGGATATAGAATAAATATTATTATTATTATAAAGTAAATATTATAATCCTATGGACTTGTGTTTTTGAGCCTTGAACTTATGCCAAAATGTTTAAAGAAAATTTGGCAACAACTTAAAAATTTTTTTTAAGTTGAAATATTTCTCTAAATAAATTTTTTGTATTTTAGTTATTAAACACGTATTTTAAGGATATAATTTTACAAAAATATTCAGTTTATATATTTGCCTTGTATAAAAATTTTTCCCTATTACATTCCTTTTAATTAATTCTTCGTCATTAAAATATACTATTTTGAATTTCAAAATGAATTTGGAAGTTTCATATTCAGCAAAATTCTTCTTTTTTAATACTGATACTTCAAATGTGGTATTTAAAAAATAAAATTATATATCTATTACAATTTTATGACTCTATATATCCACATTAGTCATCCTATGACTTTGAAATGTGTCTGTACTAATGTGGCAAAGAATTCCTCAGATGATGATCTCATATTTTCTGTTTTTTATTTGTTTGTTGTCTGTCAATTTGTATTTGCCTTGCTAATGGCAGTAAAAAGTGTTCCCTGTCATACAACTTGCATAAACTATTTTAAGGCCTATTTAATTTCAGAATTATATAGTTATGTAATGTTCAAACGTTTAAGAGGGAAAAAATTGAGCTGAAAATTACTTATAGTCATGTTTAGTGTATGATGGAATAGGGAATATTTTTCAAGCCATTATAATAATTATAATCTTGATATTAAACAGCATCAAATCTGATACACAAACAAAAAGGAACAGATTTTTGTAGCACAGTATATAAGCTTCCTTTCACTTTTAATAATTCCAAAGCAAAAAAAAGACTGGCAACAGTTTTAACATAGTATACTTTAAGATTAACAGAAATCATTTTATCTTTATATACCATTTGTTTTATATTATATTTACATTATCTTATTAGGCAGTAATTTAGGTAAAACATAAACAGAAAAAATACATCAAGATATACCATAATTTTCTTTTAAGTAATTTCTTTTTTATGAATATACTAAACGCAGTTTCAAATGAAAATTCACCCAAACAGATTAAAGTTATACTTAATTACGAAACAAATTTTTCCATGGGAACTATCCACGATAATTTTTCCATGGGTTCCATAAGCATTCCATTTAAATTAAATACCTTATTCTATAAAATAAAATTTAATTCACAAATGATTGTGAAACATCTTTTTTATTAGGGACATACATTTTTTATAATTTAAAGTAGACATTATAATATTTGTGAAAATTTTGTAAGATTTAATAAATCGACAAAGTTATGCCATTTTCAGATCAAATTTCTGAAAAGCAAAATATCAAGAACATGGTCTCAAAAAGGGCTAATTACACTGGGGTCAACTATAGTCTGTCACAAAAAGCAATCATGCTTGAGGACATTAGATACAGCAAATGGTAGTTCTTTTGATATTTGTATTATTTTTAATTTACATAGTAACAGAACGTTTTACTAATTTGATGCCACAGCCGGGTAAGGACTTAATCGATCAGATCAGAACAGAGAGAACTCAGTATATAAAGCATTCTGCCTGAAAGTAATATTGTGGCTAATATTAACAAATTGTGGGAGTAACAAAAACATGTGTTCTTATATGCAGTGCTATTCACAACACAGAAAGACACATAATTTTGTAACACATTATTTGCATATGCCAGAAACAGGCAAAAATGAAAGGCAAATGTTCATATCTTGTAAAGGTGATCTTGCATCTAGCATTATTTTATTTCTAATGCTTACCTGAGATCTGTTCTAGTAAAAGATAGGCTGGATTATAATTAAACTTATTTACCATTGGTGGCAACACTACATTATTTTTCTTGAACTGCAAAAAATAACTTAGTTTATTTATCTATTCAATTTTTGTAAAAAAAAATATCAGATAAATTTTTATTAGTTTTTCCAAGAAAAAAGTCACTGGGAAAATTTGCTACCATCAAATAAATAAATAAAAATGAAACAAATCATCAAATCATAACAATGAAATCAACTTTTCCCCTTCATTTTACAAGACACTTCTAAAAAATGGTGTTATCAGGAAAAACACTTATATTCATTTTGCATGATAATGGTGCACAGTACTTTTCATTAACTATTACTGATTTTATGATTCTCTTGGATCTTTATATCATTTTAAAGATCCAAGAGCATCATAAAATCAGTAATATCAATAATAAGTATCACAATAATACTATATATAAGAGACGTTTATTGCACAGATTTAAACACCATTGCACAATACTACTGTATACATAGACCACATTAAAATCTAGATGGAGATATCCTTCAATACAAAATATTGTAATTGTATTCATATGTCCAATTTAATATGTTTCCAATGTTTCATAAATTTTGATTATTTAAAATAATAACTTTATGATGTTACAAGTCAAGAAAATAATTTTGTATTTAGTTGTTTGCATCTTAAAAATATTATTTATTGGTTTTACTTCAGAAAATACTTATACTATTTAAATGTAATAAATGTGATTAAATTTAGGAATAATAAGAGTAGCTTGACTAAATTTTTTGTTTCCAACAATAAATAAGATACAATTTGAAGATAACTTTTGCACATTAAAAAGAAAAGACAAAAGTAAACAATGATATGTAATATCTGCATTCAAAATACAAAACAGAGTGCATGTTAGGAATTGCATGAAAACCTTTTAATATTATGTATAAATACACAAGTACAAAAAGGAAATAAAAAGAAACATCTTGTTAATGTAGAAATCCAGAGAAAATAGCAAGCAGTTATATTTTTAGCAATGAAATCAACAACTAATATTTTAAGAAATACGATTTTTAAACTTTTGCCTTAATGAATAATATATATCCATAAATAAAAATATGAATAAGGCATACTGTTCAGATTAAAGACAAATGTTAAATTAATGTGAGATTATAAAATGAATGTGAGGCACGTATGAATTAATAACACATGTGAGATACACCAAATATGAGCTACCAAAATACATTTTATTTTATAACTATGCTATGCTTATTAAAATCACATATGGCAATATATTGTTACACATGAAGTATTTCTGCATTAATAATGAATCTTCCTCTTAAATGACTTTCTATAACACATGATATTTCATGTACAAAATATAAAATAAAATTTAGCATTTTCATAACTGCCTTTGTATAAACAAAATCTTTATCAACCAGTATCAAGTATTCATTAATATCATTTTATAAGATTCAGTGTTTCCAATTGGTATAAAAAGTTAGACACCTTTAATTTTTAAATTAATAAAATTACCAGTTTAGATGTTCCGATGAAACATCTTTCTTTCCAATTTTCTTCAACTAGTTTATTGTAAAGAAGAAACTGGTCACCTTTACTTGTCTGAAAATGATGAAGAATTAAATTCACATTGGGAACATTTTAATAAAATATTGGAAAAGAAAACACAAACAATTAGATTTTAAAAAATAATCACTTTCTGCATTTTTCAATAGGAAATCCATCATAGTGAAACCATGGTAAAAAGTATAAAGGATTAAAATAGGATGGTAATTGAAGAAGGAATCCTTCACACAAAAAACAGCTATTAATAATTAGGTAAATAGGGGTACATTTGAAGTATATAATTTTGTATAAAGTGTATGAATAATTACAATGAATGAACTGATGTTTACAAAAGAAATATAAAGAAAATAAGCAATTGAATAATTCAAATTCACTTACAATTAATTTCAAAATATAAAGTAAATTATCATAACAAAATCTGGATATAAATTAAACAATTATTATATTTGATTAAAAGAGTAAATTATCTTTGGGGCATAAAGAAAGCATGTATGTGGTGGGAGAAATAATTTCAGTGTCATTGTTGAACAAGAGGTAGATGACAAGTTTTTACCATCGATGTGGGAGATTTTAAGGTTTTGGCCTATTGACATGTGAATACAGCCCACCACCAATGAAATATCCTTCCAGAAGTTGATTTATAAGGTGGATGCAAAAAAATGTCTTAAACCGATCCTCACTTGTTAAGCTATCCACTACACACTGTCAACTATTACAGATTATATTCTTCAAAATAAAAATTACAAATTATATTTTTAACATTCAATTATAGATTATACTTTTAACAAAATAAAACAAATCTAACAATCTTTATCTCCTAAAAGAAATTTTCTATAAATTTGAAAACTTTGGAATAGCAATTTCTAACTTTCTTTGAAATAGCTGCCCAATTTTCTAAATTCAACAGTATAAAGATCTTGAATATAAATCAGTGTCTAAAATCATTACTTAAACCTTACTCTCAGAATTTTACTTGTGTATATTAAGTTAAAATTAGAATTCAATGAAAAATTTATCTTTAACTTAAAAAATTAAATACACAAAATATTGTTGAATTAATACAACATTTTGCTAAGGAGTACTTAAAAACTTGAAAGATAAAGCATAGCAAAAGCTGGCCTAAATTAACAACTTGTAGCTATGTTATTGATCACTATCCACAATAATTTCTCACACTTGTGGTTCAACATTATGGTAAAAATATTTCTCTTCAGACTTAGTCTTATCTTATTAACAAATCCCTTGCATAAAGATGACGTTCCAAAAGCTACCATTATAACAAAATTTAGAAAATTTGAATTTTTTTTCATGATATTTGATTTTAAATGCAGCTTAAACCCTTCAACAATCCTTGAGTATAGTGTTATCAGGACAAGATTTCATTTCTGTTATTCAAAATATTATTTACATGACACACTGATTGCTTATCTTGATAAGTTATACATAGTTTTTCAAAGGTTAAATTTCTATGAATTATGTATCAATACGGCAAAACAATATCTTTGATACTTCTAAAATTAAATATTTGAGATATGAAATCGTAACAAGGAATTAAACCACCTATCACGAAAGTTGATTTCATATAAATTTTACACGCATTCATGTCAGTAAGCAACTTATTCTACAGTTTGATTAATTACAACCATTTCATTCTAAATTGTGCTAAACTGCAACAGCATCTAACCTCATTACTTAGCGAAAAAAACAGCAAGAATAACAGTATACCTCCAATTTGAACAGATGATTCTCATAAGGCATTCAAAGACCTCAAAAACCTCCTTTGTAATGATACAATCTCTTACATGAGATGCTTCTGATACTACTATAATAACTGTCGCACATCAAATTGAACATGGTGAGATGCATCCATTAAGCTTCTCTTCGTGTTTCTTAAACATCTTGACATTAGAAAAGAGAACTTTCATCATTTACATAAGTCAAAAATCTATCACATTTCTGTTTGAACAAAATTTAGACTAAGCCTACACAAACAAGCAAGGCAGATAAGTTATATTGCTCAATTTTCAACAGATATTCAACATATTACAAAATGGATTTGAAGCACAAAGAAACTAACATCAAAGATTCGTATAAGCTAATATCAATGAAATTTGTCAAATTATGGTTTGAGCATTGTTTAAAATGTTAACAATCTAAAGTTCAAAAACAAACACAATTATCCCTTCAATGAGATAATTTTAAAAGAAAATAATAGAACTACTGCAAATCATTTTCAGTCAAATTGATTAATTGAGGTGGAAGCACTGAACTATAATGATTAGTTTAAAGTGGCATTTAAAGCAAAACAAATCTTGAATAGACATGTCATCATTTGTTCTCTTGGGGTTATGGATTATGTTATTATGTGAAAGAAAAGATGAAGAATACTCTTCAACAGAGGGCTATAATGATCTGGTTGGTTACAGCATTTCTTGTTATCAGAAAGTAACGAGTTCAAATTCTAGTTGAACAAACGATCCTTTTTGTGTTCACTACAGGCAACTGGGGCACTTAAACTTTGTATTGAAGGTCTTCTGCTTTGTTGATACATCTAAATTACAAAGATTCCTATACAGAAGCTTCACTTCATTGGTAGAACCCTGAGCAAGGTACAGGGAGGAATGCTGGTGCAAAAACAACTCTTCAACTGAAACTTTTATGGAAATCCCCTTTGTTTACCGGGATCTTTTTCCAAGAGTTCTAATGTTAGGCATTCAGAATTCCTTCAGATTTCAAAACATTATGAGTCATAAAACCGGCAATTATGACTACTAATGGTAATAAATCCTTTATCTCACAGCTAGTTTTGAAAGGATTTCTTATTTCTATGTACAGTAATGAAGCCACTACATCCTATCCAATTAGGTTTCTATTTCATACAATACATTTCCTAATCGCTTTCATTGGCAGGGGAATATCTAGTACCTATACTATCTATTTTTCTAACAGTTTATCATTATGTGAATTTATCACTTCATTATTTTTCATATTTCAAGTAAATATAAATACAATTGCTATTCTATCTTTTGCTGCTAAGAAGTTCTTAAATCATTATTTAGATTATTAAAACATAGTTTGAAGGAAATATTTTTCATTAAAATTAACCTTTATTAACATGATACAAAAATTTGGCAAAATTTAAGCTTTTTGAAGGAGAGAAATTACAAATAATATCATTTTATACTTCAGGATAAAATGGAAAAATTATTTTATCCAATTTATACATAGTTTAAAAGAAAAATGGTTGCCTTCAACAACTAGTTTTCTATCAATTAATCAAAACAAACACTTATAGCAGCAACTGAAGATTTTTTAATAGAAGTTTTGAGGTATAAAACTAAATTTTTAAAGTTTAGTGGCATTTCAAAAAAGAAAATCATGTATTTAACAAATACTTTGCTGTTATTTTACTTCACACACATTGACATAATTATCAAAGAATTAAGAAAGTAGTGGAGTTGATTTAAATGAAATTACCATTTCATTAGTTGATAGCTTAACAAGATCTCCTGTTAGATCAGACATTAAACTTTCAAAGGAGTCGATTGTATTTCCTTGGGATACCTGTAAAATATTTTAAAAAATTAAAGTTTTAATTAGGTATTTTTATTTATATCTCGTCATAAGGAAAATATGAAAATATTTGCATGAAAATGAAATTAAGAATTGATTTTTTTAAATTTACAGGCTTTGCTTGCCTTATTTTTATTGCAAATAGTATTATTTGTCAACAGAAACAAGTGCTATTTTTATTAAATTTGAGATGATAAAAATTGAAATAGGATTATCAAATTTAATATGAATTACAAAATTATTCATGTTCAATGATAAGTTATATGTTTTTATTAATTGCTTGAAAATCTTAAATGTTAGATTCTTTCTTAATTTATTTTCTTTTACTGAATAATTTGGTGGCATAGGATCAATTTATGCTGGCTAAATAGGATAAATAATCACAGTAACATCACAAATTATAAAGAAGTAAAAATGCAAAAGAAATATATCTATATATAATTTCCTCCTTATGAATAAAACTTTGAAATAATAGGCATTAATTACTTTTATATCATTCAATCAGATATCTCATTGAAAATCAAACTCAGGAAATAGAGAAAAAATATGAAAGTGAAGTTCAAAAAATAAAAAAAAAATTATCTTAGAAGAAAACTCATGAATTTGATTTTAAAAACTTTCATAATGATAGTTTATTTTAATAAGAAGAATAACATAAGATCACACTTTAACTTTGGAATGCTGACAGACATGGTCATAAAAATAGATGTCAAAAAGGTTCTGCAAGAGGCACTACAAAGCAAGATCAGTTGCAATGTCACTAGATAAAATGCAGAAATTAAGAAATTTATTATTAAATTACACTTAATCGGACATTAATATAAATCACTATTTGATTAAACACTAAAGCCAATTATTCATATATAATTAACCTAGTATTTAATTAGAAGAGTACCAAATGTGGTACCAACTTGTTATCTCATTGCAAACTCAAAAGAATCAATAAGCATCGGGAGAATGAAAATAGGTAACAAGAATCTTTCTGCAATCAATTATCAGTATAAGAGTATAGAGTTCACTTTAACAGAATATTTATTTAAATAAAAAGAAAAAAATAATAAATATGATTTTTGGTTGAAAATTAAATTTAGATTTTAGTTAGTTTAATTATTGTATACAATTAATTGTACACATTCTCGATGAAGACTATATTATGAAGTGATTCTAAATTTAAAAGAATTATCTAACTTAAGTATTGGCTATTTCAACTATATCATATATTTCTGCTTTAAATTTTATGTTTAACTTGTGGAATTTGCCGAGGGAATCTAAATAAACAACTTCTAAAAATTTAATTCAGCATTTTAAAATGCTGGTATTGTTGATGTTAAAATTTGTTATTTAAAATATATTTATTTTATAAAAGAAATCAATTTAGTTACAACATACGATTAAAATGTTGATACCATCATATTGTTACAATGTTATTTTAGCGGATTCTGAGAAATAAATCCAATGATAGATGTTCAAAAATTAAACAATTTCCAGAACTGTAATGTAACAATGAAAACCATTTGCTGAGTAGGGGCAAAATACCAAATGACACCTTGAACACAAACAAATAAGATAAGATTGTATCCACACTTAATGGAATATGAATTTCAATATTTATATCACATAAAGCATAAGAGATACTTCCTCTCTCCAAAAGTACTCATAAGATACAAATATCTTGTGATAATGTACAATCTTCAGTTATGATAAATGTTTGCAATTATAATGAATTGCTCCTTCTTATTAATTCATGAAAAAATTTTGCAGAAAGTTAAATACATACCAACATGCTTTGTTCACGTTATTTTCTTAACGTTTTTGCTGAAAGGTGTCTTTTGGTATTAAACTGCTTCTGGTATATTTATAATTTGTATATTATTTAAGACTATTATTAGAACTGCAGCAAGCTATCACATCTTGTAGCACATAGTTACTTATGTTACAATACCTTATTTCAACAATAACTATTAGTGTTGTACCTTTAAGGATGCAAGACAGAATTTAATTGAGCACTTTACATAAATATACTATCTACAAATAAGTATTTAGACATCAGTAGTGAAAAAATAAACATAATTTATTTAAATTTAAAAGTAGGCAGAGCCTCCGCATGAGGCAATTACACCCTAAATTCTCTAGAGTATGCACTTCATAAGTGTTTGGATAAAAGACCAAGGTATTTTCTTCCATTCGGCTTTGATGAGATACATAGGTTCTTCCAGTGATTTTGGATATTGTTGCAATTTTTAGTTTAGCAATTCAACTCATTCAAAAAGTGTTCAAGAGAACATAAAGCTGGAATTTGGATAAGCATGCCAAATAAACTCACACAATTGTGTGAATACCAATTAATAGTGGGAAACGGTACGTCATCCTGAAAGCAACAATAATTAAACCCGTAAAGTTGCTGCAGTGTAGAAAGCACATTCTTAACCAGAATAGCACCAGGAAACAGTATTGAGCTTAGCATGAACTGAAATCAAGGATGCCAGTCCAAAAAATGAGTAAATATTTAGAGAATTATTCCACCTCTACTAAACTTTACTGTAAGTACAATCTATTCAACCAAAAAGTGTTGTTTAGGTGTACAACAAACCAATACTCTGCCATACAACTGGTAGAGCTTGAAACCAGATTCATCACTTCTGAGAACCTGTTTTCATTGAACTATGTTCTAATTTCATTTCACCTTGCCCTACCTCAAATAAAGATCATGGTTGGATTTCGTAATCAAAGGCTTTTGGGCAGAAGCACAACCATAAAAAGCAAACAATTGTCCTTCCTTGAGAATGGTATTTATTGAAACAATCCTGGATACTTATTGGAAGTGCTGGAGTATACAAACCATTGGTTTAGTGAGATTTTTCTCAATTTTGTAAGACAGCACATCAGTCTTTTTCTTATTTTTTGTTTGTTGAGCTAAGACCCTTACCAACAATCACAGCTCACTTTTCATTTCTTAATCACAAATGCTTCTGTGAATTTTGAAATGCTTAACTGATATTGCTATAACATCTATATTGTTAAACAAATAATAAATAAAGTTGAACTTTTCAACACATTAGAAATACTTCTTGTGACATTGCCATTATTAAAAACAATAAAACTAACGGGGAAAAGATCTTGTGCTACTATACCCTCATATAGATCTTTCTATACTGACACAATTACAGATATATGTTGTGGTGCTGATGTTTCTTGCATAGTTATCATCGTAGCTATTAAGTTAGTGGCAGTATCATTTTTAATAAGAGATCGACTCAAAAATATAATAACTGTAGTTACTAGATGAATAAATTTGCAAATAAATGTTGTGTTCACTCAATGGCAATGTAGGATATTTCATGCATGTTCTAATGGGTACACATAAGTGGATAGATAGGATTAATTAGTAGGATATAGAACAATACATCAATGGACTGAAGTAATACATCAGACAAATTCCAAGTGTATTTATCAAATCCTAGGAGCATTATAAATTTCAGAATCAAGGATCTTCCAAAATTTATTACCACAGAAATTAAGTAATTATTTTTAACTCAAATTTCTTTCAAAATGCATATTCTTGTGAAATATTTAAAGTTGTTTTTTATTTTAATTTTAAAATCATAAAGTCTTTTTCAAGTTAGTCAAGAAGTTTAAATTCATAAATGTTCAACTCCTCTTAGTTATGGTTAGATAAAAGATATGAAACACATCATTCATATCTTAATAGTCATTAGTTAACTGGAGAATCAAATCTTAAAGAACATTTTTAATGTTAAAACCACTCATTTCATATAAAATTCCCGTAAATTTTTCCATGTAAGATCTTAAAATGAGATAATCTTCGATTTTTTTTAGCGTTTTACAAGCATTATATCTCTATAGAGAATATATTAAATATATTAATATCAAATAATTATGTATAACAATTGCAATCAATGAAAATGTTGACAAATATTTTAATAATAGCAGTTAAATTTAATTATAAATACTTTATCATTAAGATATTACTCAAATATAGTTATTTTTCTTATAATGTTTGTAAATAATTAAATATTACAATATTAGTTTATAATTATATACAAATATTCTAATTGAAATCCCATTCATTAATCAGTTAAAAGCATTAATCAGTTAGAAGTATAAAGAGCACTATGGTGCACCTATATACTTTTCAAAAAATATTTTCCTGTAAATTTAACAAGCAAAATGATATTTAGAAGCTCAGAAAAACTAATGCCATCAGATGCTAACATATAAATCACATATTGCTAAATAATGATCATAAACATTGATGCTCAAATCAAAGAACTGATATTGCTATAACACCTACATTGCTAAACAAATAATAAACAAGTGATGTGAAGCTTTTCTTAATACCTTCTTACATTTCCTGTTTTCCTTTTCTTTTTTTTCATACCTTCAAAAATATTTCACTGTTTTTAAAGAATATCAGAAATACATACTTCAATAAATAAAATGACTAATTCTTCACAAAAGATAACACATAGCTCAAAATTCTTATCAAAATTTGTTCAATAATTATATTTAGCATTTTTTGCACTCTGCCTTTCATCTTAGAAATATCTACCCAAATAAAAAAGACCAGCAAAAGTTTCTCTATTCAATTATAATTACACTACTGGCCATTAAAATTGCTACACCAAGAAGACGACACGCTACAGACGTGAAATTTATACGAAAGGAAGAAGGTGCTGTGATATGCAAATGATTAGCTTTTCAACACATTCAGACAAAGCAGGCGCCAATAGCGACACCTACATTGTGTTTAAATGAGAAAATTGATCAGCTGGTTCCTCATACACAAAATGCATTTGAACGTTGCTGCCTGGTGAAAAGTTGTTGTGATGACATGTGTAAGAAAGAGAAATGCATACCAGCACGTTTCTGACTTTGATAAAGGTCGAATTGTAGCATACCGGCATTGCGGTTTATCTTATCGCAGTATTGCTGCTCGTGTCGGTCAAGATCCAATAACTGTTAGCAGAATATGGAATCGATGGGTTCAGGACGGTAATACGGAACGCCATGCGGGATTTCAACGGCCACCTATCACTAGCAGCCGGGAAGACATGCATATTATCCGCATGGCCGTAATGGATCGTGCAACCACGTCACGAGCCGTGAGTCAAGAAACGGGGTCATTTGGAAGACAACAAGTGTCTGCACGAACAGTTAGACGACGTTTGCAGCAGCATGGACTCTCAGCTCGGAGACCATGGCTGCGGCTTACTTTGATGCTGCGTCATAGACAATGGTCTGATCAACGACGAACCTGGGCGCACGAATGGCGAGACGTCATCTTTTCAGATGAATCCAGGTTCTGTGTACAGCATCATGATGGTCGCATCTGTGTTTGGCGGCATCGTGGTGAACGCACACTGGCAGCGTGCATTCGTCATCGTCATACTGCCCCATCACCTGGCGTGATGGTATGGGGTGCCATTGGATACACGTCTCAGTCACCTCTTGTTCACATTGACGGTGCTTTGAACAGTGCACGTTACAATTCTGGTGTGTTACGACCCGTGGCTCTACCCTTTATTCGAACCCTGCGAAACCCTACGTTTCAGCAGGATAATGCCCGACCGCATGTTGCCGGTATTGTACGGACCTTCCTTGATACGGAAAGTGTTCGGCAGTTGCCCTGGCCAGCACGTTCTCCAGATCTTTCACCAACAGAAAACATCTGGTCAATGGTTGCCGAGCGACTGGCTGGTCACCAAACGCCAGTCACTATGGTTGATGAACTGTGGAATCGTGTTGAAGCTGCATGGGCATCTGTACCTGTACATGCATTCCAATCTCTGTTTGACTCAATGCCCAGGCATATAACTGCTGTTATTACTGCCAAAGTTGGTTGTTCTGGGTACTGATTTCTCAGGATCTATCCAGCCAATTTTTTTTAAACTTTATCACTTGTTATTTCTAGTATAATATATTTGTCCAATAAATATCATTTTGTTATCTGCATTTCTTCCTGGTGTAGGAATTTTAATGGCCAGTAGTGTATATAAATCATGTGAAAAATAGCTTTCTAATTAAGAAACATAAGGAAGTTTCTATATCCCATTGCAGAGATGCTCCTTTATCAAGAATAGCACACATCATCATTTTATTTATAAATATTTATTATATAAGGACTGGTGCAGAGCACATGTAACTTTATTGATATATTTTAAGGAAATTAATACAAATTAAGTATTCTTAATATAAAGCAAACCAAAATATTATACAACAATGAAAATAAGTATAAAGAACTAGAACTTACATACAAAAATTGAACAAAAAGTAATTTATAGTAGTAATCAATATTTTAATTAATTTAGGGCAATATATAATGGGTAAATTTATACTATTATATAATAAACTAAAATATGGACTAAAAAATAAGTTGAAACTGTATTAAAAGAGAAAAACAGCTTTTAATAAAAATAAAATATAATTATTTGAAAAAGACAATATAAAATTCAAGTATTATAAACACATAATAAATTAATGTAAAAAAGCACAAAATATAATTAAACTACTTAATAAATATTACATATTCTGAAGACAACAGTGTCTTTTTAATAGCTAAGATTAAGAAAACTGTTTTCAACACAAAAGCTCTTATAATGTTTTTTTTTTTTTTTTTTATAAAGGTTTAATTACAGGTTGAAATATTTTTTTAAAAGCTTGGGAAGTTAACAAGCTTATTTTTTTGTAAGAGAACATATTCTGTCATTTACATAACAAATAACATAAGAGTTGCGAATGCTTAAAATATACAGAAATTTATAATTAGGTTACACTATAAAACAAATTTATAATTATAATTACAGAATAGATATGTTAATTTATAACAAATATACAGCAATTTTCAATATAAATATCTGCTTTGCATGATTTTCAAGTGCCAAATATTATATGTATATATATATATAGTTATATACTTACAATTAGAACATTTCCATATTTATCGGAAATAGCATACTGGTTGTCCTTCAAAAATATGGCTGAAGTAACAGATACTGGAGAATGATCTTTGAAAATTAAAGATAACTCCAACGATGGTGTAAGTTGTAAAACAGATATGTTTCGGGAAGCATGACCAACAAGAATGTTACAGTTATGTCGGCAAGCATCAACAGCAACAATTTCATCAAAAAGCTAATAATAAGGAAATAATGCATGTTAATTAACATTCATATTTTAAAGTGGAGAAATCTGTTTGATAAATGCAACATTTATTTAAGTCATTATGTACCCAATTTTATGTAACAAAATTTTAAAATTTCATACTTAACATATTAAGCTAAGACAAAATACATGAAAACGAAACACTATTAGTTTCAAATAAATATAATACAAAATCTTTTCACTAGAAGCTATTCATTACACTCAAATGAATGCAATGTTGGAAATTAGATTAGTTGAGAATTTCCTCACAGATTTTTTAAAAAAATTCAGGTGTGAATGACCTGGATTTTTTTGTTATTAATAGTCAAACACTCTTAAATCATACACTGGCATATGTCACTAAAGGATTTATAAAAAAAAATTTTTTTAAACTTTATTTTAAGCAAATTTGATTTTAGAAATGAAACTTCTTATCCACAATTCAAAGATTTTCCAACAACAGCATCACAAAACTGACTCAGGTCTAAGATTAAGTTAGAAAAATAATTAAAACATCAGATGATAAATAATAAATGTAAAGGAAAACACACGAGGCAAGTTTGAAAAAAATATTTTTTCAAAAATATAGTTTGTAAATAGAAATAAAAATTATCATTAAGCCTATTTGACTTTCTTGTTGACCAACTGATAGTTTGCGAAATAACTAGTATTGATGGTTCATAAAAATGACACAGGTTCATAAAAATGATACTCGAATGAAGAAAATTTAATACAATGTCAATATTTATGGGGGCAAACACCATAAAAGGCAGGAACATAGAAATCATAATCATCTTTTATCATTGCCTCAGTTATGAATTCCAATTGTTCAATTTTTTTAAATAATTGTGTTTAATAAAAAAAAACCCACTTTGGAATATATATATGCGTGGCATTCGTCCTACTATAACTCATGCCTTTTCAAATCCTATTCTGGAGCGACAAAGACATGAGAGGGTTTTAATAAACAGTACAGATGATATACACCTGGAACTTAGGCTCCTGGTAGGGTTACATATGACTGTCATGTGCGTTGTTTATTCCGGAACAGAATGATACCAACCCTATTCTAAGATGTTAAGAGAAAAATAACTCACAGCACAATAAGGTAATGAGACATGCAAAACTTTGTATAGTAAGGTTTTACATATCATCCATCAGAAAAGAGACAATGCAAGTGATGATTGTGAAAATCTTTTTAAAGTTACCAGCTCAACTCATGAAATAAAAATATAAATTAAATAAAAAAGAAGGAATTATTGTCAATCAGACTCACACCAAGGAAAGTATTTATCTCCAGGCAACTGCAGATTCTAAGCCAAACCAATGAGATCCCATTGGAAGATCATCACTCAGGCATGCGTAGCCATAATTCAATATCAAGATTATTCATCTTCCAATGTTATGATACTGAAACTGAGGAGGGGGTTCACAGATGTTCCATGGTAATAAAATTGTATTCAACAGGCTCAAGAAAGCTTGTTAATTGTTCTAGATCCTACTAAACTTTCATTACTGGTAAAAGTGGCTTTTAGAATGCAGATCAGCTATATCAGGATCCAGCTAACTTGGTAAAAGAGCTAAGTAACTACAATTCAAAGTAACAAAAATGAATCAAAGTTTTTATTATACCAGCAAAGTGCCTGTGCCAAAGGTATACACATCTTAATATGAGAAGTGGGAGACTACTAATTTAGAAGTTCTTAAATTGAGTACAATAACTTAAATAATTAAATGCAATGGATTGATTCCCATTTGAATTTCTTTTTTATATATTTAGAGGTTTAAATGGGGCATAGAAGAACCCTAATCTGTGAACATTAATGTCTTGTTAAGTTTTGGCAATTCATCATCGCTGATCGAATTTATTGTGTCAAACAAAAAGGGAAGCAATAATATTTGAGCTTACAGAGGGAAAATATTCCATATGTAGATAGGTATCAACTTGAAACATATTAGCAGGTATGAAAATAGCAATAATAATATGGTTATGTAAGACTTTTAATTTATATATTTCTTGAAATATACAAATTTGCTCATATGGAGAATTAAAAATTTTTTGGATACATGAAGGTAATTTTTGAATAAGTATTTAAATATAACCACATCATTGCATTATTTATAATTTTTATATGCATTTTAATAAACAGCTTTCATTAAATAGCTATTGGCTCAGCTGGGAATTATCATTACATGGACAATTCTCGCAGCTGTACTTCTTAACCAGATCGTAATTAATAAATGATAACTTATTTTAGGAATACGTTAGCTGGTAATATTTATAAATTTTAATGTCAATTTTAATACTAACTTGCTATGATTAATTAATTACGTTAAGTTTTAGTTCGATAAATAATTAAATAATTTAATTAAATAGTCAACAAATAATATAAGAATAACAAATTATTCAATAGATGATAAAATTATTTTTTTAAGTTTAAGTAAAGAGAAATTAATTTCCTTTTCAGATAGCCATGATATAATTCTATTCGCATAAAATCACCATTGTCAAACAGCTTCAACAATTTTAATAACAAATAACAAGAGGTAAGTTTAATATTCCATTAATTTAGGAGCCATGCTCTCACAATGATTCTAATCTGTGCCTATATCATAAAGATCTTTTATGGTACATACAACTTAAGACAAAAAACTTGTATTGCTTTCAATAATAAGTCAAATGCCCTTATTTTTGGAAATGATGTAGAGGAAGATAATGTTACTGAAAAATTACCTTCTTAGCTGCAAGGAATTTAAAAGAATCATCTTTATGTCCACTTGTCTTCTTCGTTTGAAGATGAAGATACATTTAATGAGAAAATTGTTAGTTAGGAGATTAAATCCTATGATGAGAGTTCTTTATTAATCTTAAAGCTCAGCAAACTATGCGGTATAATAATGATCACAAGAAATTTGATGCAAATATTTTGGAATGCATTTGGAAATATAACCTTTTTATTCTTAATAAAGGTAATGAACTAACATTCATCATTGTAACTAAAAGAGGTTCACTTACCTTACTTGGTAAATGTATAGATCTTATTAATGTAACAAAAGATGTCAGATAAAATAAGTGTTTTCTGACCAAAAATATATAACCATGTATAAGGGAAAAGCAGATTAATTCTAATAGGTAGAGAACCAGAAAACCCTAACATGTTTTTATAAAAATAATAATAAAAAAAAAACCATCTAGAAGAGATTCTTGAAAATTATTTTGAAACACTATTTTCAATTTGGCTAATAACTAAACTGTTCAGCTTTCAATTTCCAGGTCTTCCCTTTAAGAGTCTGCTACTAATTGGATAAGAGTAAGTAGAATACTAAAAAAAAGTTATAAGTTATGGCAAAATTAGATAGGTTTCAGAGTCCTTCAAATTACCACAAATAAATGGTATTATATTTGAATTTGTTAATGAAGATAATAACTTTATAACCATAATTTTGTGTAAAATTTTCAGAATATACTCAACAACTTCTTTAATGAAATACCTATTACTTGGAGGAATACAGAAGTAATTTTTATTCCTAAAATAGTAAAATAATGTGAATAGGAACAGAATTTTATTCCTAAGAGTAGAGTTTTGAAGCAGAAGCTATAAATTGTATGAAGGCTCAAATGTATAAGTCAATGGAAATATTAATCCAGATAATTAATCATCAACATACTGATGTAATTATTTATTATCTTACACATATGTTTATAATTCATGACTATTAAAAATGCTTTTGACAAGCTGTATGACATTAAATTTCCTTCAAGAGAATTAGAACAAATCTATTCAACAGTGAAAATTTCAATTATTTATACACTGATAGAAATAGGATACATCATTGGAATTGGCATTTAATGCCCATTTAATGTTACAATACCATTATTCCATTTGAACAAGCATGCAACTGCATTCAAAGCAGAAATTTATAATTTTCATAACCAGTAGAATATGCTTAGATATGGGTTGCTTGGGTACATAAATAATTATTTGTTCTGATGATAGCAAAGAAAAAGTTTACTTTAAATTCTGTTTCTATTTGGAAATGCTATCTTGGTCTTGTGATTAAATTAGTTAACAATAACTCCCTTAACAATTTAGATGTCAAGACATTCTGCTGTTTATAGTAATGAGTCAGTTGATGAATAAGCAAGAGCTGAAAAAAGCTATTTTAGTGATCTGAGCCGACTACAAGTATTTTAAAGAAATTGTTCTGTATTTGATTCTTTTAGAAAACACAATTTTTGAACTAGTATAACATTAGCAATCAAAAATAAGGAAAATTGTTAAATAGTATTTGTTTTAGTAAAACACAAAAAAATTCTTGAAACTCAGTTGAAGCTATCTATGGAGAGCAGTAAGATGTCATATAGGAAATTGATCGTTTAAAGACATGTCAGTATAATAGTTGCATAATGATGACCCTATCTGCTAGGATTATCAATACTTTTAAGAAATCCTTATTACATATTCTCAGTGTATGTGAAACATTTCCTGAACATGTGATTTGAACACCATATTCAAGAGATAATTTATTCTATGATAACACAGAATATTCTTCGTAAATACTGGTGGAATATTAACTCAGCTGAAATATTTTTTATAAGGTCTTGTCTTTTTTTCAAATCATAATTCAATACAACTTTGGACACAGCGCTCTTGGAGTCACCCTTATAAATAATAGTTCTACTCAAATAGATCCATCCAAATGAAATAGCACATAGCATGACTTGTCACTTCAGTTATCCACAGCAGAGTTATAATTTCACAAATACTAAACAAATTCATTAGTTTAGTTAAATGGTCTGATATTTGATTTGTGAGGCAACAAATCAATGATAATTTATGAATGTGCAGCTTTTTTGGTCAATTGTGAAAGATTTTGAAATTTGTGAAAGATTTGAAATGAATTGCTTGATACTCTTATGAAATTTGTTCTTAAGGTCAAGTTTTACTGGGATGAAGGCATTTTTTAAAATATCAACACTCAATAGCAGTATATCAGGGCATCTAATCTGTCAAGATAGTCATCTTACTTTCTGTATTCTTAAACTTCTTTCTAATTCAGCAACAAATGACCACAGCTGTGATAATTCAATCAAAATTGCATGAATAGAGTTGTCACTAATATAGCTACAAATTATAACTTCTCTTTCAAAAACAACAAGTACCTTTCATTCCAACATATGTTCACAATTTTACAGAAAGTTAGTGATGTTCCCTATAGTCATACTTAATTTTTCAACAAACATATAACTAATGAATTTGCATGAAATCTGACATCATACAATCAGGTGTTTTGTAAATCTGCTCCCCCCCGTCTATTATTGTAATCCATGTGTGTCCCCATCCACCATGCCTTAAATAAGATTGACTTTCAGTTCAGGGAAATATTCAAATCTGAAAATTATTTGATCTTAAAAGAGTTTATTTCCTTAGACACATAATATGCGCAAAAAATTCTCATTCACCACATAGAGAATGAAGTTTTAACTATTTGACAAGACATTAATCAATTTACATTTTGATTATATTACTTTGAAAAATCTAGCTATTGTTTTTATACATAATAAAAAGAATGTGTATGTGTTATTTTTGCTAGTATTGTGAATTAAGATAACGAAGACAAATTATTCTAGAACTGACTTAGGATAAATAAATCCAACCTGTACAGAAAATAGAAAATTTTTTTCAATTATAGGAATTTTCAGTTCCTTTAGCATAATTCAATGAACATATTTGAAGCAATTAAATGAAGCTATCCAGGTGGCTCCTATAAAAGCTCAGGGGTATAAATATCTTACATCATACAAAATATTATACAATATTCTTTTCTCAGTCAAAAATGTTATTTCAAGGCTAAGACAAATAGCTTTATTCAGTTGAATATCTATCACTTCCATACAAAAAATAGTAAAAGAAAATGAAGCAATCAAATAATGTCTAAATAGCAAATCATAAAATTCTTAAGAATTACATCTTCCATAAGCAAGGAAGACATACTTAATTTAACATTTTTGGGTACAAATATAATTTAAAAAATTAGACAATGAGTTGTAGTCAGAAAAATAATTTTTCACAGATTACTGCTCAACTCAAAAGATAGTTATCAGAAACGTAGATTCATTTCATGTTAGAAGTAGCATTGACAATAAGGAAACCAGTTTTAAAAGGACATTATACTAATGTTCATGGAAAACGACACTAAACAAGACAAAATGCAATATTAATTTTTTTTCTACAATGAATTTGAAGTTCAAAAGATAAAGTTATATTTAAGTGCTATCATATTTTTAAGATCAAAAACAAGAAATCTCAAAATAAACATTTAGCAAATTTCCAACTGATTAATAAGTTTTGAAAATAGCATAGAAAATAGAAAATGTGCTTATGGCTGCTTTCCTGGTAATTATTGATCTTAATAATCAAGAAAAAGACATAAATAATCAAGAAAACTAAAGAGAAAAAGAAAAGATAACTAGAAATTCTACAATATAAAATAAATTAAAG